>CM063255.1:16266501-16711350 GCA_032158295.1 Pycnopodia helianthoides | reverse complement strand
TTTGCATTTAGTCAAGGATTTCAGACTCTGTTGGGTAAAAAGGTTTATTTTTTATTTTTTAAGTGATCATTTAAAAGACACGTTTTATGTAAATTGACTTACACTGTAACCACTTTGTTAAATTATTGTTTAAATATTCTTTAAAAAATAACACTAGTAAAGAAAATTACATACCTAGTGCATTAACACTTGTATCCGTCATTACATCGGCACTGTTGTAATGTCTGTGACAAACTGCAAACTTTGAAAACAGCTTTTCATATCTTGTTGCAATTTGACGTACCTGTGCATTCATCTTAGGGCAGATACGCTCCGTTAAAATCTCAACTGATGATGTCAGAAATGTGATGGTCTCCAACTGCAAATATCAAAAAGTTTTGAATCAGAACAAGTGCAGAACAAAAAATATATAAAACAAATTGTTTTTTTTAATACTTTTCATAAACTTTGAGTTTGACTTTTTGACTAACCTTGCAGCACTTATCAACATGGTTACCTACAAAAGGCTTTACCATGGTAGGCTTGTCGAGCTACTCTCATCTTCTGTAGTGTCTTTTCAACCTCTAATGTAAGTGGTCCTTGACCTGCCACAAGTTTCTTGGGAACTTTATTGAGAAGTGCTGCTGAATCTGACACCTTAAAATTGAAAAATTGTGTTATTTGCAAGTTATCATCACGTCAAATAGAACAATATAAACAAACAGCATTATAATTTTCTAAATAAACTCACTAATTTGTCATGCTTGGCTGTCAGCAAGGTTTTCTGTGAAGAAATGTATAACTGGATCACCAGGTTCACAGGAAGCTGCAAGTAAAGTTATTTTTGATCATGGAGAGCTTTGCTATTTTCTTTGAATGCCTGTGCTCTTGTCTGTAGGTCTTCTGAATGGTATGCAGGATTGTCTTGTGGCTTGATGTAAAGAGAGAATCACCTGCCATACATTCATCTGATGTCATGGTTCTCGCTATTTCCAGATCCAGATTGTTAAAGGCTCCTTCAAAACTGACAAAGTGCTTCAAAAATAAGCCTAAGCTGATGTGAAGTCCTGGAAGGCACACCTAGAAAAAATATATAAATATTTTTGACAGTCAATTATTCCTTCCAAGGGATAATGTATGCATTTATTTGATTCTTTGTTTTGTATCATTGAGGTATTCTTTTAAGAACCTTGAAGTACCTGTGACAGGGGAACTTTCATGACATTAGCAACTTGAAACATTTGGTTAAATGTTTCCCTCCTTTGTCACCTCCAAGTTTCAGCCATACTTCGTCTTCAGGGATAAGACCATTGTGCCATGTCAATTCCTCTTCCCTGAAGTACAATTGGATTAAGGTAAAATCAGTTATAGAGACACTGCATAAACATATTTGTATTGTTATCCAATGTTAGATACAAGTTCTACCCACTTGCTATACTGGTCTAACTGCTGTGTGACTGTCTGCACAAGGGATTTTACTTGAATAGCATGCTGCTTGTTTTGGTTATTTTCCCATTACTTTTGTCATCATGAAATACCATGGGAATGTATTCAGCAACCACGTTGTTATCAATGACTGCCTCTTCTTGGGATCTCATCTTATACTCATTTGCTGTCACAATCCCATAACCTTTCAACCATCTGGTAAATTAAAATACAGTTTGCTTTGTTAACTTTGGTTTTCCTTTTTTTAAATCTTAAAAATGACTCAAAATTTTCATTATAACATCAGTAGATATAATATGATATGATATGGAACAAACCTTTTCAATTTTCTATTTTTCGTCCAGGAGATTCCCAGCTGAGTTTTCATGGAAAGAGCACTTGTTTGTTGAACTTCATGTAGTGGCAACCTTGATGGCAACCTTTAAGAACTTTAATACGTGTCCTTTCTGTTGCTCCCGACACTTTGCTTCATCGCTCTTGCATTTGGAATACAAATAGTTGTCAGTGGCTGTTTAAAAAGAAGGGGAAATAATATGAATTTAATGCGCCATTATAAAAAGAAATTTAATGTATTTAGTAGATGTTAATTTTGTACCAGGGATAAAGAATATAAATTGTTTTTTGTTAACCCGTTCACCAATGTGTGTTAAGCACTGTATACTTAGTACATCCCCGAAATCTGTGAAAAAAATCCACAGGCAAATCACTCGAAAGGGCGAATCCCATCCGAGTGATATGCCTGTGGATTTCTTTCACAGAACTCCGGAAAGTACTGAGTATACAGTGCTAAACACATATCGGTGAAAGGGTAAAAAGCAAAATTATATGAATTTAATGTATACTTGTCATCAGTCCGACTTTCAAAATTTTTCAAAACAAGTTCTCCAACCCCTTTCTCATAGTATTAATTTATCAAGTTTTGTTTACCCCCCCTTCCGCCTAGCCCTCCCTAACCCACTCCAACTCCACCCCCTCCATATCCCCCCCAATTCCAGTATGTTTTTGTTCTTAATAGTACCTGGCCATGTGTTGCAAATTCTGCTGTTATCCCTCCTGTTTGATGTAGTTTTGTCTTTATACATGGGTGGTAATTCTCTGTAACCTTTGTGATAGGAGCTGTCAAGGGCCGTTTGTAAGATTTGTTCAATCTCTGTAGGTTGATCCAAATTTGGTGCTGGCCTTCCTCGCTTTTTCTTGCATGGCCTTCCACCTATTCTCTGAAGTGAAAACTCCTGGCAAGAATGTTCATGTTCAGGCCAGTGGAGATGGGTATTTCTGGGTATTTCCGCTTTCTGCTGATTTTTGACAAACAGCTTATGCAGATGTGAGAAGGATGCTGCTGAGGGTTATCACTTGTCAGATCTATGAAGAAAGTGTCCTTAATCCTTGCATGCAAAAGTGGCTGGAGTTTAGTTTTTGATTTTCCCATGGCTTTATAGGCTAAGCTTATGTATCTGTTTCCAAAGATTCGACAGAGTGCTTCTAGAACGGTGAGATGGTGCTCCATTTTATAGTTTCTAAAATGCCCCAAAAAGAGAAAAGAAAAAAATGTAGAAAAAAAGTGTAAGCGTTTTTGTAAAATATAACCATTCATCTCAAGTAAACAATCCTCTAATTCTTTGCAAAAACTTCCGACACTGAGAAATTATTTGTTTAAATGAAGTGTTTTGTAACTGTTATTTGAAGATAAAATGATTACCTTAGCAACCGGTTTCTGGTACATTGAGCGTCTTCTCTATAGTTTCATTGCTCGAAGGGTTGAAGATGGCACAAGACTGGTTTAGAATTGAACTTGAAGGGTATAACAAACACATGGAACCATTTCGAGAGTACGATTTATCTCTTCAATCTTCAGAGAGGCAATCTTGAAGGTTGATGTCTCTTAGCATAATGTGCATGGCTGCTGTTGCCAAGAAATTTTCAGTTTTTGTTAAGCAGGGTTTCAACCCTTGACTTTTGGAAAACGACCTTGGCTTGCATTGCAATGGTTTTGACTGATGACACACGATTCATTTAAATATGATTTGAACAGTACAAAATACACATGGAACGCTTTTTAGAGTACGACTTTGGCTTTTTTATCTTTGGAACAGAAATCTTAAGGGTTTGTGTTACTTTGAATGCGATTATAGTCACTGTTGCAGAGATAATTTTAGTTTATGTTAGCATAGGCTTTCAATTCTAAACTTATAACAACTATTTCAACATACCTCAGACGAGGAGGGAGTAATGCATAGCCATCCTAGTTTATATGCAATCAAAAGTAACCTCAAATGAAGCATCTGCTGATGATGGAGGCTCTTGTACATGATGAAAACTGCTCTTCAATCAGAGAATATTCTGCAAACAAATGACAAGACTGGTTTAGAATTGAACTTGAAGGGTACAAAAAACACATGGAACGATTTCAAAAGTACAATTTGGATTTTCAATCTTTGGAGAGGCAATCTTGAGGGTGGCTGTCTCTTAGCATAATGTAAATGGCTGCTGTTGCCAAGAAAATTTTAGTTTGTTGTTAAGCAAAAGGTTTCAACACTTGACTTATAAGAATTAACTATTCCAACAAACCTCAGACAAGGAGGGAGTGATGCATAGCCATCACAAACATGACAATCAAAGTGGACCTTGATAGAAGCATATGCTGTTGAAGTCCTTCCTGAAGCTCTTGTTCATTATGGATACTACTCTTCAATAATCTGCAAACAAGATAGGAACCAATGTTGTAAACAATTCATCAAATGTCAAAAGAGATTTCAACTGTAAAACATGACCTTGCAATGGTTTTGATGGTTGGCACACAAGTGGGTATCAAATTGACAACACCCATGAAAAACAACTTTTGGAAAACGACCTTGGTTGATATTTTTTGGAGCGGCAATCTTGGGAGTTGATGTCTCTTAGCATGTGTACATGACCGCTGTTGCCAAGATAATTTCAGTTTTTTTTTGTTTTTTTCAAGCATATTCGCTTTCAACTCTTGACTTATAAGAATTAACTTCTTTGACATACTTCAGACACGGAGACAGTGATGAACAGTAATCCCAAACATGACAAACAAAATTGACCTTGATGAAAGCAGCTGCTGATGAAGGGGTCTCTTGTTCATGATGAAAACTGAGCTTCAATCAGTGAATAATCTGCAAACAAATTAGGGCACACTGTCATAAAAGTTTCATCAAATGTCAAAAATTATTTCACCAGTACAAAAAGAACTTGCAATGGTTTGACTGATAACACATGATTCAATTAAATATGATTTGAACAGTACAAAATACACATGGAACGCTTTTTAGAGTACGACTTTGTTTTTTCATCTTTGGAACAGCAATCTTAAAGGTTTGTGTTACTTTGAATGTGATAAAAATCACTGTTGCCGAGATAATTTTAGTTTATGTAAGTATAGGCTTTTAATTCTTAACTTATAACAACAACTATTTCAACGTACCTCAGACGAGGAGGGAGTAATGCATAGCCATCCCAGTCATGACAATCAAAAGTGACCTCAAATGAAGCATCTGCTGATGATGGAGGCTCTTGTTCATGATGAAAACTGCTCTTCAATCAGAGAATATTCTGCAAACAAATGATTTCAACAGTATCACATGAACTGGCAATGGTTTTTTTAAAGATGGCACAAGACTGGTTAAGAATTGAACTTGAAGGGTACAACAAACACATGGAAAGATTTCGAGAGTACGATTTGGCTTTTCAATCTTTGGAGAGGCAATCTTGAGGGTGGCTGTCTTCTAGGGTAATGTACATGGCTGCTGTTGCCAAGAAAATATTAGTTTGTTGTTAAGCAAAAGGTTTCAACACTTGACTTATAAGATTTAAGTATTTCAACAAACCTCAGACAAGGAGGGAGTGATGCAGAGCCATCCCAAACATGACAATCAAAGTGGACCTTGATAGAAGCATACGCTGATGATCGAAGCTCTTGTTCATAATGGATACTGCTCTTCAATAATCTGCAAACAAAATAGGACCCAATGTTGTAAACAATTCATCAAATGTCAAAAGAGATTTGAACTGTAAAACATGACCTTGCAATGGTTTTGATGATTGGCACCCATGAAAAACAACTTTTGGAAAACAACCTTGGCTTGCTATTTTTTGGAGCGGCAATCTTGAGGGTTGATGTCTCTTAGCATGTGTACATGGTCGCTGTTGCCAAGATAGTTTCAGTTTTTTGGTCAAGCATACGGTTTCAACTCTTGACTAATAAGAATTAACTATTTTGTCATAACTATTTTGACACGGAGACAGTGATGCATAGCAATCCCAAACATGACAAACAAAATTGACCTTGATGAAAGCAGCTGCTGATGAAGGGGTCTCTTGTTCATGATGAAAAATGAGCTTCAATCAGTGAATGATCTGCAAACAAATTAGGGCACACTGTCAAACTTTTCATCAAATGTCAAAAATGATTTCACCAGTACAAAAAGAACTTGCAATGGTTTTGAATGATGACACATGATTCATTTAAATATGATTTGAACAGTACAAAATACACATGGAACGCATTTTAGAATACGACTTTGGCTTTTTTAATTTTTGGAACAGCGATCTTAAAGGGACACACCGGCTTACTGTTTACCTAATTTAGTGATGTTGAATCACAGACAATAATTTTTCAATGGTTGTTGTAAAAAAAAATCATCAAAATGTCACGTAATTAACGAAAAATGTGAAAAAACAAAATGCGGTCAAAGGTCAGCGTATACGCTATTCCAGCCGTTGCAACTGTCAAGTTTACGTGACATTGTTTTAAGTAGAATGATCTGTTTATTTATTAGTTATAACAATGGCGAGGCATAAAGATCCAGTCTTCATATCCACCAAGCACAAATTCAAGTGTAACTAGACTTTTTTTTAAAACAAAAACATGGTGTTCTGTCCATGGACGCATGGACGGCTGTTTTAGAGACTAACAAAGCTATTGCCAAAATCAGGTTGCGTGAACCTTGAACAGAGACTAGAGTACAAGCATGTTTGGATTTTGAGGCTTGTGGACAATTGAGCTAAAAGCCGCTCACAATGCAACTGGTATAGCTCACGCATTGTATGTGTTTTCAGCGCAGTTATTTTCCAGCGGTTTGGCAGCGGGTCAATTAATACCCGTAATAATTGGTCAAAATTTCAAATATTTGTAACAAAAAAAGGAATAATGTCATCATGTTGTTTCTTTAGATTTACGTGGTCAATATCACTGTCTATCAACATGCCAAGATTCAACTCAGTCATACTTGCGGTTTTGTAGATACACGGCTTCAGAAGTAAATCTTTAAGGCAATACCACGTGACACATGATGACGTCATCAATCTAAAACTTCACACATATGTTGTCTGCATAAAGGTTAATGTATACCAATTCTGAAACAATTATCCTAAACTTTGCCACAGACATCTAGTAAAAATGTATTTTTAACTGTTTTTAACCTACCACTAGAGGGCGCTCTAAACTTTTATGACGTCACTTGTCTTATTTTTTTAAACCAGACCCTTGCTTGTAACACCGTTAAAAAAAACTTCAAAAATGTGCCAGTTTTAAATTACAAGGCATAAGTAGAGGTCAAGTCATGTCACGCAAACATACAAAAATAAAGACCTATATTACCTCTATATATTTCTGCAAAAAGCAACCGCCAGCTCTCCTCATATTGATTTGATATTGATTTTCAATGATTAAAATTTTTAATGATTAAAAACATTGTAACTTGACACCTGATGACGTCATAATGACGACACTGCATTGGTTTCATCTACTAATGAACATCTAGCCATGTGTGAAGTTTCAAGTTTATGCAAGCTTGGGAAGTGTGTCTTTGATACCGGACAATCGCGGGGGAGAAGAAGCCTAGCATTTGATTGTTAGCGAGGTTTGCATGGACGGCTGTTTTAGAGACTAACAAAGCTATTGCCAAAATCAGGTTGCGTGAACCTTGAACAAAGACTAGAGTACAAGCATGTTTGGACGTTGATCCTTGTGGTCAATAGAGGAAAGCCGCTCACAATGCAACAGATATATATCACGTGTTGTGTGTGTTTTCAGTGGTTATTTTCCCGCGGTTTAACAGCGGGTCAATGCGTACCCGATTTCAACCGGAAGTGAAGGTCAAATAGGTAACATCTCTGTGGCAAAGTTTGAGACCGCTTATGGACCTACAACACATGGTGTAACATTTGTGAGTAGTGTATGTGTAAAAAGTATGAATATTTCTTAAAGTATGAAATTTGAAATTTGTAACTTCCGGTTTGAACAGGAAGTCAAGGTCAAATGGTGTAACACTTTGTGTAGTAATTGCTACATTGTTCAAGACCTCTCCGATGACGTATAGATTTATTTAATAGCTAAAGTACTTCTCGAGTTATGAATTTTTATAGTATTAGTTTGATTTACTGTATTTTGACACATGATGACGTCATCATGACGTCACAACTACCTGAGGGAGGTTGTATTACGGTCCTAACATGGTGTAAATTTGAAGTTGATCTGATATACAGAAGTTAATGTTTTTACAAGGAAAGTGTTTTTTTAAAGAATTGCACAGAGGCAAACTTTCCTACCGGGTACGACCGGAAGTAAAGGTCATGTGAATTTGACGTTAACTTGTTAAATGTTGCACATGTCTTGATCTATCATATGTCCAAATATGAATACTGTAGCTATATTGTTCAGAAACATACATGTATTGGCATGAGGTCACTTTTTTTACTTAAATGGCTTGTAACTCGACACCTGGTGACGTCATAATGACGTCACTGCAACGGTTTTGACTCCTAGTAAATATCTAACTATGTGTAAAGTTAGAAGGTTGTGTGAGCGTGGGAAGTGTGCTTTTGTTAGCGGACAATCGCGAGAGATAAGAAGAAGAAGAAGAAGTATTAAAAAAAAAATTTAAAAAAACAGAACAAAAACAAGAGGTGTTCCGGGCGGAGTGCCCGAACACCTAATTAAAAAAACCGACATAAACACAGTCTGATCCACACCGTGCAGCTATTCGTCGTCGTCCCGCCGCATGTGTAGCGCAGGCACACGTAACGTGACAATAGTTAAGGGATAATAGCTAGGGCTACAGATTAAAACCCTTGTAAAACAAAACGTAATCAATGGTCTGGCTCCCTACCCCTCCACAGGCTCCGAGTTCATGCCTCCGTGGTTTGTCTCTCTGGCGCGGCGAGACACTGCACCGGCTGTGCGGGACATGCCCCCAAGGTTTACTCGCTAGCTTCCCACGCTGATGCGCCGTAAAACACGCTTGATTGCGAATCTTACGTTCAATTTTTCATCATTATTTACAACTTGCATCCATAAACTGAATACATAGTCTTTTTCGCCAAATACTCATGAATAATTGTTTTTAAAAAAATACTTGAATTTGGTTCAGAAATTTACTTTTATACGGCTGTAAGTAAAACTAATTCTGAAGATCACGTGACTTTTCGGAACCACATTTTGGTTCCGAAAAGTCACGTGACCTTCGCTTTTTGAAAAATGCTCGAAAACGGCCAAATTTGATGGTTTCTTTTATGAACCAATCTTCTCCATTTCAGGAAGACCTTTAGAATCATGTTTTAGTCTATTTTTTAGCCCAAATAGCCCAATGAAGCCGGTGTATACCTTTAAGGGTTTTTGTTACTTTGAATGTGATTATAATCGCTGTTGCCGAGATAATTTTAGTTTATGTTAGCATAGGCTTTCAATTATTAACTTATAACAACAACTATTTCAACATACCTCAGACGAGGGAGTGATTCATAGCCATCCTAGACATGACAATCAGAAAAGACTTCAATTAAAGCATCTGCTGATAATGGAGGCTCTTGTTCATGATGAAAACTGCTCTTCAATCAAGAATATTCTGCAAACAAATGATTTCAACAGTATCACATCAACTGGGAATGGTTTTTAAAGATGGCACAAGACTGGTTTAGAATTTAACTTGAAGGGTACAACAAACACATGGAGTGATTTCGAGAGTACGATTTGGCTCTTCAATCTTCAGAGAGGCAATCTTGAAGGTTGATGTCTCTTAGCATAATGTACATGGCTGCTGTTGCCAAGAAAATTTCAGTTTGTTGTTAAGCAAAGGGTTTCAACACTTGACTTATAAGAATTAACTATTTCAACATACCTCAGACGAGGTGGGAGTAATGCACAGTCATGACAATCAAAAGTGACCTCAAATGAAGCATCTGCTGATGATGGAGGCTCTTGTTCATGATGAAAACTGCTCTTCAATCACAGAATATTCTGCAAACAAATGATTTCAACAGTGTCACATGAACTGGGAATGGTTTTTTAAAGATGGCACAAGACTGCTTTAGAACTGAACTTGAAGGGTACAACAAACACATGGAACAATTTCGAGAGTACAATTTGGCTTTGGAGAGGCAATCTTGAGGGTGGCTGTCTCTTAGCATAATGTACTTTGTAAAACATAGGCTAAGTTTCACTCCTGGTCTTTACTATAAGTTACCTACTGGTCTTTTCCCCATATAAATTCATGCAACAACGAAGAGTAACGATGAATAAAGGATATGATGATTAATGTGGAATGTTTCAGTTTCTTTCCTGAATCCTGGGCCCAATTTCATAAAATTGTACAGGTGAGGTGGTATTTTGGCTGGAAAGCATAATTTGTTTGTGCTTAGCTAATTTTTGTGCTTAAGCAGCTCCATGAAATTGGGCCCTGGTGAATGTAGAAAACCAATGCAACATAGTGCGCCAAAAAGGGGGATTTTTCAAGATAGCAGACGAATATTTTTTAATAATAAATTATAATTCAACAAACCTGTGTCCTTGATTGACGAAGCAAATTGGCCCGCATTGAGTCTGGTGAAATGGAGAAATCCCCACATCAAAAATGGCAAAGCATTGGTGACGGTCATCAACTGCGGCCATGATGTTGCAGTACAGTACCGTCAGCATTGAAGTCGTTCCCTTATGGCGCCAGTTGACATCATTAAAAACAGGCCAACACAATTGGACAAAATATCACGACGCAAATGACACAAGCACTTTTAATCATATGCCGCATCTCGGCCTTCAAAAGAGAAGTTCAGAACACACGGTGCTTACAAGGTGCAAAGTAATTATTCAGAAGTGTTTCTTTTACGGAAGAAAAACTGTAAATTTCATGGAGTACGAGTAGGAACTGGTGAAAATCAGAAGAAGTTTGTTTTACACGGACATTTTAATAGCGGAATTAGAGGGCGCACTTCAGCTTCTGTGTGTACAAAACTTCCAAATAACCGAATCCTTATGTTTATACTTTTAAAAAAATAAAAGTCGAAAAATTATTTACATTGCCATTTCCCTACTTGTGTTTATTAACCACTTCCCTCTTTGAGTTTATTTCCCAGTGTTAAACTTATATCTAAACTGTACGAGGTTTGCGTAAAATTAGGTTTATTTCAATGTTAAAATTGTACCTAAAAAGTTTGCAGTTTGCTTTAAAAATAAGTTTATTTGAATGCTCGACTTGTACTTAAACAGTTGTAATAAAGTACATCTTGTTGTGTTTGCTTAATCAGTCATGAAAATAAAAAAAATTATACAAATAAACCAAGTGTCATAAAAAGCTGAGTACATAATTTAAATAGAGTAAGAAAACTGTTCAAAACGTAAGATAAACGTTTTAAGGGTCAAAGGTCAGGTCAAAGATTGGGTCAAAGGTCAGGTCAAAGGTCAGGTCAAATGTCAAGAGAAACCTCAAATAGATTTTCATGAAATACAAGGGAAAAGCTGCAGCCATTGCTTCCTGGGTTCTGGACAAAGGACAAAGAACAAAGGAGAAAAAGAGAAAGGACAAAGCATCCTGTACAATTTGATGATGCAACAGGGGACTTTTATAATACAATGATTTATTACAAAACAAGACTTTCTTTTTGTTCCTCGATCAAAACATTATGTATTTATTTCACACTATAAGCAATACATGAATAATGTTCAACAACCTGGCAACAGAAACTGAACACTTCAATTTAAAATAACATAATAACTTCAAATCTTATTAAAAGTAATGAAAAACAGATACTAAAGAGATAACGTTGAGATAAACAGACGTTTATGAAAGTGGCACTTGGTGCATACATTGGTTTGATGACATTAGTCTAAAACAGAGTGGACCACGGGAAGGTTGTCATCACCCACCCCATAACAGATACTTGTAAACAATTATACCATTTGGATAAAAAATTGAATGACAGAATGCTACACAAAATAATACAATTTACCAAACATTAACAAATATTAACTCAAAATAAGCTATAATAAAATGTAACTTAATAACTAGTGCTCAAGCAACAAGCTTGCTGTCTTTATATTTGTAATGAGTTCACTTCATTACAAACCTTAAATAGTTCCACAATTTGTAATGAGCCACTGCATTACAAATTAACCAACAACGTTTCATGCTTGTAATGAGGTACTTCATATACAAGCATGAAACTTTTACACACTTGCAATGAGGTACTTCATTGCAAGCGTGATTTAATTGCATGAATGTAATGAAGTACCTCATTACAAACATGCAATCTTTTATTTGAATACATGTACTTGTAAGGAAAGTACCTCATTACAAGTATGTACATGTATTCGGTCAAAATACTTGTTACAAGTATTAAGTTGCTATACAAACTTCCCTTTCATTCAGAGAGTTAAATATTTCCAGCATGTGAACAAAAACATCCTTACTTCAAGTGAGAACTATTTCACATTACTTTTTTACAAAAACCATCATCCACTCTGCAAACATAAATTGAATGGCCAGACAACTTTACATTTTTTTCCAAGAAATAAACTGTTTAGCAATTTACACATGCTCTGGACAATCAAATAAGTGGTCTTGGTAATGTCATTCTTGAATAGTTTTCTGATCAAGTGTTCATGTTCCCTCCAAACTAAAATGTTGGCTTTCACCGTTGTCAATCCAAAATATGAGGCATGTTATCACTCACGTTGAACTGTACATTTTGGTGTCAAATCTAGATATAACAGCTGATGTATCAACTTGCTGTCAATTGCCTCCGATTATGTGGTGGGCAGCAATCATGAAGACAAAATGCTGATGGAGCAACAGTTGCTTTAGTTACTGCGTAAAATCTTGCCATGACAAACTTCAAGTTGTATGACTGTGTTCATCATAAGATCTATATCTTATCACTGAACATCTATGCTGTGTGACAAAGAAAGGGAAACAAATAAAAAGTGTAAACTTGGGGGAGATACAATCAAGTATTATTCAGGTGAAAAAAAGTCCATGATTTGTTGTGGTTCTGAAAAGAACTGGTTGTGTAACAACTCAATGTTTCCATCAGTATGCTCTAATCATTTTTCAGAAGACAAACTTGATTCTGATGCTGCAGGCTGTATAAGTTACAGTACTGTAGATGAGGATTGATATTTGATGCATCAATGGGTTCTATACCTTAAGAAATTTTTGAAGCTACAAAAGTATTCAACTGAGCTAAAAATTATTTACCTTGAAATTCCATACTTCAATTTCATAATGAGTACTTTGATGTTATATCCTCTTAACAAGCTACACCTATCATGTATTTGACGGAGGAGCACTGAATCAGAGCCACATCTTGACAATCTGGACATAATCAAGAAATACATACAAGTCGACATTGGTTTAACCACGTTGTGAAAAAACAACAGATTTTTCTACTTGTAAGGGAAAATATTTCGAAATAGCATTACCAACAATGATAGCCTACCATTATCAGTCTTTACGCTGGACAAGGTAACATAGGAACATCAGCCAATTTTTAATTGTTTCAGAAGGGTCTTGATTTTCAGACAATTAAAGTTCCATACTAAACTTACACCCAATACGTCACTTTGAACTTCCATTCTTCTCAACTGTTGATGAGTAGACGCTGTAACTGATATGCCAATCTCCTCACTCCTTCACACACCTCCATAGATGTCCTCTAGGTTTATGTTGAAAGCAGCCAACTGCCCAATGAATTATCATGACAATCTAAGCAATGAAAGTAATCAAGCTGATTCTTGAGTACAAGGTATATTAGTTCATCAATTCCCCATCTTGTTCCTTTTTATAGAAAAAAGGGTTAATATGTTCAACTCCACTGGTACAATATTGGAGACAGTAAAGTTATTATGACAGTTAAAAAAAAACCCGTTATCAACAACCTGCAAATATTAATGCTTGATGAACAACTTAGTGCATTACAAAAAACTTGATATGGGACTACTACTTTTGCTTAGTGGATCGAGGGGACTTCTCGTTGATAACTTCACTGCAGCAGAGTGAGTTCTTTTTTGGTCCTGGCCGATTTCCTACCTTCCGCCCCGGTAATAGTTAATAAGCAGGATAGTTCTTTTCAGAACTGAGAAGTCTCCCGATTTCTAAAAATCTATTCCGAGGCAGTAGAATAAATAGCAAGAAAAGTTCTCTAAAGAACATAATCTAAGTGTGATTGCTGCAAACAAAGCGGCATGGAGTATAGTAATATGTCACTTGTCATTATGTAATTGATAAAGGGTTTATTTAATCAGCTTTGCGGTAAAACTTGCAGTTAAATAATTGTTATGAAACTACTTACTTTTCCATGTGCGAATCGCAACTAACGTTAGGCCACTTTGGTGACAGACATTCGAAACTTAAACAGTGCCCTCATGCCATGACGTCAGTCTCCTCATGCCATCATACATCACTCTCCTTGCACCATGACATCACTCCATCTTCATGGTCCATGTTGATAGTATCAAAGCAGTTGTCACAATCAACTGAAAGACAGTTAAGGTGTAATCACATCAGTACAAATAGTTTAGATAAAATATGATCCAATGATCAGATGTTCACCACAGGAATACTACTTAGGAACCTCCTTAGTGGGTCAAAAAGTACTGGTTTAAAAAAAGTTGTAAAGAATACATTTAAAGACATTCATCCAAAGGATGAGCTTTGTAACGAGATAACATGAACAAAATCTACCTCTTGTTGTAGGGAGTGAATCTAGATGCAGTGACAGCCCAATCCAGCAACTCTGTCAGATTGTAGTAAACGATGAAGTCACAGTCATCAAACAAACAACAAATGAATAACACAAAGTAAAACTCAAAACAAAACGAAATTCTGTTTTTATTATGTCATTTCTAAGAATGAAACTATTATATTCTTTAGCTAAACTGCCTGTGATGTTTTCAACAAACTAAGAAATGTAAAAGATGTACATGTGCTGCAATGAATGTCACATTTTTCACAAATATGTTTACTGTGATTTGGTAAGGAATAAGAACCGAGTATTGGAGGTATTTTCTTTAATGATGATACCAGTTCAAAACATTTGTCAGGACATTTGGTATGTACAAGTATTCACAAAGATAGAATCTTGATTCTGTTCCTCAGACACCACCAATTATGTGCCAAGCCTTAAGTTATTTGTTACCATCCTGAGTGTATCAGACCTGGCCATGAACATATACAATTAAGAAAACAAAATTGATACTTTCCTTGATTTAGTGATGCATTTATCTCCAAGACATCATCGTCAACATCAGAACTCCATTGTTGTCTTCATGGTCAAAAGCAGCAGCTGCAACCCATGTCAAATCAAGTCATCAAGCTTCCTGGAAAACATAAACAAACCTGGATAATGTCTTCATGGTTGAAAGCAGCAAACTGCAACCCATGTCGAATAAGCCATCAAATACCTGGAGAAACAGAATCAAGCTGGTACAAATGTAGGCCTTTCCTTAATACTTTTAAGTTGAAAAACAGAAAACTAAACCTTGATTTCACAAAACAGCAACTCCAAAACTTATCGCTTTAAATTTAATATTAGACCAATGTATTTACAGACATTCATCCAAAGGATGGAGCTTTGTAATGAAATAACAGGAACAAAATCTACCTCTTGTTGTATTGAGTGATTCTAGATTCATGACAGGCCAATCCCAGCAACTCACTCAGATAGTGAGTAAACGCCAAAGTCACAGTCATCAAACCAACAACAAACTGAATAACACAAGTAAAACTAAAACAACAAGAAATAATGCATTAAATATGGCATTTGTAAGAAAGAAACTTTCATTATTCTTTAGCTAACTGCCTGTGATGTTTTTAACAAACTAAGAAATGTAAAAGATGTACATGTGCTGCAATGAATGTCAAATTTTTCACAAATATGTTTACTGTGATATGGTAAACTGGAATAAGAACCGAGTATTGGAGGGTAATTTTCTTTAATGATGTATACCAGTTCAAAACATTTGTCAGGACATTTGGTACTGGTATCAAGTATTCACAAAGATAGCAATCATTGATTCTGTTCCTCAGATCACCACCAATTATGTGCCAAGCCTTTAAGTTTAATTTGTTACCATCCTGAGTGGTCATCAGGACCTGGCCATGAACATATACAATTAAGAAAACAAAATTTGATACTCATTCCTTGATTTAGTGATGCATTTATCTCCAAGACATCACTCGTCAACATCAGAACTCCATTGTTGTCTTCATGGTCAAAAGCAGCAAGCTGTCAACCCATGTCAAATCAAGTCATCAAGCTTTCCTGGAGAAACATAAATCAAACCTGGTATAATGTCTTCATGGTTGAAAGCAGCAAACTGTCAACCCATGTCGAATAAAGCCATCAAATTACCCTGGAGAAACAGAAATCAAGCCTGGTACAAATGTAGGCCATTTCCTTAAGTACTTTTAAGTTGAAAAAACAGAAAACTAAACCTTGATTTCACATAAACAGCAACTCCAAAACCTTATCGCTTTTAAATTTAATATTAGACCAATGTATTTACAGACATTCATCCAAAGGATGGAGCTTTGTAATGAAATAACAGGAACAAAATCTACCTCTTGTTGTATTGAGTGATTCTAGATTCAGTGACAGGCCAATCCCAGCAACTCACTCAGATAGTTGAGTAAACGCCAAAGTCACAGTCATCAAACCAACAACAAACTGAATAACACAAAGTAAAACTAAAACAACAAGAAATAATGCATTAAATATGGCATTTGTAAGAAAGAAACTTTCATTATTCTTTAGCTAAACTGCCTGTGATGTTTTTAACAAACTAAGAAATGTAAAAGATGTACATGTGCTGCAATGAATGTCAAATTTTTTCACAAATATGTTTACTGTGATATGGTAAACTGGAATAAGAACCGAGTATTGGAGGGTAATTTTCTTTAATGATGTATACCAGTTCAAAACATTTGTCAGGACATTTGGTACTGGTATCAAGTATTTACAAAGATAGCAATCATTGATTCTGTTCCTCAGATCACCACCAATTATGTGTCAAGCCTTTAAGTTTAATTTGTTACCATCCTGAGTGGTCATCAGGACCTGGCCAAGAACATATACAATTAAGAAAACAAAATTTGATACTCATTCCTTGATTAAGTGATGCATTTATCTCCAAGACATCACTCGTCAACATCAGAACTCCATTGTTGTCTTCATGGTCAAAAGCAGCAAGCTGTCAACCCATGTCAAATCAAGTCATCAAGCTTTCCTGGAGAAACATAAATCAAACCTGGTATAATGTCTTCATGGTTGAAAGCAGCAAACTGTCAACCCATGTCGAATAAAGCCATCAAATTACCCTGGAGAAACATAAATCAAGCCTGGTACAAATGTAGGCCATTTCCTTAAGTACTTTTAAGTTGAAAAAACAGAAAACTAAACCTTGATTTCACATAAACAGCAACTCCAAAACCTTATCGCTTTTAAATTTAATATTAGGCCAATGTATTTACAGACATTCATCCAAAGGATGGAGCTTTGTAATGAAATAACAGGAACAAAATTCTACCTCTTGTTGTATTGAGTGATTCTAGATTCAGTGACAGGCCAACCCCAGCAACTCACTCAGATAGTTGAGTAAACGCCAAAGTCACAGTCATCAAACCAACAACAAACTGAATAACACAAAGTAAAACTAAAGACAACAAGAAATAATGCATTAAATATGGCATTTGTAAGAAAGAAACTTTCATTATTCTTTAGCTAAACTGCCTGTGATGTTTTTAACAAACTAAGAAATGTAAAAGATGTACATGAGCTGCAATGAATGTCAATTTTTTCACAAATATGTTTACTGTGATATGGTAAACTGGAATAAGAACCGAGTATTGGAGGGTAATTTTCTTTAATGATGTATACCAGTTCAAAACATTTGTCAGGACATTTGGTACTGGTATCAAGTATTTACAAAGATAGCAATCATTGATTCTGTTCCTCAGATCACCACCATTTATGTGTCAAGCCTTTAAGTTTAATTTGTTACCATCCTGAGTGGTCATCAGGACCTGGCCAAGAACATGTACAATTAAGAAAACAAAATTTGATACTCATTCCTTGATTTAGTGATGCATTTATCTCCAAGACATCACTCGTCAACATCAGAACTCCATTGTTGTCTTCATGGTCAAAAGCAGCAAGCTATCAACCCATGTCAAATCAAGTCATCAAGCTATCCTGGAGAAACATAAATCAAACCTGGTATAATGTCTTCATGGTTGAAAGCAGCAAACTGTCAACCCATGTCGAATAAAGCCATCAAATTACCCTGGAGAAACAGAAATCAAGCCTGGTACAAATGTAGGCCATTTCCTTAAGTACTTTTAAGTTGAAAAAACAAAATACTAAACCTTGATTTCACATAAACAGCAACTCCAAAATCTTATCGCTTTTAAATCTAATATTAGGCCAATGTATTTACAGACATTCATCCAAAGGATGGAGCTTTGTGATGAAATAACAGGAACACAATCTACCTCTTGTTGTAGTGAGTGATTCTAGATTCAGTGACAGGCCAATCCCAGCAACTCACTCAGATAGTTGAGTAAACGCCAAAGTCACAGTCATCAAACCAACAACAAACTGAATAACACAAAGTAAAACTAAAACAACAAGAAATAATGCATTAAATATGGCATTTGTAAGAAAGAAACTTTCATTATTCTTTAGCTAAACTGCCTGTGATGTTTTTAACAAACTAAGAAATATGCAAGACATACATGTGCTTCAAGTGCACTCCATTTTACACAAACATGATTACTGTGATTTGGTAAATCGAAATAAGAATCAAATCTGGAGGACAATTTTCTTTCATGTTGCATATCAGTTCAAAACATTTCTCAGGACATTTGGTACTGGTATCAAGTATTTACAAAGATAGCAATCATCGTTGTTATTCCTCGGATCACCACCAATTATGTATCAAGCCGTTAAGATTATATTGTTATCACCCTCAGTCTTCATCAGGACCTAGCCAAGAACATATCCAATTAAGAAAACAAAATTTGATACTCAATTCTTGATTTAGTGATGCATTTATCTCCACGATGTCACTTGGCAACATCAGAACTCCATCGATGTATTCATCGTCAAAAGCAGCAAACTGTTCACCCATGTCAAACCAAGTCACCAAGATATCCTGGAGAAACAGAAATCAAACCGGGTATAGTTGTTAGCCTTTCCCTCAAATACTTTTGGGCAGAACAAAGAAAAATTGACCAAACCTTGATTTCACACAAACAGCAACTCCAAAATCTTACAGCTTGTTAATTTAATACAAGACCAATGTTGACGACTTCAAAATACATGAATACAGGGACATACCGGCTTAATGTTGACCTAATTTAGTGATGTGGAATCACAAACAATAATTGCTAGATGGTTATTGTAAAAACAAATCATCAAAATATCACACAATTTACAAAAAATGTGAAAAACCAAAACGCTGTCTGAGTTCAGCTTTCACGCTTTTCCAGCCGTTGAAACTGTTGTAAGTATATAGGCTGGTGCTCTGCTTATGTATTAACTATAATAACGACGAGACATTAGGATCCAGTCTTCATTTCCATCAAGCACAAATTCACGTGTAAATTAAAAACTGACATAAACACACAATAGTCTAGTACGATCCACACCAACTTGTATTCTGTGGACATCTTGCAGCTGTCTGTCCTTGCTCTATAGACGTAGACCAGCTGTATGGGATGGGCAAGCCAACGTCGTCCCGCCACATGTGTAGTGCAGGCAACATGTAACGTGACAATAGTTAGGGGATAATAGCTAGGGGTACAGACTAAAACTCTCGTCCAACAAAACATAATTAATGTTTTGGGTCCCTACCCCTCTCAAGCTCACGTTTAGACCGGCAAGCTGGGGAGTTAATGCCCCTGGGGTTCGTCTCTCTGGCCCCACGAGAAGGGCACTGGCTGTATGGGACATGCCCCAAGGTTTTTGTTCTGCTAGCTCCCCTCGTAGTGCACCGAAAAAACATGCCTTCGTTGCACGGACTCTCTGAATGCGAATCTAACTTTAAATTTTCATCACTATTTACAACTTGTAATCCGAATACATAGTCTTTTTAGTCAAATGCTGATGTAAAAAACCCAGGTTTAAATTTGGTTTAGTTTATCACTTTTATATGGCTGGAAGTAAAACTAACGCCGAAGATCACGTGATTCTCCGAACCACGTTTGGTTCAAATAAATCAAGTGACCTTCATTTTTTTGAAAAATGCTTGAAAAATGGCAAAATTTGATGGTTTCTTTTAAGAACCGTTCTTTTCCATTTCGGGAAGACCTTTGGAGTCATGTTTTAGTATATTTTTTAGCCCAAATTGCCCAACAAAGCCGGTGTGTCCCTTTAAGAAATCTTTGACGTCTTCAAAAGGTATGATTAAAAGTAATGTTTGGGTGTGACAGTTCACAAATAAAGGTTAACCTCTACCAGGTTATGTTCAACTCAAGAGAAGAAATTTCACCTTCAAATTCCATAAGTGAACCTGGTGATATGGAGATGTAGGTACACGGATGTCAGTCTCCTCATGCCGTCATGTCACTCTCCTTGCACCATGACATCACTCCATCTTCATGTTACATGTTGACAAGGAAATCCTACATCAAAGAAGTTGTCACAATCACCTGTAAGACAGAAGTTGTAATCACATCAGTACAAATAGTTTAGAGAAAATAAAGTCCAATGATCACCGCAGGAATACTGCTTAGGAACCCTCCTTGGCAAGTCAAAAAGTATTTCTTAAAAACAAGTTGGACAGAATACATTTACAGACATTCATCCAAAGGATGGAGCTTTTTAATGAGATAACAGGACCATAATCTACCTCTTGTTGTAGTGAGTGAATCTAGATTCAGTGACAAACCAATCTAACCAACTCAGTCAGATTGTTGAGTAAACGCCAAAGTCACAGTCATCAAACCAACAACAAACTGAATAACACAAAATAAAACTAAAAACAACAAGAAATAATGCATTAAATATGGCATTTGTAAGAAAGAAACTTTCATTATTCTTTAGCTAAGCTGCCTGTGATGTTTTTAACAACTAAGAAATATACAAGATGTACATGTGCTGCAATTGACGTCATGTTTTCACTAATAAGTTTACTGTGATTTGGTAAACTGGAATAAGAACCGAGTATTGGAGGGTAATTTTCTTAATGATGTATACCAGTTCAAAACATTTGTCAGGACAATTGTACTGGTATCAAGTATTTACAAAGATAGCAATCATTGATTCTGTTCCTCAGATCACCACCAATTATGTGTCAAGCCTTTAAGTTTAATTTGTTACCATCCTGAGTGGTCATCGGGACCTGGCCAAGAACATATTCAATTAAGAAAACAAAATTTGATACTCATTCCTTGATTTAGTGATGCATTTATCTCCAAGACATCACTCGTCAACATCAAAACTCAACTGTTGTCTTCATGGTCAAAAGCAGCGAGCTGTCAACCCATGTCAAATCAAGTCATCAAGCTTTCCTGGAGAAACATAAATCAAACCTGGTATAATGTCTTTATGGTTGAAAGCAGCAAACTGTCAACCCATGTCGAATAAAGCCATCAAATTACCCTGGAGAAACAGAAATCAAGCCTGGTACAAATGTAGGCCATTTCCTTAAGTACTTTGGGGTTGGAAAAACAAAATACTAAACCTTGATTTCACATAAACAGCAACTCCAAAACCTTATCGCTTTTAAATCTAATATTAGGCCAATGTATTTACAGACATTCATCCAAAGGATGGAGCTTTGTAATGAAATAACAGGAACAAAATCTACCTCTTGTTGTAGTGAGTGATTCTAGATTCAGTGACAGGCCAATCCCAGCAACTCACTCAGATAGTTGAGTAAACGCCAAAGTCACAGTCATCAAACCAACAACAAACTGAATAACACAAAGTAAAACCAAAAACAACAAGAAATAATGCATTAAATATGGCATTTGTAGGAAAGAAACTTTCATTATTCTTTAGCTAAACTGCCTGTGATGTTTTTAACAAACTAAGAAAAATATATACAAGACGTACATGTGATTCAAGTGCGCTCCATTTTACACAAACATGATTACTGTGATTTGGTAAATCGAAATAAGAATCAAATCTGGAGGACAATTTTCTTTCATGTTGCATATCAGTTCAAAACATTTCTCAGGACATTTGGTACTGGTATCAAGTATTTACAAAGATAGCAATCATCATTGTTATTCCTCGGATCACCACCAATTATGTATCAAGCCGTTAAGATTATATTGTTATCACTCTCAGTCTTCATCAGGACCTAGCCAAGAACATATCCAATTAAGAAAACAAAATTTGATACTCAATTCTTGATTTAGTGATGCATTTATCTCCACGATGTCACTTGGCAACATCAGAACTCCATCGATGTCTTCATGGTCAAAAGCAGCAAACTATCCACCCATGTCAAATCAAGTCACCAAGATATCCTGGAGAAACAGAAATAATACCTGGTACAGTTGTAAGCCTTTTTCTCAAATACTTTTTGGGCAGAACAAAGACAAATTGACTAAACCTTGATTTCACATTAACAGCAACTCCAAAATTTTATTGCTTTTAAATCTAATATATGGCCAATGTTGACGTCTTCAAAAGATATGATTAAGAAATCTTTGACATTCTCAAAAATTATGATTAAGAAATCTTTGACGCCTTCAAAAGACATGATTAACAAATGTTTGGGTGTGACAGCTCACAGATGAAGGTAAACCTCTTCCAGGTTATGTTCAACTCCAGAGAAGAATTCTCACCTTCAAATTCGGAAACTGAACCTAGTAATATGGGGATGTAAGAACATGGATGTCAGTCTCCTCATGCCGCTGGTCACTCTCCTTGCACCATGACATCACTCCATCTTCATGTTCCATGTTTACAGATCAAAGCAGTTGTCACAATCACCTGAAAGACAGTTAAGTTGTAATCACATCAGTACAAATAGTTTAGAGAAAATATAGTCCAATGATCAGAGATCACCACAGGAATACTGCTTAGTAACACTCCTTGGCAAGCCAAAAAGAAATTGTTTAAAACAAGTTGGACAGAATACAGACATTCACAAAAAGGATGGATCGAGCTTTGTAACGAGATAACAGGAACAAAATCTACCTGTTGTTGTAGTGAGTGAATCTAGATTCAGTGACAGCCCAATCCAAGCAACTCAGTCAGATCGTTACGTAAACATCAAAGTCACAGTCATCAAACAAACATCAAACTGAATAACACAAAGTAAAACTCAAAACAAAAAGATTCTGAATTTGTAAGAAAGTAACTATTATTATTTGTTAGCTAACCTGCATGTGATGCATTCATCAAACTAAGAAATGTACAAGATGTACATGGGCTGCAATTGACATCCATTTTTTAAAAACATGTTTACTAATACTGTGATTTGGTAAATTGAAAAAAGAATTGAGTACTGGAGGACAATTTTCTTTAATGATGTATACCAGTTCAAAACATTTGTCAGGACCTTTGGTACTGGTATCAAGTATTTACAAAGGTAGCAATCATCATTTCTGTCCCTCAGATCACCACCAATCATGTATCAAGCCTTTAAGGTCAATTTGTTACCATTCTGCATGGTCATCAGGACCTGGCCAAGAACATATACAACTAAGAAAACAAAAATGTGGTACCATTCCTTGATTTAGTGATGCATTCATCTCCAAGACGTCACTTGTCAACATCATATCTCCTTTAATGTCTTCAAGATATCCTGGAAAAACATAAATCAAACCTGGTACAGTTGTAAGCTTTTTCCTTATATTTTTTTCGGTTCAACAAAGAAACATTGATTGACTAAAGCAGGACTTGAACCTAGAACCTCCAGATTATCATGCTGCTGCTCGACCAACTGAGCCATCTAGCCCTAATGTTGGCAGTCTCCCTATTCTGTCAGTCTCCCTATTTTTCCACCCAATATATTCATTTTTATGTATGACAGTCAGTCGATTGCCAATTTTGACTTAGGCTCAGCACATACAAAAAGGAGGCAATTCATTTCAAGATTTGGACATTCAAATATTTCCCACTGTCTTAGTACTTAGGCGTGAATAACTTTACCTGATTGAACTGTCAACTCAGTAGCATCTTTAGACTGCATCGGAATCTTTCAACCCACTGAAGAGACATAAACTGTTCTCTGTTATCATCTTGGCCCTTGCAGCATGCCCCCATAGCAAAAAGCAAAACAAAACGATATAAATCAAATTCAGTTCAAAATTACATGCAATGAAAAGTTATGTATTGGGGTTATGTGAAGAGAGTGCATAAGGTGTGCACTGTGCAGTGTTTGTTGAGTGATGTGGATGAAAGAAAATAAAATGTGAAGGAAAGAGATTGATGTTTGTAAGATTGTTTATAACAGGCTTAGTTATGGTGCAAGTAATAAGGCTCGACCAAGTGATAGGTTAATGTTAACAATTAATCAGTGCAGGTTATTGAAGAAGTGCAAGTCCAAGCAATCTAGCAGTATTTCAGCTGATTGCCTACAGTGATGATACAAGCTGACCGGTCCAAGTCTAGTGGACACAGAGCTCCAGGGCCTGGGTACAGAGCCCCTGGTGTTGCAAGGTCCGCTGTTTGGGGCGTCTGTAAGTTCCGTTGTTAAAGCTGTGTGAAACTCTAGGCTCCCACACTCAGCCAGTGTACATGCAAATAAAAAAATATATAAAAACTTCAATATTGTGACAATGGGATTAAAAGACAGGAAAGCAATAGCAATAATCAATTAAAAAATGAAAACAGTGTTGTACTTTTAATGTGATGACAATGAAAAGTTACCTTCCAATCGTTCTAAAAAATGACGATCGGTAAAACCTCAGATTGGTTGAAGTTATTACAAAAGTAATGTGTGGCAATCGAAATAAGCAATAGTGACATGGGGGTCTTCAAATACAATTTCCTTGCCTTTGATAGCATTTCAGACAGAAAGTCTTCTCTGGAAGATTGGTACTAGTATGAACTTAATAGTGAGTGAGCTTTCAGATTGAAACTAATCAATTACCAATTCTGATTTTGTTTACAAAAATTAAAGGAATAAGAATTACAATGTTTATTCTCATGTTTATTTGATACCATTTTCAATCATAAACTTTGAATTCCAATGCAGTTTTAAAATCAATTGAAACTAGCAGACTGTTGTTTTGAACTGCGGTAATTCCACATCAGAATATGGCTACACGAAGTTTACTCCTTTTGACTGTTGAATGCTGATGCAGCTGAGCATTCACTTTCAAACAAAATTGAATGAGCCGGGTGTTACATTGAATGAGTTTTTGTTGAAATTGGTCGGGAAAAACCTATAGTAGTAAGAGTCATCTTCAGCTTGCCATTTAATTCTTTAGCTCAAGATTCTCTTTTTAAACAATAATTGCAACAAAGATTTGTCAAACATTTAAATAAAGCATTTTGTCATGATATAGGGCACTGTACCATATGAACCAGAGCTTGTAATTTACACTGGACTGCATGGCAGCGGCCATTGAATTAAGGGTTGGGCCAGTAAACTTAAGACCAGCTATACATGGCCCGAGGTCTTGTGGGTTTCACCCCCAATTTAGAGCCCTATGAGCATGTACATGTTAAGCTGCAGCACAAATTACCTGTAAAGGTATGATGCACAATTGGATTTTGGATTTAGTTAAAAACGTTCCTATTCTGTAACACATCAAACAATCCACCTCTGAAACAGTCATTAAGCAAGAAAAGTTGTGTTTGTTAAACACAAATGCCCCGCAAGCCAGTCCAAGCCAAGATTTCTTTTGTTTTAGCCATAATGACCTTAATATTTACCTTTAACCCTCCTACTGTCAGTGAATCTTGGCAACATTTTCCAGTGAGTTGACCAACCATTTGAAACCATTCGACTGCCAAGGTTGTGTACGGTGACACAACCTGTGCACAGAACTAACTGTGTACTGTGTACATGCATTCCCTCATGGTGTCATATTGCAGGCTGGCATAGTTTATCTATCATTCAAAACCACTTGAATGGTATTGAATGGTCAGACAGCAAGAGGGTTAATAGATTTGAAACAGAAAATTGTCACCTAATTTAGTAAAATGAATTAGCATGAAGAATCCAAACTGAACATTCCATAGGTCCCTAGAGAAGATACTATTAAGTCTCAACATTACAATAACATGATGTACAATGAAAAAACAAACATTTTGTTTCACAGGCCTAAAAGTGCTAAACCACTTTGTGTCCTTTGCCCTAGCACGCTTGCAGCCAAAACTTTATGCTTATTTACATCCGGCAGACTTACTGATCATAAAACTTTCTGATGGAGTGACACATTAGGCATTACAAAACATTCTCAAAGTTAGCTCCAAAAATTATGCTGTTATGTTGCAAGCTGAGCGCTTTAACTCAACGTGGGTTCAACAAACACACCCTGTTGGATTCTCTCTACATCTATGCAACAATAAAGAGTTAAGCTGCTACAATTTGACAGGGGACTAGGCTGGTTCACCCAGTGCAGTACAGGCCAGTGGAATTTCATCTTTGAGAGGGGAAGGCCATTTTCATTTTGCAAAGGGCACTACCATTTGAAAATCTTTGGAAAAATTTGATAGGGCACAAAGGTCAAGACCAGGGCAATGGAGGCCATGTCCTCTGTGGTCTTTGTGTAATTCCAGGCCTGGCAATAAAGCCAACACGTGTGATCATTGATAGTTCTGTCTATATAATTTGATTCAGGTTACTGTAAATTTTGTAATGTAAAAACAAATACATAATATACATATTTTTTGTACAGAACTGAAAATGCATTGCAAAGAAAAGCTAAATTCTCAAGTAATTACAAGAAAACAGCGTAAAACACTGAAAATTACAATCAACAATAAATAAACAAAGCTATGGTAAACATTTTTTTTTAAATGCAACAATTTATGTCAAAATGATTACGATTTCCAGGCAAAGAAATGTAAATGAATTCAATAAACAGCTGGTATGCTTTATCACTCTGCGTAGCCAGGCTGGTCCCCTTTATATCAGAAGAGCTGGTTGAAAGCTGAAATCACAATTTCTGGGCAAAGAAATATAAATGAATTCACTTATGAGCTTGTATGCTTTACCATGCTGGGTAGCCAGGCAAGCTGGTCCCCTTTTTAAAACAGAGGAGCTGATTACTTAATTTTTGCATAGGAGATGTTGAGGGAACTCAACAAAGTATGGTTGAAAGTTGAAATTATGTGGATTGTACACAAAAGGTTTGTGCTAATAAGCATTCAAATTTGTCCACAAAGTTAGCAAACTTTTCCAACAAACTCTATAGCAACTACATATTAAAGCTTGGGGGGGGGGGGCTCAAAACAAGGTTTTAGCTGGTGGGGTCCAGAGGCCGGCGTTACGGCCCCTGGTGGAATCCAGGTGCAAAGCCACACTGGGGGTCCAGGGGGCAAAGCCCCCTTCAAGGTCTGAGCTTTGGCGTTTTGGGGGGATGAAAAATCAAGCCTCCGTATGTCTAAAAACCGGGAAATAGACTCGCTTTTTAAGCACTTTTGATTCATATCGATCTTTTAATTTTACTGTAATTTTTTCTGTAACATCCAGTAGCTCAAATTAAATTTTACTCTCACAAATCAACTAGACTGCGAGGCACATGGACGTAACCTTGAATAAGTGGGCAGCAATAAACCCACGTCCCACCAATAATCCTTTATTTTGCGAAAGTGGTGCGCACAATAACCGTCATATCAGATTACTGTTTTAAAAATGAAACTAAAAGTTTAACTTGGGCATAAACTTGAAAATTTGGTGATTGATCCTTGTTCTTAATATTCTAGTGTAATTATGAAACTACATGTACAACGTTGACTTCTAACTTCAATTTCGAAAATTTCAATGATAGCGTGCAAAAGCCCAGCGAAAGTATTAAAGCATTGTTTCTGTTGTATAGTATACATGTACATGTACATTTTGGTGCATACCGCAATGTATACCGCATTGTACATGTACAATTGGTTTGCACCAAACATAGAAACATCATTGCTTTTGTAGTGTGTAAAGCATTGTCAGTAAATAGTACAGGCCGCTCTTGGGCGGTCCATGCCCGGTGAGTAAATAGCCAAGTGGTTTCGGGCATTACAGTGACTAGTGTATCTAAAGGGTTAAGCTTTACACACAGTGCATTGCCATAAGTAAACCTACAGTAGACAGTAGCCTTTATAAGTCCTCTTGCTTGCAACTTGAGGAGCTACAAGAGTTGATGGCTAATATTCTGGAGATAGCAGACTAAAGTGCCCTATATGAGATACAAATTAAGGTTTTCAAAAAACTAGGGGGGAGGTTTGATAAAGTGAGTGTCCCCCACCCTTCAAAAAGTGGGAGGGGGAGGGGAATGTTGATGCCCAAGGATTGATGCCCATGCAAATCAATGTCCTATGTAGATGCTTTGCGACATAAGATATCAAAACAATTCTTGAAATAACAATGTTGACGACAAGAATCTGCCCCCAACTAAATCTAAATACTGCTTGAGTCACCTTAAACTCGTCCCCTTACACATCACCCCCACCTTGCAAAGACACTGATCTTAGTCCACCCCATCGCCTCCACGTTTTCGTTCATGTGACAGGGTCAGACCAAATGACAGGGGAGTATACAGTCATAAAAATTGGCAGTAATAATTGCTAATGTGAAGTTGAACTGGTTTTGAGGTGATTTTATTTCATGACTAGCACCATCCCCACACAATCACACAACTATTTAATCTTCAACAACCTTCCTCCCTCCCTCGCATGTCAACCCTGCCCCCACCCCTTGGTTCGCCGATGGACATCATTCGTGTATGTTAACAAGGTCCTTCATGAATTATCCCTCAAAATCTCTTCTTTGTTTTAAAGATGAATCTTAAAACTGTTATGAAATTAAAATTTGTACACTGACAAACTTCCTACATTACTTGTTAGATTTGCATTGTAAACAGCAACGGCATGCCCGGTATTATAGCTGGGGGGAGGCTTAAAAAATAAGGTAACAGCCGGTGGGGTCCAGGGGCTTCAAGCTCTGAGCTTTTGCGCTTTTGGGGTTGAAAAATCAAGCCTCTGTATGCCTAAAAACCGAGAAAAATACGCAATTTTTAAGCACTTTTGATTCATAACAAGCCTTTTGTTTTCCTGGAAATATTTTTGTAAACATACAGTAAACAGTAGCCTTTATAAGTCCTCTTGCTTGCAACTTGAGAAGCTACAAGAGTTTAACTAATAGTCTGGAGATAGCACACTAAAGTGCCCTATATGAGATACAAATTAAGGTTTTAAAAAAACTAGGAGGGGGGTTTGATAAAGTGAGTGTCCCCCACCCTTCAAAAAGTGGGAGGGGGAGGGGAATGTTATTGCCCAAGGATTGACGCCCATGCAAATCAATGTCCTATGTAGATGATTTGCGACATAAGATATCAAAACAACTCTTGAAATAACAATGTTGACGACAAGAATCTGCCCCCAACTAAATCTAAATACTGCTTGAGTCACCTTAAACTCGTACCCTCTCACATCACCCCCACCTTGCAAAGACACTGATCTTAGTCCACCCCATCGCCTCCACGTTTTCGTTCATGTGACAGGGTCAGACCAAATGACAGGGGAGTACAGTCACAAAAATTGGCAGTAATAATTACTAATGTGAAGTTGAACTGGTTTTGAGGTGATTTTATTTCATTTGACTAGCACCATCCCCACACAATCACACAACTTTTACTCTTCAACAACCTTCCTCCCTCTCATGCACATCAACCCTGCCCCCGACCCTGGGTTTGCCGATGGACATCATTCGTGTATGTTAACAAGGTCCTTCATGAATTATCCCTCAACAACTCTATTTTGTTTTAAAGATGAATCTTAAAGGAACATTACAGAATTGGTTTTTGCTAACAAAACAGTTGCTGGCAGTGTAAGCACTTTATGTAATCCACCATATATATAAACTGACAAACCTGAAAAAGTTTGAGATCGAACGGCCATCTGGGTCAGAAAATAGTGAAAAACCGATTACACATTTGCATGAAATCATATAGATTCAAAAAATGAATAAAACGCTCACTGAGCGATAAACTCCAATCGGAAAACCAGTTTATTCATTTCTCATCAAATATGGCGTTTCAGACAGAAATATTTCAAGGGATGTTTTCTACTATCATCATCATTAGACCGTGTAAGTTTTATGTAAATCTGTGAAAAAAAAAGTACAAGTTTTTTTCTTACCAGTTCTGTAATGTTCCTTTAAAACTGTTTTGAAACTTATATTTGTACATTGACAAACTTCCTGCATTACTTGTTAGATTTGCATCGTCAACAGAAATGGCACCCCCGGTATTATAGCTTCAGGGGGGGTTGGGGGTCAAGGGGCGAAGCCCCACTGAAGCCCCCTTCAAGCTCTGAACTTTGACGCTTTTGGTGGTGAAAATTCAAGCCTCCGTTTGCCTAAAAACTGATAAATAGACTCACATTTTAAGCACTTTTGATTCATATCGATCTTTTCATTTTACTGGTATTATTTTTGTAACATCAACTGGCTCAAATGAAATTTTTCTCTCACAAATCAACTAGATTGCAAGGCATATAGAGTAATCTTGCATAAGTGGGCGGCAATAAACCCATGTCCCACAACAATTGTCATCAGATTACTGTTTTAAAAATGAAATTAAAAGTTTAACTTGGGCATAAATTTGAAAATTTGGTGATTGATCCTTGTGCTTATTCTAGTGTAATTATGAAGCTAAAACGTTGACTTCTAAACTTGGGGAAAATGTTGATGTCAATGAAAATGTGCAAAAAACCAGCGAAATTATCAAAGCAACGTTGCTGTTGTAGTATACATTATGGTGCATAACAAATTGTACATGCACAATACGGTCAGCACCAAACAGGGAAACATCGTCGCTTTTGTAGTATACATTAACCCTCTTGCTGTCTGACCATTCAATACCGTTCACTGTGGTTTTGAATGATGGATAAACTATGCCAGCCTGCAATATGATACCATGAGGGAATGCATGTACACAGTACACAGTTAGTTCTGGGCACAGTTGTGCCACCGTACACAACCTTGGCAGTCGAATGGTTTCAAATGGTTGGTCAACTCACTGGAAAATGTTGCCAAGAGTCACTGAGAGTAGGAAGGTTAAAGTGCGTAAAGCATTGTACATTAAATAGTACAGGCCACTCTTGGGCGGTCCATGCCCAGTGAGCAAATGGCCGAGTGGTTTGGGGCATTACATTATTACTAGTATAGGGTTAAGCTTTACAGATAGTACATCGACATAAGTAAAGATACAGTAGACAGGAGCCTTCTAAAGTCCTCTTGCTTACAACTTGAGAGCTACAAGAGTTTAGAGGAATAGAGCTAATACTGGTCTGGAGATAGCACACTAAAGTGCCCTTTATGAGATACACAAGTTGAAAAAACCTGGGGGATATGATAAAGTGAGTGTTCCCCCACCCTTCAAAAAGTGTGTGGGGGTGACCGCCCCAGGGCTGCGCCCATACAAATAAATGTCCTATGCTTTGCTACATAAGATATCAAAACATTTTCTTGAAATAACAGTGTTGACAACAAGAATCTGCCCCCCCAACAAAACTCGTCGCCTCACACATCACCCCCACCTTGCAAAAACACTGATCCTAGTCCACCTCTTCACCTCCACGTTTTTGTTCATGTGACAGGGTCAGACCAAATGACAGGGGACTATAGTCAAACAAAAATTGCAACACTTTATATCAAGTGTGAATTCAGACTGGTTTTGAGGTGATGTTATTTCATTTGACTAGCCCCATCCCCACATTGGGCAAAGCAAAATCTGCCACCGACATCGTTCTTCTCAATCATGTCCATGTAAAACGCAGGCTAAATTTCACTCCTGGTCTTTACTATAAGTTACCTACTGGTCTTTTCCCCATATAAATTCATGCAACAACGAAGAGTAATGATGAACAGAGGATATGATGATTAATGTGGAATGTTTCAGTTTCTTTCCTGAATACTGGTGAATGTAGAAAACCAATGCAACATAGCGCGCCAAAAAGGGGGATTTTTCAAGGTAGCAGACGAACATTTTTTAATAATATAATTCAACAAACCTGTGTCCTTGATTGACGAAGCAAATTGGCCTGCATTGAATCTTGTGAAATGGAGAAATCCCCACATCAAAAATGGCAAAGCATTGGTGATGGTCATCAACTGCGGCCATGATGTTGCAGTACAGTACCGTCAGCATCGAAGTCGTTCCCTTATGGCGCCAGTTGACGTCATTAAAAACAGGCCAACACAATTGGACAAAATATCACGACGCAAATGACGCATGCACTTTTAATCATATGCCACATCTCGGCCTTAAAAAGAGAAGTTCAGAACACACGGTACTTACAAGGTGCAAAGTTATTATTCAGAAGTGTTTCTTTTACGGAAGAAAAACTGTAAATTTCATGGAGTACGAGTGGGATTTGGTGAAAATCAGAAGAAGTTTGTTTTACACGGACATTTCAATAGCGGAATTAGAGGGCGCACTTCAGCTTCTGTGTGCACAAAACCTCCGAATAACCGAATCCTTATGTTTCAAATACTTAACAAAAAATAAAAGTCGAAAATTATTTTACAGTGCCCGACTGCATGATGAGTATTTGCACAACCCAATTTGTGTAGGTTTGCATCAAATCTGACCCAAATTAAAGTCAGTTTGTAACGTTAAAAAAATGCACTTCATGAAATGCCACCATAATCTTTTCCATTCAAATTTTAAATTTTCTCAGTTTATAGATTAACAAACTAGGCCTAAAAAAGTGGTTGGCAAAAGTACAAGCAGCCTTTACTGCACACAAAAAAACATAATTTAAGAAAATAACCAAATTATCCATATCACTAACATAAATTGTGCTACCGTACCACAAGCAAAAAGCTCACATATTCTTCATGGAAAATGTTGTAAATGTTATACATTTTGTGATATTCAAGCCTGCCTGTACAAAATGGTGGTCAGTGTTTATAAACAAAAGAAAGGTCTTTACATAAAAACAAACAATGTAGAGTAAACTATAAAACAATGACAATAAATAAAATCCAAGTGAAATCTAGTTAACAACTGTAATACTTCTAAAAACAATTATTTAGTTTAGAAATATTTGTGTAGCTGACCAAGCTTGCATCTTTTTACATTCCTACTGTGTTTATTAACCTTCCCTCTTTGAGTTTATTTCCCAGTGTTAAACTTATATCTAAACTGTACGAGGTTTGCGTAAAATGAGGTTTATTTCAATGTTAAAATTGTACCTAAAAAGTTTGAAGTTTGCTTTAAAAATAAGTTTATTTGAATGCTCGACTTGTACTTAAACAGTTGTAATAAAGTACATCTTGTTGTGTTTGCTTAATCAGTCATGAAAATAAAAACAAAATTATACAAATAAACCAATTGTCATAAAAAGTCAATCTTTTGAGTAATTATTTTAAAGGGTCAAAGGTCAGGTCAAAGGTCAAGAGATACCTATGAGATTTTCATAAAATACAAGGGAAAAGCTGCAGCCATTGCATCCTGGACAAAGAACAAAGGAGAAAAGAGAAAGGACAAAGCGTCCTGCACAATTTGATGATGCAACAGGGGACTTTTATAAAACAATGATTTATTACAAAACAAGACCTTCTTTTTTGTTACTCGATCAAAACATTATGTATTTATTTCACACTATAAGCCATACATGAATAATGTTCAACAACCTGGCAACAGAAACTGAACACTTAAATTTAAAATAACATAATAACTTCAAATCTTATTAATAGTGATGAAAAACAGATACTAAAGAGCTAACGTTGAGATAAACAGACGTTTATGAAAGTGGCACTTGGTGCATACATTGGTTTGATGACATTAGTCTAAAACACCCACCCTACAACAGATACTTGTAAACAATTATACCATTAATTGGATAAAAAATTGGATGACAGAATGCTACACAAAATAATACAATTTACCAAACATTAACAAATATTAAATCAAAATAAGCTATAATAAAATGTAACTTAATAATAACTAGCTCAAGCAACAAGCTTGCTGTCTTTATATTTGTAAGGGTTCACTTCATTACAAACAACCTTAAATAGTTCCACAATTTGTAATGAGCCACTGCATTACAAATTAACCAACGACGTTTCATGCTTGTAATGAGGTACTTCATATACAAGCATGAAACTTTTACATACTTGCAATGAGGTACTTCATTGCAAGCGTGATTTAATTGCATGAATGTAATGAAGTACCTCATTACAAACATGCAATCTTTTATTTGAATACATGTACTTGTGAGGAAAGTACCTCATTACAAGTATGTACATGTATTCGGTCAAAATACTTGTTACAAGTATTAAGTTGACAGTCTCTATACAAACTTCCCTTTCATTAGAGTTAAATATTTCCAGCATGTGAACAAAAACATCCTAACTTCAAGTGAGAACTATTTCACATTACTTTTTTTACAAAAACCATCATCCACTCTGCAAACATAAACTGAATGGCCAGACAACTTTACATTTTTTTCCAAGAAATAAACTGTTTAACAATTGACACATGCTCTGGACAATCAAATAAGTGGTCTTGGTAATGTCATTCTTGAATAGTTTTCTGATCAAGTGTTCATGTTCCCTCGAAACTAAAATGTTGGCTTTCACCGTTGTCAATCCAAAATATGAGGCATGTTATCACTCACGTTGAACTGTACATTTTGGTGTCAAATCTTGATATAACAGCTGATGTATCAACTTGCTGTCAATTGCCTCCGATAATGTGGTGGGCGGCAATCGTGAAGACAAAATGCTGATGAAGCAACAGTTGCTTTAGTTACAGCGTAAAATCTTGCCATGACAAACTTCAAGTTGTATGACTGTGTTCATCATAAGATCTATATCTTATCACTGAACATCTATGCTGTGTGACAAAGAAAGGGAAACAAATAAAAAGTGTAAACTTGGGGGAGATACAATCTAGTATTATTCAAGTAAAAAAAAGTCCATGATTTGTTGTGCTTCTGAAAAGAACTGGTTGTGTAACAACTCAATGTTTCCATCAGTATGCTCTAATCATTTTCAGAAGACAAACTTGATTCTGATGCTGCAGGCTGTATAAGTTACAGTACTGTAGATGAGGATTGATCTACGATGCATCAAAGGGTTCTATACCTTAAGAAATTTCTGAAGCTGCAAAAGTATTGAACTGAGCTAAAAATGATTTACCTTGAAATTCCATACTTCAATTTCATAATGAGTACTTTTATGTTATGTCCTCCTAACAAGCTACACCTCTCATGTATTTGATGGTGGAGCACTGCATCAGAGCCACATCTTCACAATCTGGACATAATCAAGAAATACATACAAGTCGACATTGGTTTAACCACGTTGTGAAAAAAACAACAGATTTTTCTACTCGTAAGGGAAAATATTTCACCGATCTTCAAAATCCAACAATGATAGCCTACCATTATCAGTCTTTACGCTGGACAAGGTAACATTGGAACATCAGCCAATTTTTGATTGTTTCAGAAAGGTCTGGATTTTCAGACAATAAAACTTCCATACTAAACTTAATACGTAACTTTGAAATTCCATTCTTCTCAACTGTTGATGAGTAGACGCTGTAACTGATATGCCAATCTCCTCACTCTTTCACACACCTCTATAGATGTCCTCTAGGTTTATGTTGAAAGCAGCAAACTGCCCAATGATTTATCATGACAATCTAAGCAATGAAAGTAATCAAGCTCATTCTTGAGTACAAGTTAGATTAGTCCATCAGTTCCCCATCTTGTTCCTTTTTATAGAAATAAAGGTTAATATATGTTCAACTCCACTGGTACAATATTGGAGACAGTAAAGTTATTATGACAACAGTTCAAAAAAACAAACTGTTATCAACAACCTGCAAATATTAATACTTGATGACCAACTTAGTGCGTTACTAAAAACTTGATATGGGACTACTACTTTTGCTTAGTGGATCGAGGGGACTTCTGGTTGATAACTTCACTGCAGCAGAGTGAGTTCTTTTTTGGTCCTGGCCGATTTCCTACCTTCAGCCCCAGTAGTAGTTAAAAAGCAGGATAGTTCTTTTCAGAACTGAGAAGTCTCCCGATTTCTAAAAATTTATTCCGAGCAAGGGCGTCGATTGCTACTGAAAAGTAGGGGGACGGGCGAGCAAGTCATGAACAATTTGTCGTTTTTCTTTTGTTTTAATTGATTTTTTTTTGTGTGTAGGGGAAAAGTGAATCATACATGTAACCTTGTGTAAACAGACCATTAAGATGAGACTAGTGTGCCCACAAAAAAACATTTTGATGGTTTTGTATATAAGCACCATATAGAGTGTTTTAATGAAGAATCATGTATGGAAACTAAAGCTTTAAAGAACGTATGAGGCGATGGGGGTTGTGGTTAAGTTGAAGGGCAAAACCAGAAGGGGAACTGGTGTTGGTAGGGGGTGGGGTCTGGAAAGGATGGTTTGTGTGAAGAGGAGACTGCCAAAATAAACTTGAGTGAAATGCACCATGGAGCAGGAATTTCGGAACCAGATCCGGTGCTAGCAAAGATAGATTGGCAGCTAGAAGGAGTGAAGGGAAGACACATGTCGGTGTGGTCTCTGGTAGTAAATCATCACCTGACTGTTTGGATGTTGCTTTTTGGTGGACGACAAGTGTCTCCGTTATCCAAGTACTCAAGGCAATGGTTAGAACAGAGCTAATTTTTGATGTTTTTATGTAACCACGTGCATGAAAGAGAGGGTTTTTGTTTTTTTTAAAGGGGGGGAGGGTTGGAAGGGGAAGGGATTGTTGGAACTCGCTAAAAAGAACTTTTGTTTCTGTTGGAACGTAGCCACTGAAAAGAATTTTATAATATCCATTTTAATGTGTTTCGGGAGTCCGGGTGTTTATTGTGTGTCTTCGAAAAAACACTGCTTCTTCCACATGGCCCAAACTGCACTACATTTTGTGCATTGTGCGATTGTAACAAACACGTGCGCGCACACACAGACTTTCTTTGTGGAGGGATCATGTACCGTACATTATAGCATACACAAATGACGCATAACTTGAATGCAAAAAAGGTTTGTAAGCGGAATTTTGGCGTTTATGTCTTGGACGAAACTTGTCGGTTAATGTCTGCATTATAGAAATGGAAATAGGCCCAAAATATCATTCTGCGCGTGGTCCATCAGAGCCAAATAAGAAAACATTTTACCGTTTAAAAATTTATAATGAAATATTGAATCAAGGAAATGGTGTATATTTTTATATTTTGTTGCATATTTCTGATGAACAGTCAATCAAAAAGTGGGGGGACATCTGATATGCTGTCCCCCCAGTCTAAAAAGTGGGGGGGACATGTCCCCCCCCCCCCGTCCCCCACCCATCGACGCCCTTGATTCCGAGACAGTAGAATAAATAGCAAGACAAGTTCTCTAAAGAACATAATCTAAGTGTGATTGCTGCAAACAAAGCGGCATGGAGGTATAGTAATATGTCACTTGTCATTATGTAATTGATAAAGGGTTTATTTAATCAGGCTTTGCGGTAAAACTTGCAGTTCAATAATTGTTATGCAAACTACTTACTTTTCCATGTGCGAATCGCAACTAACGTTAGGCCACTTTGGTCACAGACATTCAAAACTTAAACAGTGCCCTCATGCCATGACGTCAGTCTCCTCATGCCATCATATGTCACTCTCCTTGCACCATGACATCACTCCATCTTCATGGTCCATGTTGATAGTATCAAGCAGTTGTCACAATCAACTGAAAGACAGTTAAGGTGTAATCACATCAGTACAAATAGTTTAGAGAAAATATGATCCAATGATCAGATGTTCACCACAGGAATACTACTTAGGAACCCTCCTTAGCGGGTCAAAAAGTACTGGTTTAAAAAAAGTTGAAAAGAATACATTTAAAGACATTCATCCAAAGGATGGAGCTTTGTAATGAGATAACATGAACAAAATCTACCTCTTGTTGTAGTGAGTGAATCTAGATGCAGTGACAGCCACAACCCAGCAACTCTGTCAGATTGTAGTAAACGATGAAGTCACAGTCATCAAACAAACAACAAACTGAATAACACAAAGTGAAACTCAAAACAAAAAGAAATTCTGTTTTTATTATGTCATTTGTAAGAATGAAACTATTATTATTCTTTAGCTAAACTGCCTGTGATGTTTTCAACAAACTAAGAAATGTAAAAGATGTACATGAGCTGCAATGAATGTCACATTTTTCACAAATATGTTTACTGTGATATGGTAAACTGGAATAAGAACAGAGTATTGGAGGGTAAATTTCTTTAATGATGTATTCAATTTCAAAACAATCATTGATTCTGTTCCTCAGATCACCACCAATTATGTGTCAAGTCTTTAAGTTAGATTTGTTACCATCCTGAGTGGTCATCAGGACCTGGCCAAGAACATATACAATTAAAAAAACGAAATTTGATACTCATTCCTTGATTTAGTGATGCATTTATCTCCAAAACGTCACTCGTCAACATCAGAACTCAATTGTTGTTTTCATGGTCAAAAGCAGCAAGCTGTCAATCCATGTCAAATCAAGTCATCAAGCTATCGTGGAGAAACATAAATCAAACCTGGTATAATGTCTTCATGGTTGAAAGAAGCAAACCGTCAACCCATGTCGAACAAAGCCATCAAATTACCCTGGAGAAACAGAAATCAAGCCTGGTACAAATGTAGGCCATTTCCTTAAGTACTTTTGGGTTGAAAAAAGAAAATACTAAACCTTGATTTCACATAAACAGCAACTCCAAAATCTTATCGCTTTTAAATCTAATATTAGGCCAATGTATTTACAGACATTCATCCAAAGGATGGAGCTTTGTAATGAGATAACAGGAACAAAATCTACCTCTTGTTGTAGTGAGTGAATCTAGATTCAGTGACAGCCCAATCCAAGCAACTCAGTCAGATCGTTCAGTAAACATCGAAGTCACAGTCATCAAACAAACATCAAACTGAAAGTAAAACTCAAAACAAAAAGATTCTGAATTAAATATGGCATTTTGTAAGAAAGTAACTATTATTATTTGTTAGCTAAACTGCATGCGATGCATTCATCAAACTAAGAAATGTACAAGATGTACATGGGCTGCAATTGACATCCCATTTTTCAAAAACATGTTTACTAATAATGTGATTTGGTAAACTGAAAAAAGAATTGAGTACTGCAGGACAATTTTCTTTAATGATGTAAACCAGTTCAAAACATTTGTCAGGACCTTTGGTACTGGTATAAAGTATTTACAAAGGTAGCAATCATCATTTCTATTCCTCAGATCACCACGAGTCATGTGTCAAGCCTTTAAGGTCAATTTGTTACCATCCTGAGTAGTCATCAGGACCTGGCCAAGAACATATACAACTAAAAAAACAAAAATGTAATACCCATTCCTTGATTTAGTGATGCATTTATCTCCACTTCTCAACATCATATCTCCTTTAATGTCTTCAAGATATCCTGGAAAAACATAAATCAAACCTGGTACAGTTGTAAGCTTTTTCCTTATATAATTTTCGGTTCAACAAAGAAATTGATTGGCTAAAGCAGGACTTGAACCTAGGACCTCCAGATTAACATGCTGCTGCTCGACCAACTGAGCCATCTAGCCCTAATGTTGGCAGTCTCCCTATTCTGTCAGTCTCCCTATTTTTCCACCCAATATATTCATTTTTATGTATGACAGTCGGTCGATTGCCAATTTTGACTTAGGCTCAGCACATACAAAAAGGAGGCAATTCATTTCAAGATTTGGACATTCAAATATTTCACACTGTCTAAGTTCTTAGGCGTGAATAACTTTACCTGATTAAACTGTCAACTCAGTAGCATCTTTAGACTGCATCGGAATCTTTCAACCCGACGAAGAGACAGAAACTGTTCTCCGTTGTCATCTTGGCCCTTGCAGCATGCCACCATAGCAAAAAGCAAAACACAACAATATAAATCAAAGTCAGTTCAAAATTACATGCAATGAAAAGTTATGTATTGGGGTTATGTGAAGAGAGTGCATAAGGTGTGCACTGTGCAGTGTTTGTTGTGATGTGGATGAAAGAAAATAAAATGTGAAGGAAAGAGATTGATGTTTGTAAGATTGTTTATGACAGGCTTAGTTATGGTGCAAGTAATAAGGCTTGACCAAGTGATAGGTTAATGTTAACAATTAATAAGTGCAGGTTATTGAAGAAGTGCAAGTCCAAGCAATCTAGCAGTATTTCAGCTGATTGCCTACAGTGATGATACAAGCTGACCAGTCCAAGTCTAGTGGACACAGAGCTCCAGGGCCTTGGTACAGAGCCCCTGGTGTTGCAAGGTCCGCTGTTTGGTGCGTTTGTAGGTTCCGTTGTTAAAGCTGTGTGAAACTCCAGACTCCCACACTCAGCCAGTGTACATATAAAAACTTCAATATTGTGACACTGGGATTAAAAGACAGGAAAGCAATAGCAATAATCAACTAGACCTAATGTGATTGTAACTAACAATCACAGAGCTGTTCCGTTCTGTTGCAATTAGAAGTTTTTTGTAGCCCAACACATGGATCGATTCTGTATTTCGTGTATATCCTGTAATCCCTTTTGAAATGGATGCATGTTATCAAGCATGATCATCGCAGTGTAAAAAGTGAAACATGTTTGGATCTTGTCTTAGACCGGAAGTTAAGGTCAAAAAGGGGTCATTATTCTTTAAAAAATGACACAAGTGTTGTAAGCTACAATACAGCACAAACATTATGACCTATTGACATGTAGTTCAGGAGATATGATTTTCATTATTTGAACTTCTTGTTTGGACCAGAAGAAAAAGTCAACATGGGGTCATGGAACCGAAGCTCGATGTTTAATGCTCAAAGGATCTATAACTGAAAAGAAATTGAAAATCGGTTGTTTAGTTCTTGAGATATGGTCCCACTTCCGGTTGACCCAGAAGTAAAGGTCATCCAGGGTTCACGGTAACAGAAAGTCAATTTTTAATGCTCAAAGGACCTATAAATGAAAAGAAATTGAAAATCGGTTGTTTAGTTCTTGAGATATGGTACCAATTCCGGTTGACCCGGAAGTAAAGGTCATCCAGGGGTCACGGTAACAGAAAGTCAATTTTTAATGCTCAAAGGATCTATAACTGAAAAGAAATTGAAAATCGGTTGTGTAGTTCTTGAGATATGGTCCCACTTCCAGTTGACCCGGAAGTAAAGGTCAATATGGGGTCAGGGTAACCCAAGTTAAATCTTTAATGCTCAAAGTGTCTATAACTAAAAAGAAATTGAAAATTGGGTGTGTAGTTCTTGAGATATGGTCAAACTTCCGGTTGACCCGGAACTAAAGGTCAACATGGGGTCACGGTAACCCAAGTTCAATCCAAAATGCCCAAGGAGTCCATAACTGAAAAAAAAGTTTGAAAATCGGCTGTGTAGTTCTTGAGATATGGTCCCACTTCTGGTTGACCCGTAAGTAAACTTCAAATCGGGATCACGGTTAACCAAGGTTATTTAAAAAGTACGCTTACTCTGAACATAGCTCTGAATTAATTCGCTTATTCTGAATCACTTCGCTCATTCGTAACCATTGCGCTTGTTGATGTTATTGTGAAACAATTAACACTACATCATTCATTGATTCACCACAAGACACACAAATGAAAAGTGTTCATTCATAAAATGTGAATGAAAATAATCGTGATGCTTGTTCAGAATCACTTTGCTGATTTGGAATCAATTTGCTTATTCGGAATCAATCCGCTTATTCAGAATCAATTTACGCTCATTAGGACTATATATTTCACTTATTCAAAATTAATTTGCATACTCTGAATTTGCTGATTCGTAACCATTTCGGTTTTTGATGTAGATTGTAAAGTTAAATACACTTACACTACATCATTCTATGATTCACCACAAGACATAGTACAACGTCTATCAATGATTCACCATGAGACGTAGTACCATTTCGATGTTCATTTATAAAATGTGAAAGAATCAATTTGCTTATTCAGATCGCTGATTTGGAATCAGTTTGCTTTACTCTGAATTAATTCGCTTATTCGGAATTAATTTGCATATTCTGAATTTGCTGATTCGTAACCATTTCGCTTATTCATTTTGCTTATTCAAGACTCATGAATGTCCCATTTTGATGCTCATTTCTAAAATGTGAATGAATCAATTTGCTGATTCGGAATCAATTTGCTAATTCGTAATCAATTCGCTTATTCAAAACTAATTCGCTTATTCTGAATTTGGTGATTCGTAACCATTTCGCTTATTCGTAATGATTTCGCTCATTCGTAATGAATTCGCTCATTCGTAACCATTACGCTTGTTGATGTAGATTGTAAAGTTAAATACACTTAACATTACATCATTCAATGATTCACCACAAGACACATGAATGATAGTACCATTTGATGTTCATTTCTAAAATGTGAATGAATCAATTTGCTTATTCGTAATCAATTCGCTTATTCAAAATTAATTCGCTTATTCTGAATTTGGTGATTCGTAACCATTTCACTTATTCATAACGATTTCGCTCATTCGTAACCATTACGCTTGTTGATGTAGATTGTAAAGTTAAATACACTTAACACTACATCATTCAATGATTCACCACAAGACATATAGTACCATTTCGATGTTCATTTATAAAATATGAATGAATCAATTCGCTTATTCAGAAACAATTCACTGATTTGGAATCAGTTCGCTCACTCTGAATTAATTCGCTTCTTCGGAATTAATTCACTTTTTCTGAATCATTTTGCTGATTCGTAACCATTTTGCTTATTTTGTTACGGGTTTGCTCGTTCGTAACCATTACGCTTGTTGATGTGATTGTAAAGTTAATTACACTTAGCACTACATAATTCAATGATTCACCGCAAGACACATGAATGATAGTACCATTTTGATGTTCATTTATAAAATGTGGGTGAAACAATTTGCTGATTTGGAATCAATTTGGTTATTCGGAATCAATTCGCTTAATCAAAATTAATTCGCTTATTCTGAATTTGCTGATTCGTAACCATTCCGCTTATTCGTAAAGATTTCGCTCATTCGTAACCATTACGCTTGTTGATGTAGATTGTAAAGTTAAATACACTTAACATTACATCATTCAATGATTCACCACAAGACACATGAATGATAGTACCATTTCGATGTTCATTTCTAAAATGTGAATGAATCAATTTGCTTATTCGTAATCAATTCGCTTATTCAAAATTAATTCGCTTATTCTGAATTTGGTGATTCGTAACCATTTCACTTATTCGTAACGATTTTGCTCATTCGTAACCATTACGCTAGTTGATGTAGATTGTAAAGTTAAATACACTTAACACTACGTACATCATTCAATGATTCACCACAAGACATATAGTACCATTTCGATGTTCATTTATAAAATATGAATGAATCAATTCGCTTATTCAGAAACAATTCACTGATTTGGAATCAGTTCGCTCACTCTGAATTAATTCGCTTCTTCGGAATTAATTCACTTTTTCTGAATCATTTTGCTGATTCGTAACCATTTTGCTTATTTTGTTACGGGTTTGCTCGTTCGTAACCATTACGCTTGTTGATGTGATTGTAAAGTTAATTACACTTAGCACTACATAATTCAATGATTCACCGCAAGACACATGAATGATAGTACCATTTTGATGTTCATTTATAAAATGTGGGTGAAACAATTTGCTGATTTGGAATCAATTTGGTTATTCGGAATCAATTCGCTTAATCAAAATTATTCTGAATTCTGAATTTGCTGATTCGTAACCATTCCGCTTATTCGTAAAGATTTCGCTCATTCGTATCCATTACGCGTGTTGAAGTAGATTGTAAAGTTAAATACAGTTCAATTATAAAATGTGAATGAATTAATATTTGTCTATTCAGAATCACTTCACTGTTTTTGAATTAATTCGCTTATTCTGAATTAATTTGCATATTCTGACAAAACTCCACACTTATCCGCCCGTACGACGTTAAATAAAAACGTTCTTCCAAACATTTGAATAACGTCGAGGGGACGTTATTTTGTTTGCTGGGAAGAATAAGACAGCATCGGACACACACGGCCTCAGGACTTAGTACGAATTTACACTGTTCTTCATTTGTACACGGATACGAAACACGCTATAAATGATGTCACGATGACGTGACATATAAAATTACGTCATTGTGCACAACTTCAATACCCAGAGAGTCAACATCTGAAGAAAATTTGAAAATTGGACTTTTAATTTTGAGAGATATGGTGCGCACAAGATTGCCTAATTAAATATCCATGTCGTTATAACTCAGCTAATTGATTAAGAAATTAAACAGTATAACATTTAGAAATCAAGTTATGTACTAAGCTTCGATTCAATATAGCACTCAAGTCTGTCATTTCTACTGTTTCTAAGGATTACGAATCGGAAAAAAACGTGTGTTAAACCTATGGCGTTTTGGCGGAAACCAAAAAAAAAACGTTGTAAAACGTTTTGAAAATCTCGACGATTACAATAGCTGTTCCGCCTGAAAGGTCGCAACAGCTAATAAAAAAAAATGAAAACAGTGTTGAACTTTTAATGTGATGACAATGAAAAGATACCTTCCAATCGTTCTAAAAAATGACGATCGGTAAAACCTCAGATGGGTTGAAGTTATTACAAAAGTAATGTGTGGCAATCGAAATAAGCAATAGTGACATGGGAGTCTTCAATACAATTTCCTTGCCTTTGATAGCATTTCAGACAGAAAGTCTTCTCTGGAAGATTGGTACTAGTATGAACTTAATAGTGAGTGAGCTTTCAGATTGAAACTAATCAATTACCAAGTCTGATTTTGTTTTCAAAAATTAAAGGAATAAGAGTTACAATGTTTGTTCTCATGTTTATTTGATACCATTTTCAATCATAAACTTTGAATTCCAATGCAGTTTTCAAATCAATTGAAACTAGCAGACTGTTGTTTTGAACTGCGGTAATTCCACATCAGAATATGGCTACACAAAGTTTACTCCTTTTGACTGTTGAATGCTGATGCAACTGAGCATTCACTTTCAAACAAAATTGAATGAGCCGGTGTTACATTGAATGAGTTTTTGTTGAAATTGACCGGGAAAAACCTATAGTAGTAAGAGTCATCTTCAGCTTGCCATTTAATTCTTTTGCTAAGATTCTCTTTTGAAACAATAATTGCAACAAAGATTTGTCAAACATTTAAATAAAGCATTTTGTCATGATATTTGGCACTGTACCATATGATTATGAACCAGGGCTTGTATTTTACACTGGACTGCATGGCAGCGGCCATTGAATTAAGGGTTGGGCCAGTAAACTTGAGACCAGCTATACATGGCCCGAGGTCTTGTGGGTTTCACTCCCAATTTAGAGCCCTATGAGCATGTACATACTACATGTACATGTAAGCTGCAACCCAAATTACAAAAATTGGATTTTGGATTTAATTAAAAACTTTCCTATTCTGTAACACATCAAACAACCCACCTTTGAAACAGTCATTAAGAGATGGCACAACATTGGGGTATTTATGATTTCAGAGTTCAAAAATCATTAGGTTGGCAAGTTATTTGGAGAATACACAACATGAGCCTCAACAATACAAAGACGACACACATTATAGATTAATCTTGTATCAAGGCTTAAACCTGATGATCTAGACTCCAAACTACATGTATGTGCAAAATAGTGACTTGACATTCACTGAGGAAGGCATTATTCAACAGTAAAAATTCATACTCCAATGTAAAAATTACAAATATGTATCAATGGTTCCCCATGTAATTTGTATTTTAAAAAATGCAAGGACATCATTACTCAATTGATCTGTCTAGTTTTTAGCAGCAATATATAAAGCATTTGTTATGGATTAACTTGGGCAAAAATATCAAAATTATGAATGGTCATGTTTGAAACATCACTGACCAGATAGATGACCAATTGTGGGGATAAGGTGATTATGCTGACTTGTAGTACAGTCCAACCGTCTAATGTATAAACAAAACAGTCAGCATGTGTAAAATCTGGGATGGGATTTCACGAATGTGAAAATTCCTGGAAATAGCTTGCCTGTATAAAGGTCCCGTACCAATGCGAAAAATTTTGTGACAAAATATTTTCATATAAATTTTCAGACATTCCTTGTGTCCAGAACTCGTCTCTATGCCTGCTGACAATGGTTAATTTTATCAATTTTGGTAATCAATTTTGGAAATTAAAACAGAAATTGATGTCTATGTTGTAACTTTCTGTGCTGACTCCATTCAGGTATAAATATTAGCCTTGACCAAGGCGTTTGAGTTTTGTTTTCGTTTATTATTTGTTTCTTTATGCCACGCTACCTACAATTTACCTAAGCTAGTAGTTGCGATAATCGTAACCCTCCATCCTCCCGACGGTCGGAGACCGGAGGGTTACGAGTCATGCAGTGCAAAAAAGTGGCGAAATAAAAATTTTGACTATTTTGGTCAGACTAGTCACCAGATTTACCAAATTTGTACCACTTTCAAAAAACATGACACACATTCTAAAAACATGGATGTGATCATCAATGTGTCATGAATCCATTCGTATTACTCAAAACATCATTGAGAAAATATTTTAAGAAAAAAAGACAAAAACTTACCAGAGACTGAGCGAAATTCTCATGTAGCGTAGACAATCTCAGGTCCGGTTTTCGAACCTCGCGATTCGTGACCTAGCAACATCTCGACCAATCAGCGTAAGCGGACTCGTCGTTGTGCGCATTTTGTTCAGTTGCACAATCACAGAATTTATGAGGAAAAAATTCCAGATTGAGCGCGCATTCTGGAATGCTGTTCCTGCAATTAATCAGCGCAAACTGCAGATGGCGCAAATCCGTTAAATACATTAACTGCGTGCACGCACAGTCGCACACAGACGATCGCCACGCCTACATAACGGTTTGGTTTACGCTGATTGGTTGATTTAGGGGAAGTGCGGTCCATGGACATTTCGGTCAGTTTCTTGTAAGTTTTTGTTCGTTTTTTCTTCAAATAATTTTTCAACGATGTTTAGAGTGTTATGAATGGATTTATGACACACTGAAGATCAAATCCATGTTCTTAGAATGTGTGTCATGTTTTTTGAAAGTGGTAAAAATTAGGCAAATCTGGTGACTAGTCTGACCAAAATAGTCGAAATTTTTATTTCGCCACTTTTTTGCACTGCATGACTCGTAACCCTCCGGTCTCCGACCGTCGGGAGGATGGAGGGTTACGATTATCTCAACTACTAAGCTAGCCGTCATTGATGTGAGCATGTCTAGATGTCTTTGTGTGTACATATGCACACCATGCACACACACTGCACTGTACAGCATGTATGGTTTGAGCTACAGTCAGTAGTACCAAACTAAACCAATTAACTGACGGCTTCCGTAATGAAGACAATAATAAGAGTGCGGATGACTTACGCAAAGTAGTAGTACGGGCCCAGTGTGTACACACGATAAAAACAATGCTATAGTCAATGTAAAGCACTCGTGTTTAAGGTTGGGTTTACAGCATCTTTTTCAGAGTGAAAACTGCTACCACCTTGAGCAAGGCAAGGATGTTGTGAAAACAGCGCTATCATCTATCGAACTGGAAGCTTGCAACAAGAGTACACTCATTTGTGCTTCAAGAGCATTGACCAGGGGCCGATTTCACAAAGAGATAAGACTAGTCTTATCTGAAGTTAGGACCAGTAACTGGTCTTAACTTAAGTCTAGTCCTATCTCTTAGCATATCCTAGGACTAGTCCCAAGTTTAGGAAGAGTTTTGTGAAATCGACCCCTGGTCCTGGAAGTTGATGCAGTTGCTAAGCATTTGCGCATGCGCACACGTGCACACATGTTAATCGGTTCATCATGGTGTCTTAAACGGAAGCGTGGATATCATGACGTAGGCCCTAGTGCCCTAAAAAAAATTGATACAAAAACATGGCCCCTATAGGCCCCCTCCTCCTGCTTGGAAGCAATGCCTTTTTCGTTTCTATTGTTTAGAGCAATACTTGGAAAAACATGGCCTCTTAGTCTTAGGCCTCCTCCTCTTGCTTCTTGAAAGCAATGCCGTTTAGGTTTTTATACGAAATTCAAATTGATTCCTCAACTTACCTTTCTTTTTCCCTGCCGTAGAAACCCGGACGTCCACCGCCTGCTGAATCCAGGAAATTATAAACCAAAACGGCAAACATCATCAGCGATGTATTTACTAATTGTTAATTTAAACAAAAAAGTGACCTCCTCCGTGACAAAACCGAATAAAAAATTGAACTTTGAAGATGTTTGCTAGACCGGGTTGGACTCCTCTGTTGCATACAGTGCAGTGCAACGGACATCCCCTGACGTTCCACCACTACCAGTGTTGCATGTTTGCATGCTTTGCACGCACAGAACTGATGACAATCTATTCACTGCTTACACGAAAAAGACCATAAAGACGTCTAGGACAAAAACCTTCGGAAAAGAGGGCACTCATTTGCATACAATTAGAACAACTTCAAGGTTTGATACTTGACAAGTACAATTCGGGAACAGCAGCATTTTTAAATCTGAAAAAATAAGTTATATACACTTTATCTGTAAACAGATTGCCATGAGAAATCTATCTGAAATACAATAGCGTATGACAAAATTTTCCTCAAATACTGAGTTTCAAGAAATTCTGGCCAGTCTATGAATGTCAAAATCAAAGAGCTTAAATAGAAGCTAAGATTTCTTGAAGAACTCATGAAGTACTGAACATACTTTGCTCAACCATGCTTCAGTTTACTGTAGTGTAAGGCAATAATACTATTCAAATCCTTTTTGATTCTTTTAATTTGTACTTTCATCTCGAGGAAATGATGAGTGAATAAGTAAAAGTAAAAAAGGTAGTCTATAGAATATTAAATAGTCTGTCAATATTTAAGAATCAAAATTTGGGGTGGGTAGGTCTTACCAAATAAAAAAATGTATACAAAAAAGTTTTTTAACATTGGATACTCTGAATGGCCCCTTATTTACAACATTTGTGTTTGAGCAAGGTTTAAGTCAGACCAGTCTAGTTTGTATGTACTTGTCAATGCACTTATCAACTTTTACAAAGTTTGCTAACATTATGCTAGCACCTCCTCTAAACTGTTTACTGAAATTTGCACGCATATGTTGGCAAAAGCTTGCATTTTTTCTGCCACAATGAAACGCATCCTGTATTGAAAACACTTCAATTCAATTCAATTCAGTTCTGTTTATTGGTCCAACCATGGAGGAAAATTTTCCTTGCATACATGCAATACACAAAACAACGAGGCAAGAAGTAACTGTAACTAGTAAACTAGTAAATATGTTTAAACCCTTTTTGGGAGAAGCATTGGCTCTGAAAAGAGCCTGTGTGTTCTCGACGTTTCGAACAGTATACTCTGCTCGAGTATACAGTTCAAAACATTAAGACCACACCAGCTCTTTTCAGAGCCAACACTCCTTCCAAAAAGAATTAACATGAGGTTGTACCTGCACGTTTACTAGTCACAGTTACTTCTTATATGTCTTATGCATTGACGTCATCAAGCCGCCATCTTAGAGGTAAAAGTAAACTATGACAAAACAATGAAAAACGCAGATATGTACGCTCGGCGCACAGGGTCAGCCAATGGGGCATCTTCTTTTGACCTCTAGCTAGGGGCGCCCTACTCACATGAGGTCATGTGCATAAGGTCTATTTTCCACACCATGCAAAGCTTCAAACATCACTAAACAACAAGGCAATTCATTTCATACATCTCATTAAGGTCTGACACTTATTATTTCAGATTTACTTTAAAAAATTTAATTAGAATAGTTAATAGTTAGAAGTGTTAATAGTTTGAAGTTTCAATTACTACTATATAAGGTGCCTGGAAGGAGGGCACGTGACTATTACATCCCTTAGCCATGATTAAAAAGTCAACTTTAACCCCAACCAAATTTTACCCCGCAAACAAATCAACAATGATGCGCAATGACATAAAATTGCCATGAATAACTTTTTGAACAACAATGTCAAAATGTATTTTGGAAGAATAGACTGTACAAATGTCAGGCCCAACTACTGAATGCGATTTTGTTTTGTCAAAACACTAAACAATAAACATGGAAGACCAACGTGCCCTCAAAAGTTTGAATGTGCTCAAGGCTTGTACGAACTACAACTACATCTTTTCCTCCCTATGCTGAGTTTAAATTTCCACCAAATCCTTTAGCCCCTACCCTGTACATGTGCATGTACATATTAGTACATGTATGTTGACAGTAATTCAGTGATCTGTACCAATATTTCTAATTATTAATCTAACCATATAAAAGAAAACAAAACTATAAAGTGATACAAAGTAGACAGTTAAATGATTTGACATAGAAACAAATATTTAAAAGTTTGCCTCAAGCATGTGCATCACATTGTTAAGATTGAAGATATAAATGTTCACAGATTTGCACATGGCTTACACGGTATAAAAATGGTCAAGGTGGGAAAAAATTCCCATGAAATTGTTTTGCCTGCAATGCTACAGATTTTAAGAAATGTCTAAAATAATTAGTTTTTGATATCACAAGTCCAATATCCGATGTTAAAAATCAGTGAAAACAGTGTTGGGGTTTTTCACAACTTGTTTCACAGTCCGATGACCGATTGAACCTAAACTTTCACAGGTTATATTGCACTCCTATGGGTCAGGGTTTGTCCTTCAGTGACTGGCCGGCAGGACCATTTAGCTTGCCTTTTCACTAGTCCGCTAGCTTTTTCACTTGTTACATTAAATAGGGATGCTTTTCAACATTGAACTAGCCAGCCGGATCACTCGGAGTGAATTTGGACTGGTCCTTGGGTGTTTCAACTGGCATTTGACTAGTGAACCACTGTTAAGGGAGAACAATAAAGGTGCCCCTTTAAAGGTATTGTACACTTTTGGTAACAGCTCAACATCAGTGTCCACATTTTGTGTGATTAAACATATGCATGAACAAACAAACCTGTGAAAGTTTGAGCTAAATTGGTCATCGAGGTCACAAGAAAATAGTGAAAAGAGATCTTATGTGTTTTCTGTTTTTTCAAATTATCGCGCGCGATAATTACTACTGTTTTACTCCTTTCTCAGAAACGATAGCATTTTAGGCAGAAATATTTTAAGGAACCCTTTCTACCATTACTTACTTTAAATCATGTAAGTTATGTGTGAATCTGTGAACATTGTGTTTTTCGATCTTACCAATAGTGTACAGGGCCTTTAACGGGGGAGAAACTCCAATTGCTGGTACAAGAACGAAGTATCAGGCTTGATGGACACTAGGTGGTGGCAGCAGACTGACCAGGCAAATCCGTTGTTCTCATAAATAATCAAATGCTCAAAACTACATGTAAATCAGCAATGGAAAATTGGGCCAAGCTAGTTTCATAGTTATACTGTACATGTATACAAAAAAACAGAATAGCTTTTCACAGAGTAATAATTATTTACACAAAGTTTTTGAGTATCAAAAAGAAACACGGATTACGTTGACTTTTTACATTGTGCTAAAGAGCCTCTTAAAAAAGTAACAACTGCACATTTTGTTACAGTATTTAGTTTGCAATAAGTACTGCAGCTCATAATGAAAAAAAAATTCACGATATCTAATCAGTATACAGTACATTTACCATGTTTACTCACAGCAGCAATGCAACATCAGAGTCTAGGCTCGTCTCCTGAAGATGGATCAAAGCAAAGATCAAAACATCAAGTTGTTTAACCACTTCAAGTCAGTATTCTGAAGAAAAAAAATTGTCCCCACCTGCGGTATTATTTTTCGGAGCTTCTTGAGTAATTTTTTTCCTTTGAAAATATCATTGTCACAATGAAACCCTCACTTGACAAAGGTTCTCATAATTAGCACCGGGATTTATGTTGTGGTGTGAGAAAATTGAGTACGCACTCACCATGATTCGCAGCACCTCGGCCGTGAGCCCTGGCTGAAAATCTGCTATGGTATGCTGGAATCTCCGAACGCTCAGACTTACTTCCCATTGAGCCGAATATAATGACGAACAATGGTGGCAGCGTTTCCATTCTTGTATGCATTTGTCAAACAAGAGTCTGGAATCGTGAGTTACACAATAACTCCAGGAAAGGGATTTTACAAGGCATGTTTTCAAGCACCTGTTGTCTATCTTTGTACATGTGAAACGAAACGTATCACCATAGGTGCCTGCCTGTACACGCAACACACAGGGCGGAAATAAACGTCAGCTGTCCAGCTGACAGCCAAACATTTAGGAAAATTCGAAGTTTTACCAGATTTCACAAAAATGCCTGCCATATGTTAGTCAAAAAACATTTTGCAGATAAACACGTCATCCGACGTGAAGTGGTTAACAACATCAGGGTCTAACTTCATGGCGCTGTTGAGCACAAATTTATGCACCTTGTATAGCGCATACTTTAATGGATGATAGTAGGTTCTTGTTAGAAGCGCCATCATTTTGGGCCCGGTTCTTTTCAGATCCAAGAGTTATTTACGTTGTTAACAAGAACCGCACTTGTATTTCCATGATGCAAACTTTCAAATCCCACTTAAATATTAAAAAAATATAATTTTAAGACACCTTAATTCTACCATCACCATGTTCTAGATTCAACCGTCTCTATTTGTCGATAACGTTTGCGTAGATTGGACACAGGATCCTTGTAGAGTACGGGATCCAGACGTAACTGCGATCGAATCAAGGGCATGTATCCGAACGCCTTAACAAAAACGTTCATGCAGTTCTCCTGTTGGGTGAATTGCTGGATCAAATCCTGTGTCTTGGCGCCGTTTAGCATCACATCCTTGTAGCGCTTCTTCTGGGTGACCTTAATCGGCGGGAGATGAGTCACATGGGCGACCAGAAAGTTCATGAGCAAGTGTTCACAGTTACTGATGGAGTCCACATGGTCCAACAAGGATGTGGAAATAAAATTTGTGTAAAGGTAGTTGTAGTATCTGTGAAGGAAAGGAAAACAGTGACAAGGAAACATGAGTATTGGTATTTCATTAAAGGGACATCTTCTGGGAACAAATAGAGAGACTAATCACTAACCTCGTTCTCAGGGGTGATCGATCTTACCGCGCCATTTTTTCCGAGTATTTCTTGTTCGTCATAAGTATTGGTTAATTTAAATGGCACATTTTAATTAAGCCTGTGGTCAATTCTGCCCTATATAATTATTATTATTATCAGCAATAGCTACGACCAAGGTTTGACCCATTTACAGTGAAGACATTCCATGATTTCTCGAAAGAGAACGAAAAATACTGGTGCATTTTATGCACATGTCTGTTGTCTTTACTTTGTTTCGTCAGGGTTTCATTGTCACAATAAATTGTCAAAGTCCACAGACGGTCAGAAAATGCATTAAAAAAATAAAAAATAACATGGTAAAGATTTGTTAATACCATCGGGAAGTGGTTAAGAATGCTAAAAATACAGATCAGGTATAATGACTTTAAATTCGGCAAAAACAAGGATGGGCAAGTTGAAGTGCTTTGTTGGTTCAAAACTTAGTTGAGGCTTATAGATTGTGCAAGTCAATCACATATTCCAACATTAGAACCCGTTTAAAGGCAGGATATACTGTTGGTAACTGTCAAAGACTAGTATCCCCACTTGGCGTATCCCAGCTTATGCATAAAATCACAAACCTGTGAAAATTTGGGCTCAATTGGTCAGCAAGTTGCAAGAAAATAATGAAAGAAATAACACCCTTGTTGCATAGAATTGTGTGCTTTCAAATGGCTGAAAGCCTTTTTCAGATTCAAATATTTTAGTGAGAAATTACCTCTTTCTCAAAAACTAAATCACCTCAGAGGGAGTCGTTTCTATATTATCAGCAGCTCTCACGTGCTCCTTACCAAGTAAGTTTTTATGATAATGTATTTCTTGAGTTATAACCCAAAGTACCCACTGCCTTTAGTGCACGACTTTGTTTCCTTCACACGTTAAAGCAATGCCCTAGGACAAAATGTTCGAATATGCGTGAGACTTGCACGGTTTATTGAAATCAAACCATACGTACTTGTGGTAGAACGCTGCACCAGTAAGTACTATTGAATATTCATTAACCCATCTGGATGTGTAGCCCCATTCTGCCTGGGTCTCGTCCCAGTAGTGAGATCTCGCTGGGTAACCAACGATGCGCTCCGGGAACTCACGCCAAACGCAGAAAGCAAAATCCACCTTCACAGGAGAGCAAAATAACAAGCAGGATTTGAAACTTCGCACAGTACCAACAACAACAAAATAAAACTAATATAGAAATTTAAGATTTGCAGTGACACCATTTAAGTAGCGTCTGTAATGAGTTGTGGTGGTTCTGAAAGGAACTGGGACCAAACACAAAACCTACCACTCTACGTTCCATCCGAGACACGAAGCAAAAATAGTTCAGAGTCTTGCTTAAGGACAACAAGTGTCAAGACCGGGACTCGAACCCACACTCTGCTGATCAGAAACACCAGAGCCCGGTGTACTTCACCGCTTGGCCACAACACCCAAGGGAAAATGTCACAGTGGGAAAATGCCACAAGAGTCACTGTGAAAATGTAACGCAAGTAACAGTGGAATTGACCCAAGAGCACAGGCATGAAAGAAAGCACATGGAGGGATACACCTACCTCATCTGTGGAAAGTATAGTGTCACTATCCAGACTAAGAATTGCGTCTGTCTCTATAGCATCAAGAGGAGCAAATCTGCTACTGGTTGTCTGTAATGGAGAAATAACAAAACCAGGTTTAAAGACGGACTCCAAGGTCAAATTAAGATTTGTTGTCCACTCATTTTCCAATAGATTGAATCCTTATGAAAACGGGTAACAAATTACAAGTCTCTAACTTCACGTTAAAATGGTGTAAAATTCCACTGTGTTTGAAAGTACCCTTTAAGTGCAATTTTTTTTCAAAGTCCACAAAACCCTCCACATTTCAAATAAATGATCTGTACATTTTGTACTAAGTTCATTCCTGAATTTTGATAATTTTAAATCAAAATAGCATTGAATTCGACCTGTGACTGGCGGAGAAATTCCTCCTTGAAATGTACAGACCTGTTTGTTTTTGTTGTGTGGAACCATGTGAGATCATTCTCTTTTGGTTGCAGTCAGTTGACTGGATGATGTATAATTACACCCCCAGATAATCCATTGTGTAGCTTGCATGGGCAAGCACCTACCATGCTACACTTTTGAGACTGGAATTCATGCTCGAAATCTCCCTTTTTTTCCCAGGGGTTATTGTGTGATCTCTGATTCAAGACCTTCACCCTTTTGTTGTACAAACGAGGATTACGAGAGATCCTCAGGCTGCCCAAAATGTTTATCATTGTACTCAGCATATGGGAGGCAAGTCCAAGATTCCAGCAAACCATGGCCAATTGGCTGCGGATTACATTAGACACTCCATTATTCCTCGAAACAGAAACAAAAATTGTTTGTTCTCCTTACTTTCTAAAATACGCTGCGAAGTGGTTTTTAAACATGTTAAATGTACAACAATTCGGGGTAACACGGGATCAAGTTAACCACAACAAAGTACAAGAGAAAACAAAAGTCAAGGACATCATTGACAAGATAAACGAGATCAAATGGAGATGGGCAGGCCATGTGTCAAGGGTCAGAGACAACAGGTGGACTACACGAATGACAGAATGGCAGTTTAGAACAGGAAAGAGAAAGAGAGGACGGCAAAAGAGAAGATGGAGAGATGACATAACAGCACACATGGGTACAGCTACTTGGACCAGAGTGGCTAGAAAGAGGCAAATGGAAGTTTTATGAGGAGGGCTTCGTCCAACAGGTGGACGATCTAAAGCCTTGATGATGATATGATGAAATGTATGATAAGGCAGAGAACACATACCTTGGAGTCACCCTCTATGACTGTCAGAGGTATACTGATTGCAGGCCACTTAGATTTAGGTGGTAGAGGGCGATCAACGTTCCACAATATTATTATCTAAAAAGAAGTAGAATTCAACACATGTTAATGAAATAATTGTTTACATAAGGTCTCAAAAACTATTGAAACCATTCAACTGCACAGATTGTTTATGGTGGAACACTTGTGCACAGCGAACCAACTGTGGACTGTGTAGATACGTTCACCACATGATATCATATTGAAAGCTAGAATACAGTAGTTTATCATTCAAAACCACAGTGGCTGATATTGAACGGTCAGACAGTAGGAGGGTTGACTGGGTATGGTGTAGATGCAGTCACCACATGATATCATAATGCTGGCTGGCATAGTTTACCTATAATTTAAAACCACAGTGGAAGATATTGAATGGTCAGACAGTGGGAGGGTTGACCATGCATTGTGTAGATCATTTACCATGTGATATCATATTGTAGGCAGGCAGAGTTTATCTATCATTCAAAGCCGCAGTGGACAGCATTGAACGGTCAGACAGTAGGAGGGTTGACCATGTATTGTGTAGATCATTTACCATGTGATATCATATTGTAGGCAGGCACAGTTTATCTATCATTCAAAGCCGCAGTGGACAGCATTGAACGGTCAGACAGAAGTAAAGTTAAGTTACAAGTAAACTAACCTGTGCTGCATAAGACGACTTGGCTACACTCTTGATCAGCTTCATGATGGGTGCCGACTGCGATAGAATAGGTGAAGACATATGAATGACGGCTGTAAACTGCTGGCAGACCTCCTCTCCGAATGCAGTTGTGAAGAACGGAAACGCTGCATGTGACGCTGCGTATTGAGGGAAGATGGACAGGGCACCAGGAGGATGGTTCCACATCAACTTAGATCTAGGCTTCTGAAGTCGATCTTGTATAATCTGTTTCAGACAAGAGCAAGATTTTACAACTTTTCCAGAATCTACACAATATTTCCTGTATTTCCTGTGGACATCAAATAACCACATATCAAAGAGCTCTCATATGTTATTTTCGTAGCAGAGTGGTCTAATGCAGCTTAACTCAAGTTCTGGTGTTGTCAGAGTGTGGGTTCGGTCATGGTACTCGTGTCCTTGAGCAAGACACTTCACCTTTGTCCTTCAGATGGGATGTAAAATATAGCCGTAGGTCACATGTGTTGTGTAATACATTTGTAACCGGTAAAAATAGCACCCAACTCTAAATTTGACTGCATTTGTCCATGTAGACTGACGTCACAATTGATTTAGCGCTCAAATCCGTCACTCAGTGATGCTCATGGCGCTCCAACATTATTATGCAATTATCCTGCGAGGTATGTGCAGCTATGTTCTGAACTATGAGACCTTTTTCCTTTACATAGCACCATGTAATGGTTTACACGGTGCTGTGGCGCAATATGCAGCCAGTCAAACCAGGAACACTAGGGCGAATCCTTTCTCTTTACGATAAGTGCACTGGGCTCTTTTACGTGCATTACACAACACCTAAGGCTTTACGTCCCATCCGAAGGATGCAGCAATAATGGTTAAGTGTCTTGCTTAGGGACACAAGTGTCACGACTGAGACACAAACCCACACTCTGCTGAACAGAAACACAAAAGCTTGAGTCAGGCACTCATATCCGGGCAAAGCCACAATCCCACCAATCCAACGACAGTTACCTGAAGTGTTGTGGTCACTATTTTTTCAACAGAGGAGAAGTAAGCGTCCCACAGGAACTGCGTCTGCTGACGTAGAAGCAAAATCCGCTCATCATTGACGGATCTTAATATGGATGGTATCTGGAAGTAGAAACATAAAAGAAAATTGTTGAGAACATTAATAGGAATTAACTTTTCAAGGGTGGTAGGGACCGTCCAAAGTTTTCAAAAATTTCAAGGTCGTACAGAGAGTACAACTTTTCAAGACCCTGCCCATCCCCCAAGTGGTACCATACTTATAGACATTTTTGTTCAATGCTGATTTTTTTAATTTATTTTTTTGAGACATCGCCTAACATCACAAGGCCGGACGGCCATTTTTTAGGTGCGGGCTATGTACAAATAACTGGTTTGGACTGTCGACCCAAATCAACCGTCACTGAAGGTTTGTTGCCACCTACAATGTAGAGTACTCCTGGGGCTGAAACAGGGTTACCACAGGGTAACCCTGGGCTAGTTGCAAATCGTCGCTAGAGCAGTCGAGCCATTATTTGACTAGCGTATGTTCGACCAGAGTTAGTCCAACTAAAGTTAACTATGGTCCTTGATCAAACTTGCTCCCATAGGTGGATTCATAGCGAACTGGGGCTGGTTAGGGATGACGCTCCAGTACTCACCTGCAGCAACAACCTCTCGTCTCCTTCAACTGAGGCCTTTTTCCAGTCAATTACTTCAGAGAACGGCAATTCCCAACCATTACTTAGTATGACAGGAATACAAGCTGCTTGTAACGATTCTAAAAACCGAAAGGATCCTAGACGGCGCCCTCTAGGGACAAGGCAGAACGTAGAGTTGTGCAGCAGAATCTGATAATCATGTCTGTTATGTAATGAAAAATTAAATACAAAATAAATGAATAATAATAACAATACTAACAAAAGTACACAGTTCTTATAAAACACTTTACTACACCCGAGGGCGTCTCAAAACAGACACTTAACATATTGTTTGGAAAGGCATGTGGAGCCCTGTCTAAATTATAAGACCCAATTATTTACATAGCATCATGTAACGGTTTACAAGGTGCTGTGGCACAATCTGCAGCCAAATTTCTCAGAAAACACCATGGCGAACCACTTCTTTTAAAATTGTGTACCGAGTTCTTTTACGTGAATCACACAACACACAGGACCAAACTATGTATGTTCCGTCCAAAGGAAGAATAAAGAATGGTTTTAGTGTCTTGCTCAAGGACACAAGTGTCAAGACCGGGACTCGAACCCACACTCTGCTGAATCAGAAACACCTGAGCTTGAGTCCAGTATGCTTGACCTCTCGGTCACAAACACGCCCCCAACTACATGTAAGTCCACAGTACACGAGCCACTATCAGTGCGCTCTATTGCCCAACTAGCTCTTTTACCAAAAATACCACAGAAGACTGTGGAAACGAAGTCCACAGTACACAGGCCATGGAATTTCTACATAATACCAGCTGTACAAACAAAAGAAAACCATATACACCCAGTGCTAGTCTAGAAGGTACATTGTGGTTCCTGTTGGCACTTCCATAGCAAAACAGCCCAACTCGAAAAGATAAAATGTACATGACTCAAGACAGAGATAGCTGTTTTACCATAAAAAAGGATGAAAGTGTAAAAGAGGCCAAGATAGGACATGCTATATTCAAAACCATACACTGTACGCCTTTGAAACTTTGAAAAATGAAAAAAGTGCCCTCAATTTACCCAGAAATCATCTTTTATCAAAAACCCAAATTTTTGAGTTGGGCTGTTTTGCAAAGGAAAAGCTGCAAAGTGTGTGTAGGAGGGTTGCACAAGTGTAGATACAAAATGTGAGACACAAGAACTTACTTCTCATATTCAGCATTGTCATGGTCACATCTGACATCCTTCAGCTTGTACCAATCTTTGCCGTGTCTGCAGGTGGTCAGCAGTATGATGTCATAGCCGTTGTGGATGTGGTACAGAGCGTTTCTCGTATCGGAACCAATTCCACTCAAATACCTCTTCCCTTTGAAGGCCAGGAGGTACTTCCGTATAACCGGGAAGTTGTTGGCTTGTAGGTCACCTCTTGAGCCTCCTTTTTGCGGGTGCGACTTACCGAAGAGTGGCAACGAAATGTCAAAACCTGGACGAAAATGCTGCTTGGTGAAGCTTGCTTTGGCCAAGATCGCTTGCTCGATGTCAAAGCCGAGTTCCTCGGAATAGTCTGGCCACGTGCCGGAGTACAAATTGAATATGATGTGATTCCGGCCTCCGTTCCAGTAGGGTAGCTTCCGAAATTTACTCTGCGCATCGAGGACAAATTCGTGACTAAGAACGTCTCTGTCCAACATGTCGATGGAAGGGACTAGCAAACACGCTTCTGCAGCATTAGGCGTGTAAAACCTTGAGTTTCGAATTGATGCTAGAATACGCGAGTAGCTCTCACTTATTTTCCCATGAATCGGGTAAACGTAAACTTTGAAGTCCTTCCTACAGTTGGTCTCGTCGAAGCATGTGTCCATGCGACATTTTCTATTCTTGTACAGGTTTTTCCGAGATTCTCGTCTCTGTTTCGGTGAGGTGTGTAAGTCGAACCCGTATTCATCAATGGTTTCGCTTCCGGTCCACGTGGCGTAGTTACATAGTTGATCGTACTGCGATTTCACTTTGTTGCTGATGTTTTGACTCGACTGTTTACTGTGAAACAATGCTTTGTATAACAGAAACAATACAATGACGCTCAAGAATGAGAAGGTGTATCTTGTTTTGGCATGCATGGTGCAGCGGTCACTTTTACACTACCAGTTGAATAGCAAGGTACCAGCCAAGTACACATAGAGCAGGACGCAAGGTGGCAAAATTGACTGTGAAAAAGTAGGTCTTTCAAATTGCTCACTTAGTGTGCATAAATGACAATTAAAACAGGGTTTCCATATTCACAATACTATAGGTCCGAAACACACCCAGAAACCTCTCTAACGCCACAGTGAGGTGGTTAAAACTTGTTCAATCCATGAACATGCTGACATTCTAGAGCAAGTCCTGGAGGCTGCAACCTGTAAGTACAAATAACGCAATTTATGAAAATTATTTATAATGAAGATTGTAATGAGGGCCAACAGAGAAATCTACATAATCCTCCCCCTAAACTGGACCAACCATCAGCGTGTTTCTTGAGACAACCAACCCATACCCCATTTTGCCCCAACAGTGACATTTTGAGGCTCACACATGCTGGTGTAGAGAGTAGAGCCATTGCCCTAAGTGCTTCAATGAGAGTGGTAAACTGGAGAAGCCGCAAGCTGTGCTTAAATGCAATGGAATTTAGGCCACTGTTGAGAAGAGATGAGGTTCTCAACCTTGGTCAATTTCTGCAGTGGCAATCTGTGGCAGTGATTCACCATACAATGACAGGACAAAATGTGGCAAAATGTTATTTCACCATTACATGTGCATAGCATAATTATGGGTGGGGGATTTGAGGCATCTTGGGAGTATGCACCTTATATCGACCCAATTCACCTGACATCATCATCATAGTAATCTTGACTGCGCTAATTTGAGAGTCAACGTCCTGGTGTGTTATACAGTGTAGTGTGTGCATTTTAGGCATCGCAGCATTTACATGCTTACCAGTTGACTCCCACTGGACCCATAATGGTGAGCATTAGGCCTGGGCCCAATTTCATAGAGCTACTTAAGCACAAAAAGTAGCTAAGCAAAATATAAAATTATGCTTACCAGAGTAAGATTACCAGCCAAACTACCATGTCATATGTACCATTTTAGACTGGTATCTTGCTCCTTTTTGCTCAGCAGAAAAATGTTAAGCAATATTTACTGCTTCAGCAGCTCTATGAAATTGGGCCCTGGTGAGCATGACAAACAGTGGCCGCGTGTGAGGCTGGTGCAACATGTGTACGTAGTTACTATGTGTACGAGGGTACGAAGTGACTTGGGTACGAAGTGACTGAAGCAATGTCGCCCCTAAACAATGTCGCCCCCCTAGCAAAGTCGCCCCCCCTAGCAAAGTCGCCCCCAAATGTTATTTAGTTTGGGAAAATAATTAAGGCTTCTTGTGGTAATTTTGGGGGCGAGTGTTGTATCTCAAGACTTCAACTTGACAAAATTTTGTTTACAACACAGAATCAAAATGGGAGAAAAGGTTCTTATTGTCGAAAGCTAGTTCAACAAACATCTTCCTAACATGATGGACTCATCATGAAAATAGCCGAATTGAAAAACACAAAACTGCTGGAATCAGTGGCGTAACTATTAAGGGGGAGGGGGCACAGGGATGGGGGTGAAAATCTGAAGCCAGTGCTGTCCATGGGGGAGGCTATTTCTAGTGTTGAATTTTAGAAACCCAAATAAAATATTTAGCTTTCCACCGAGTATCCACTATAAAAAAATAAAAAGGATGAAAACAATTTGTCAATAATCATTAAATTTAAAATGATTGTTTTAATTTTTGTGTATTAATTATTTGCAAAACAAAATGTCTATAAGTATATAATAACAAGTTAAGCAGGCTAACGATTTTTGTTAATTGTTATACGGTAATTCAGTAAGTGCTGGGTATTATATTTGTAAAATAAATGCCTATAACGTTTATTAAGTATTTGTCGGGTGTTACTGTTATAATTTACAATAAATTGAGCACGTTAATAAACTCATTGTCATTGACAATTATGTAAATTTGGGGCATGGAGTTTATTATTTGATGACGTTTTTTACCCAAGCAAAAACTAAACATACAGCCCAAGTAGAGTAGGCTTTACTCAATATTCCTTTCTTCAATACAATAATTTAACTTAAGCCAGGCATTATATTACTAATATTAGTACCATAGATAAGAAGCCTTTAATAATTATTTTCCGAAACTAAATAACATCTGGGGGCGACTTTGCTAGGGGGGCGACATTGTCAGGGTGAGACTTTGTAACAACCTGGGGCGAGCCGGTTAGGGGGCGACTTTGCAGGGGGCAACTTTGTTGTGGGCGAGCTTGTTACTATTACTTATAATATTAGGGGGGGGGTGGAGAGATGACCAGCGGCCCCTGTCCGACAATTGACATCCTTTGCTTTGCTAGCTTTAGCCTTTGGCACTATGGGCGGGCTAGCATGGATTGGTATGGTAGGTAGAAAATACTTTAATTATTTAGCTTTCTAGAATCCAAGGACAAGGTAAGAATATTTATGGAAAAATAGTGAAGGTTGGCTCGAATGTGATATGGCATGACTGCCAGTTTTAACGATCAACTTGATCAAGCAAGTAATTTAAGTCAACTTCTGCCAACAGGGCAAGGCCAAGTCACTTTGTTTGGCCGGAGAACAACTGCACGTATTTCTTACCTCTTTCTGACAAGATGACGGGTTTCCTTAATAACTCATCGTTGATAGATTAATAGATAGTAACAATAATATATTCTTGTTGGTGCAATTACACGTAAAATTTTGACAAAAAGAGTCAAAATTGGCAATCAAAACACACGAGAATGTATCGAGTTTGTAGAGCCGTGAGTGCAGTGATGCGGCTATTGTAATGTACATGTTGTACATTAATCTCGAGAACATCCGTTGTGTTACACTTCGTTGTGGTGGGTACCAGTCTAAGCAATATCTTGGCAAAACCTCGCCAACAGAGGGCTCACTCTCACTTTTAGCCGTTGTAACTTTGCTTTACCGTGTCGTCTGCACGAACGTATCTGAACCTAAATCTGATTGCCAATTTTGACCCTTTCGGTGCCAAGTACTCTTTGAGATTTCTTACAGTCTTAGATACTTCATATGATTTGATTTTCCAGCATAAGGTATCTGTGATGGTGACACCGAAGTACTTTTGAGAATCTTCACTTTGTAGATCTTGACCGCAGAAGTTTTGATTTGTTTGCTCAAAGGCGCAGTACAAAAAAAATAACACTCAAAAATAAGAATTAAAGCAAAACAAATGGTAAAAAGTTGTAAGTTTTGTCAAGCAAAACTTATTTTAAAGTACAAAAGGTACAATTCACAACAAAATGCATGAATCAATAAGTTTTTTTCCCCTGCTGTCTTACTGCATCCTCGCATGTCAGAGACAGTACCTTACTTCCACTAGATTGGCAAGTTGAAATCACCCAGCAAAAAAAAGCATTTGAGTTTAACTTGGTCTTGAGGGCAGAAATAGATTTTGTTTAGTTCCTGTATCTGTAATAATAATACTGAGTTCTGATATAGCGCTTTATTACACTAATTGGCAACTCAAAGCGCTCAGTATTTGTTTCATTTCTGCAAGGTATGCGGAGCTAGATTTTGAAGTATGAGACCTGTTCATTTACATAGCACAATATGCTGCCGATCAAACCAGGAACATCAAGACGAATCCCTTTTCTCCACGCTAAGTGTAACTGGGTACTTTTGCGTGCATTACACAACACACCGGACTAACGGCTTTACGTCCCATCCGAAGGACGCAGCAATAATGGTCTAGTGTCTTGCTTAAGGACACAAGTGTCAAGACCGGGACTCGAAGGTAAATGCAGGGCTACGTTCGGATTATAAAAACAATTTATTTAGAAAAGCATCAAGTAACAGTTTACTAGGTGCTGTAGCGCAATCTGCAGCCAACCATTGAAGAAAAAACCAGGAAGAACTCCTTCTCTTTATAGCAATAAGTGTACTGGGTTCTTTTATGTGCATTACACAACACACAAGACCTACAACTCTGTGTTCCATCCGAGGGACAAAGCAATAATAGTTCAGAGTCTCGCCCAAGGACACAAGTGTCATGACTGGGACTCGAACCCACACTCTGCTGATCAGAAACACCAGAGGTTGAGTCCAGTGTTCTTATCCACTCTTATTGTTTCAGTTCTGTTCTTCTTTCACAAATTCTTTTTAGAACTTAAAAAGCAACTTGGTGCAATAAAAACAACAAAATAAATTCAATGAGGTATAAAAATAAAATGTGTATTAAGTTTTACTTTACAGCTAATCACAAATAAAAGTTGTTACATGTCTGTGATTAATATACAAACATATAAAAAGTTTCTTTATTGTACTAAATCATTCCTATCCTCTAGTTTACAGTAAACATATCATAAAGGAATGGTACACTGTTGGTTTTTGGAAGAGTATTATCATTCCAATCCTCTAGTTTACAAGAAACATATCATGAATGGTTGGTACACCATTGGTTTTTGGAAGAGAGCATTCATTCCAAACCTCTAGTTTTCAAGAAACATACCATAAAGGGATGGTAGATCATTGGTTATTGGAAGAGGGCATTTATTCCAACCCTCTAGTTTTCAAGAATATCATAAAGGGGTGGTACATCATTGGTTATTGGAAGAGAGCATTCATTCCAATCCTCTAGTTTTCAAGAAACATACCGTAAAGGGATGGTAGATCATTGGTTTTTGGAAGAGGGCATTTATTCCAACCCTGTAGTTTTCAAGAAACATATCATAAAGGGATTGTTCATCATTGTTTTTGGAAGAGTACATTCATTCCAATGCTCTAGTTTTCAAGAAACGTACCATAAAGGGATGGTGCATTATTGGTTTTAGGAGAGCGTGCATTCCAATCTTCTAGTTTTTAAGAAACAAATCATAAAGCGGTGGTACATCTTTGGCAAAGATCCCCATGCATTGTTTTCAACAAAGCAGAAAATATTTTTACAATTTAATGTGCTTAATTCTAATGTATTTTTTGTGCTGTAGAAATTGACTTGCTTTTAAAATTTAAATAAGATTTGATTCAAAGGCAATTATTTATTGCGAGGTTTTGCTGACAACTTTTAAAGGCAGGGTATATACTTTTGTTAATTGTCAAAGACCAGTATCCTCACTTGGTGTATCCCAACAAATGCATAAAATAACAAACCAGTGAATATTTTGACTCAATTGGAAGGAAAAAAACACCCTTGTTGCATAGAATTGTGTGCTTTCAGATGCCTGAGAAACATAGTGTTAGCCAGAGGGGTGTCTGGGTGTCTTTTGGACACCCTGTTTTAAATTTGGACACCCTATTTTTTCTGTCATTTACGTGTAAATGTATTGTAAGTGAACAACTTTGACACCCAGTTTTTAAATTTCCCCAAAATTGGACACCCTTTTACCAAATCCTGGCTAAAACCTTGCTGAGAAAGGCTTCATGATCATGCCTAAAGCCTTTCTCAAATATTTTAGTGAAACCTTACCTCTTTCTCAAAAACAACATCACTCATTGACAATTGAGCCCAGGATTTTTTTACAGTTTTGTTATCTTATGCATATGTTGGGATACACCAAGTGAGGATAGCAACCTTTGGCAATTACAAAAAGTAAGCCCTGCCTATAACAGGCATTCCACACCATACAGGAACGAAGTCCCATCACATCCTGAAGACAAAGCAATTCTGGTTAAGCGTCTTGCCTAAAGGCACAAGTACCTTGACAAAGACCCAAACCAACGCTCTGACAGCACCAGAGCTTGAGTCCGGTCTACTAGACCGCCAGCGGCATAGCCTGGACTTTTTTCGATGGGGGGGGGGGGGGCATTGCTGTCAAGTACTGGGGGGGGAGGGGAATGAGTTTGTCAGTGGTCGGGAACATGCTTTTATTTTGGGAGGAGGACGCTGCAGGGGGCCACCATCATCTTATATTCTTGGCATTTTGTGGCCGAGGTAGTGATCCCGATCGCGAGCGTTCACTACATTAGATTATAGGGGCCTACTTACACAAATTTTCCTTTTTTTTCACTTAACTTTTTCTTTTTGTGAGCACTATGCCATTTTTCTTCTGTAGGGGGGCACTGAAAATTTGTGGGGGCCCCCCTCTTGGCCATGCCGCTGTTAAGACCGCTTGGCCGCAAAACTCCACATCACTCCACTGACCGAAGTTCTTATGAACCAGTTGGGCAGTCTAACTCGTCATATCCGTCCCTACATTGATTGATACTGTCACATCTTGAGGCAGGTGACTGACATGTGCCTTCATCACACTCAAATCCATCTTCACATTCTAAAATCAGAAACAAAAAATACAATCAGAATGACGATTAAACTTGCAACTGGGGTAATAGTAGCAATGCCTCAGAGTGAAACAGAGTGACGGTTAGGTTTTCAAACTAGAAGAGGCTGCGTTTGTGCCAAAAATTACCCCGGAAATTCTACAATTGCTGTGCACAGAACTTACTGTGTATTGTGCAGATGCATTTAACACATCATAACATATTGCAGGCTAGCATAGTGCATCTATCATTCAAAACCACAGTGGATGATACTGAATGGTCGAACGGTAGGAGGGTTAAATTAGTAAACCAAACAGCATTAATGAACCTTTCTATTCATCAACAAAGTAGGCCTAATCTAGGTTACACATGTACATATACTGCCTTCATGTAGAAGTTTTTTTGGGGCCTATATGGATCTTTGTTTCTGCTTTTTTTTTTTTTTTTTTTTTTTAGGGGGGGTGTCTGTTTAATTGTTTGCTTAATGTGTTAATTCATCATTGAGAAACTTACCCCATTTATCAAAAATTCCCTCCTTATTCTGCGTAAGAACTGTGGCAATGACAAAAAAGGTAACAAATTAATTATTTAACTGGAAATATGTATGGCCTTAAAAGATGTGATAATTTCAGTGTTCGAGAACCGTACCATAAAGGGATGATATGTACATCATTGGTTTTTGGAAGAGTACATTCATTCCAATCCTCTAGTTTCCAAAGACAGAGCTGCAAAAATTTGCATCTAACAATCGGGGAGATTTTGTACAACAATCAAGGAGAAGTAAAATTAACATGAACTTCATTCAAAATTAAATAAGGGAAAAAGTTTCCATATCAGGGAGACTTTAAAATTTGTTCATCAGAATATGAAAAGATTGGTTTATATCCAGGGAACTTTCTGCAGAATCAGGGAGAGTTGGCAGCTCTGTAAAGGGATGGTACATAATTGGTTGTGGGGACAGTACATTCATTCCAATCATCTAGTTGTCTTTAAAGCTTGTGGCCAACATTGGTCATTGTCGAAGGCTATATAGCATCCACACTTTATGTAACCCATGAAACAGCAAACTGTGGAATTTACGCTTAATAGGTCATCAGAGTCATGAGAAAATAGTGAAAACCCTCATTAGATTTGTTTTTCAATGTTTTCAAAAATTTGTTTCACTGTTTTCGAACATCAGGTTTTGGAGATCCAAAGTAATTGTTTTACTAATGTTACATGAAACATTGTCTGTGAATATTTTAAAATCTTAACAATATTGTGCACACCCTTTTTGCACTTTAAAGCAAGTACAAGAAACCAAAAGCACATACCTTCATCAATGTCAACCCTGCCATCCGCCAACATTAGATTTCCAAACTGTCCGTCTTGGGCCCATTTTCGATAACTTTCTTCACTATGGAGGCAATCTGCTTGGATGTACTGCTCTGAGATTGGGAGACTAGCTGTGCAGATGACATGGTAATTTCAAAAACAACTACGATAGAACCATTTCTGTGGAGGAAAGAGACTTCAGTTTCCAAGTTTTATGAACTGAAAGGTGTGAGAAGTCATTGGTTTTTCACACAGCATTTAAAGGAACATTACAGAATTGGTAAGAAAAAAACTTGTAAAATATACTTTTGATCACAGATTTACATAAAACTTACACGATCTAATGATGATGATAGTAGAAAACATCCCTCGAAATATTTCTGTCTGAAATACCATATTTGATGAGAAATGAATAAACTAATTTTCCGATTGGAGTTTATCGCTCAGTGAGCGTTTTATTCATTTGTTGAACCTATATGATTTCATGCAAATGTGTAATCGGTTTTTCACTATTTTCTCGTGACCCAGATGGCCGATCGATCTCAAACTTCTACAGGTTTGTCAGTTTATGTATATGGTGGATTACATAAAGTGCTTACACTGCCAGCAACTGTTTTGTTAGCAAAAACCAATTCTGTAATGTTCCTTTAATATTAATAATAATACTGAGTTCTTATATAGAGCTTTATCACACCAATAATTGGCGTCTCAAAGCTACGTTTTGAAGTATGAGACCTAATCCTTTACATAGCACCATGTAATGGTTCACAAGGTGCTGTGGCGCAATATGCTGCCAATCAAACCAGGAACACCGGGGCAAACCCCTTCTCTTTACGATAAGTGTAACTGTGTTCTGTTACGTGCCTTACACAACACATGGGACCTACGGCTTTACGTCCCATCCGAAGGACGAAGCAATAATGGTTAAGTGTCTTGCTTGAGGACACAAGTGTCACGACCGAGACTCGAACCCACACTCTGCTGATCAGAAACACCAGAGCTTGAGTCCGGTGCTCTTATCCTCTCGGCCACGAGATGCCATCAATTGGTTTTTCACACAGCATTTGTCCCTATTATCTAATTTATAACAACAGCCATGATATTTGGCCCTTGGAAAAAAGTAGGACAATTTATTGAGTATAAGGGCTGACCTACATGTTCATATGATGCCTACAGGCTGTAATAGACTTTTTAGGCCTTATTAATAACAATTTTTCTGATTTTTTTCCAAGGGTACGGTAAAATAATTTGAAATCAGACTAAAGTAGGAAGAATATCATGCCCGTGATAACCGCACACTGCTAGTTCTAGCAGTGTAGCTGGGTGGAAAGGAAGGCGCAAAATTGGCCACAGTTGTTTGGTGTTTTTTAATTTAAACAATGGGTAAGTGGGTGTTGGTTGTCGTAATATTACTAATATTTCAAAATATGCAAATATTTTCGAAGACAATAAAGTGAAGGGGTGCCATTGCCTACCATTTCCTTGGGTGCAACAAAACCCTAGCTACAACACTGCACACAACACATTAACCCTTTAAAAAGTTTAGCAAATCTGGTGATCATAACATCATGGTTTGTTTTTTATTGGATTTGTGCATGTTAATTTACATATCAATTATTTGGCAAATCAAAATGAAAGTATAAAACAACAACAATTTCTGACCTACATGTCAAGTACATCAGATATACAGATTCTGATATACACAGTTTCAAAAGAAATCCAGCTTGCCTTTTTAAGAAAAACATCAAGAAACATTAAATAAATGTGCACCTTAATGTCTTGACCTCTGTTTGTAGGTAGACCGTGATGGAACTGGTCTGGAAAATGTCGTCCATCTACAATAAATGTGAAGATAAAACATTCACAAAATGGCATAGATGTTAATACAGGACCTGGGGACAGCATGGAGGGGACGTTTTGGAGGCATGAGGGATGGCAGCAATGACACTTTCCCACGAGCAATTTAATTTACCAAAGTTACTTCTTTCCACCACGAAATATACATGGGTGACTGGGTGATGGGGAAGGGTATCAGTTAATGGGTGAAAGTAAATTGCTTTACCTAATCAAAGTGTAATTTAACCATACTTTCTTCTCCTCACCTAGATAGACAAACAGGTAATCATTTCTTCTTTTTAAACTCCACGATAATATCAGAAAATAGATGCATTGCACATTACGTAATTGACCATGCACACCATTTTTGATGAAAAACGATGGAAACGTGTACGCGCTGCGCACAACTCTCAGCCTAAGGATTCTGAGCCCCTTCCCACCCCATTGACACCACTGTTCTTACCGATCTGATGAACTCCCTTGCTAGTATCTGATAGGCAGCAGATTCTTTACTGAGGTAATCTTCGGTGAATTCTTCGTCTAGCTGCATCTTCCCAATCATCCTACACTTCTCCTCTGTAAATTTTTTAAAACGTCTATGAATCCAACTAAATCTGCAGTTTGTCGCAGATATCATTTTGCTGCGACAGTGAAGTATGGTCCTATAATGAGTTATAACTGTGTTGCAATCACAGTCTTGTGTAAATCCTGGATGTATAAGCAGGCATGATATTTGGCCCTTGGAAAAAAGTAGGAAAATAATTGAGTACAAGAGCTGACCTAAAGGTGAATGATATAGGATCTTATAGATTTTAAAGACTATTTAAAAAAATAAAAGTGGTGATGTTTTTTGAGGGCCATAAAATTGGAAATCAGACTTAAGTAGGAAGAATATCATGCCTGATAAACATAGGTTGGCTCAGTGGTTTTTTCCCCCGACTCTCACCTCTGTGGATGCCAGTTCGAATCCCTCCTCAGACCAGAGCCTTGCACGAGGATTGGGTTTTCAGTCCCCACCTGATTGCGTTGGTTTTCCCCCCGAGGGATTTTCCTCCCACATCTAAAACTTACCATTTTTTTATCAGTTCCTACTTATCCTGTTGTTGGCGCTAATTAGTTGTGCTGTTAGATGTGTTATGACATAAACAACTAGCCTATGGTGATATTACCTTATTGCAATGATGAGCAAACTACACACAGGTTTACAACTTCTATTAATTACAAAACAGCTGCATCACTTAAGAAAAAGTACATTTTGAAAGTTTGATCTCAAGGATATACATTTTGGTAATTGTCATAGACTAGTATCCTCATTTGGTGTATTCCAACATGTGCATAAAATAACAGACCTGTAAAAAAATTAGGCTCAATTGGTCTTCAAAGTTGCAAGAAAATAATGAAAGAAAAAAACCTTTGTTGCATACATGTAGAATTGTGTGCTTTCAGACACATGAAAAGATTCAAATATTTTAGTGAGAAATTAACTCTTTCTCAAAAACTACATCAGAGGGAGTCGTTTCTCACAATGTTTTTATACTACCAGCAGCTCTCAGGTCCTCTTTACCAAGTAAGCTTTTATGGTAATGAATTTCTTGAGTAATTACCAAAAGTATCCACTGCCTTTAAGTGCAAGAATTTGTTTCCTTCACACCTTAAAGTGAGGGGTGGGTCTTGTCAAAAGATCCCTTACCTGATGTTAGACCGGTGTCCGTCTGACGCGTTAGTGATAATACCAGCACGACTGCAACAATGCCACACAGTATGATGAGTCCAATCACAGACGCCCATACCATGAGCCTGGTGAAGCGATTGTCTTCAGCCCCATAGGCCTGGTCAAGCACAGAGGGCGCGCCTTCAGGCATAGTGATGTGTTGCTATGACAACGTAGAATGGTTGCTATGGGAGAAGGGGCAAGAAAAGTGTAGCTTATAATTTACTTTCCCAAAGTCTCTTAAGCAGAAAATGCTGCTTGAAAAGTTTCTGCTGAGCAAAAATGAGTAGAATACCATATTATCGATGGTACATGTTATATTTTATTTGGGCTGGTAACCTTAATCTTGTAAGCCTTATTTTGTTGTGCTTAGCTCCTTTTGTGCTTTAAGCAGCTCTAAAAATAGAACCCTGTTCTCAAGTGTGACATGATTCTATTGTAAGCCACCTATGTGGCATGTCATTGCTGAGCAGACAAGAACACCAGACACAAGCTCTGGTGATTCTGATCAGCAGAGTGTGGGTTCGAGTCCCAGTCGTGACACTTGTGTCTTTAAGCAAGAAACTTAACCATTATTGCTTTGTCCTTCGAATGAGACATAAAAGCCAAAGGTCTTGTGTGTTGCGTAATGCACATAAAAAAGAATACATCGAAAAGAGAAGGAGTTCCTGGTTTGATTGGCTGCATATTGCACCACAGCACCTTGTAAACCATTACATGGTGCTTTGTAAAGGCACGGAGTATTCTACCTCGATGGTAAAGGTAAAAGGTCTCATACTTCAAAACATAAACCCACATATACCTTGCAGGAAAAATACTGAGCAGTTTGCGATGCTCATCAGTTGTGTAACAGTGCTATATTATAAGAACTACATGCACGTATTATTGTTATTTTATTGACAACGATTACCAGCTACCCATAGAAAATTAGCAAATATGTATAAAGGGGGTTTAACAGCTGATTCATTATTTATTAATTACAAACTTTCACATGGAATGTGGACAAGGTAGTATAACACATCCTTTAAAAGCAATTTTTTTTTACAACTTTACAATGACTTTCTTTAGGCACAATAGTACACAGCTCAATGGAAAAAACTAACACCCGTTTCAGACAGGCACTCTACAGTCACACCAATCCAAATTAATGAAATCAATACATGAAAAGTTTGACGTCTGAAACAGTTAGGAGCAACTGGACACCCTGGAAGTTGAAAGATTGATTGTTTCAGTCGTTCGGAACGTCTCTGGAGCTTCTTGGTTTCAGACGTCGATCTTGTGGCGTGTCGTGGCCGAGCGGATAAGAGCACCGGACTCAACCTCTGGTGTTTCTGATCAACAGAGTGTGGGTTCGAGTCCCAGTTGTGACACTTGTGTCCTTAAGCAAGACACTAACCGTTACTGCTGTGTCCTTCGGACGGGACGTAAAGCCGTTGGTCCTGTGTGTTGTGCAATGCACGTAAAAGAACCGAGTGCACTTATCCTAAAGAGAACGGGTTCGCCCCAGTGTTCCTGGTTTGATTGGCTGCATATTGCGCCACAGCACCTCGTAAACCATTACATGGTGCTATGTAAAGAAATAGGTCTAATACTTCAAAACGTAGCTCCACAATACCTTGCAGGAAAATACTGCATGTTGAAGGGCCTTGAGCATCACTGAGTGACGGATATGAGCGCTATATAGGAAGCCACTATTATTTATTATGAGCTAAACCTAATGCAAAATCTACATTAATCTATGGTAATTATAAGAAAGGTAGCTTAATGCTATATTTTTAAGCATTCTTCTACTTCTCTGCTCAGCTAATACAGTATGGAGATTGTTTTTTGCACATGGCTCCCCATATTGTTAACTACATGTTTGTTTGTTTTTTTACTTTTTATTTTTTTTAATAATTAACGGCAAAACTGACATCTGCTGTTGACCCTGTTGTTTACAAAGTAGGATGGAATACTCTATTACTGTGTTGGTGGTTTCCCTGTTTGTCGATATGTTTGTTTGGGCGCAATTGTTTTTGTTTTTTTGTATTCTTTTCTCCAGTTCTCCTGTCTGAAACTGAAAACTATTTGGGTTGAGCTAAAGTCGCTCCTAATATATTTGGTTAGCATGACTCTGAAGTGCCTGTCTGAACTTGGTGTTAAAAACCTTACATTCGATGTAGATAATCATAATAATAATAATATTAGGCATTCGTAATGCGCCAAATCAATCAAAGAGATGTTCAAGGTGCAGAGAAGCAGACAAGTAAACAAAAACAATACAATCACATCCAGTGAAAAGAAAATGAAATTAGGGAAATCTACAATAATTAACAATGGATACCCACAAAACCATGAATTAAAGACATACATCTTGAAAAGGTGAGGTTTTAGAGTAGATGGTGATCTTTTGTGCAATTCTCACCAGCTTACATACCTTTAACCCGAACATTGTCCAAGGCCAAATAAATCGGCCCAATTTTCTGACTGTATTGTCAGGGCTGATTAATTTTGCCCTAAGCAAAACACAATTCTATTGGTTTATCAACACAATGTGACCTTAAAAAGGACCCATGAGAAAGTTCAAGTTGTGACCAAAATAAAGTTCAGGAAGTCAGCTTTAAACTTGAGTACAATTTTGCCCTGACTGCAGTCTTTAATTGGTTCTATAATTGTTATTTGCAATAGACTGTGTGCAAGTCTCGCACGTATTTAAACATTTGTTGGGACCAATTTGGTTCCCACGTACATTGGTTTAACACAGGAAAAAAACAACTCACACACTTTAACAGGTCCCATTGTTCAAATGTGTGCGAAACATGCACAGTATTTTTTCTTTTTAAGTAGTTATTTACAGATTAAAATGGCATAACCCACATTTAAAGGCACACATTTGGAATGACTCTGAAAATTAATGGCAATAAAAACTTACTTGGTAAGAAGTACTACGGTTATGTAAAATATATCACTTTTTATTCCCCAAAATTTGAATCTGAGGATTCCTATGGGGAATATTCTTCCTGCATGGAAATATTTGCTCCAGTTTTTTGGTGATATCTCAAAAACGCGACCATCTTTTGAAGTGAAATGTTTACAGGTTAGTTTCATTGTATACATTTATATTTAATTAACACAATCAGTAGACTCGAATTACCAAACGTATGCAGCACCTTTAATAAAAGGCACCGCTAGGATTAAACATAACAAATATTGACAGATTACTTTTTTTCCATGTTGTAATTTCCAAAATTATGACTACTTTCAAAAAGCTATAGAAAAAGCAAATAACAGTCTTACCTGAAATGTTTGTTTTGTATATTCTAAACATTCAAAAGCCCAACCCTTACCCACAAACTTGTTGCCGTACAGCTTCTTGGGACACAACACAGCTTGAGTTTCTCTCAGTGTGTGTGGTATTTAAGCCATTATTCAATGAAGAATAAAATACACAATGGAAATGAACTAATGTGAACTGAATTGTGTAATGTCCCAGCCTTCAAGTCTCTCACTCATGTATCCTTGAATGCACAAAACCTACATTGTGTAGTTTACAGCAAGTGGTCGACATTGATTCAAAGCCCAGTATCAACACTTTTTGTGACTCAAAATCTAAACGAAACAACAAACCTGTGAAAGCTTAAAGGTAGACTTGTTTTTTTGTCAGCTAAATGCTGATTTATAGGCAAAATTCCAAAGTCACATGTGAAAGCCGAATGTATCTACTTGCTGAGAAAACAGCAAAAACTGTCGCGGTGAACATTAAATCCATCCATGTTTAGCGAGGTGACAGCGGGTACCAACCGCATCTCTGGCCGCAGCATTTGGGGACGGACACCAACCCTCAGAAATTTAAGAAACGGTTCATGCATGAATCATTTCTCAGATTCAAATGTTTTGGGGAGAAAAGTTATCCAAACCATTTTACTTCGAAGGGAATCTTTACTTAAAATAGTTTATACTATCAATAGCTGCAGTGCTTCTCACCAAGTCAGTTTTTATGGTAATTAATTTTTGGAGAATTCACCAATCTATGACCCTACCTTTAAGCCCAAAAAGTCACAAGAACAATATTGAAAAACCCATTACTGTTTTCGCTGTTCTCAAACATTGGATTACAGACTCGCGAGATCACAACGAATTGTTTAACTCATTTCTCAAAAACTACGGCACTGGCAAAAAACTTTTCAAGGGGAGTTTTCCACCACTGGCAAAAAACTTTTCAAGGGAGTTTTCCACCATGACCATCTTTAAACCACATATGTGTGAAATTAAACTGTGAACATTTCTATTTTCACACATACCAATGTTTTGCACACCCTCTAAAGCTATTGGGGTGACTCATGTTGGTGCGTGACACCAACACTTCCAAAATACACAAGGGAGCACCAAAGGTAATTTTTTAGTCTCTTGGGGTCTACCACATGGCCGAATTTCATAGAGCTGCTTAAGCAGAAAATATTGCTCAACAAGTGTCTGCTAAGCAGAAATGAGCAGGATACCTGTCACGAATTATACACGTGACATGGTAGTTTGGCTGGTAACCTTACTCTGGTAGGCACAATTTTGTTGTGCTTAGCAATTTTTTTGTGCTTCAGCAGCTCTATGAAAATGGGCCCTGTTGTCTGAATCTCCTACTATCAGCTTTGAAACATCAGCTGCTGCTTTAGCTACCTTAGACTTGTCCCAATTTAGATGAAATTTGGGTGACACCTTTTTATATGAAATGTTTTACACTGTGGGCATTCCATGGTAACTCACAATAAATTTATCACAGAAATCATAAACTGGTTTTCCAAATGCTTTCTGGTATGAATTGAGATTCAATTTTGCTCACAGAAATTCTAAACTTATCAAATCAATGGATCATTTGTAGTGGTCGTCGTGGCTGAGTGGTAGTGGGTGACTGCTCTATATTCTGTAACCCCTATGGTCCGACAACCCTATGTTTCGAAAAAAAATACCTCATGATTTACATGCTAAGGTTTAGGGTTAGAGTTAGGGTTTGGATTAGGAAAATATACAAGGGATGTCGGAACATAGGGGTGTTGGAACATAGGTGTGCAACCGTCTAGTGCATCAGATTTCAAGTTCTGATAGCCTAGTCATCAGAGTGTGTGCTGGAATCCCTGTCTTGACACTTTTGTCCTTAAGAAAGATACTTAACCGAAAATTGCTTCTCTTAACCCAGGTGTATAAATGGGAACCTGATAAGGCTGTGAGATGGTATTGAATTAGATTAACCCCCTAGTGGAAATACAGCTTGAGTTTGTATGCTCGAAAGGGAGTTGAGTGCAGTGAAAACTTTGTGAATTTCTTTTTTTAAAGTGTTGCAAGAGATAATTTTGTGCACACTCATAAAAATGCTTAAAATTGCTGCAATTGAATTAAGCAAAAGTGTTTAAGAATGAAAGTATATCCCTGATGGAGTGTTAGTGTTCTTACAGTATGAACTTTCACATTAAAGACAGGGTACACTTTTAGTAAATGTCAAAGACAACTAGTATTCACACTTGGTGTATCCCAACAAACCTGTGACAATTTTGGCTCAATTGGTCATGGAAGTTGCAAGAAGATAATGAAAGAAAAAAAAACACCCTTGCTGCATAGAATTCAGGCTTTCAGATGCCTGACTGAAGCCTTTCTCAGATTCATTTTTGGGGGGCAAAATTACCTCTTTCTCTAAGGCGACACTACTTCAAAGGGAGTAATTATACTTGCAATGTTTTATACTAGGAACAGCTCTTCAGTGCACCTTACCAAGTAAGTTTTTTATTAACTTGTAGAGTATTTACCAAAAGTACACCCTGCCTTTAAAACTTCAATAGGGGCTCCAAGGTCAAGTTCAGTTTTGTGGTGCGCTCATGTTTCAATGGATAAAATCCTTATGAACTTGGGAAAAAGTTTGAAGTCACTAACCTCATCCTAAAATGGTGTAAATCTGAAACGTGACATTGGATATCAACATTAAATGGGTCAGTACGTTCCAAAGAGGAATTTTTGCATCAGTCAAAAGGTTTAAATTCAATACCGTTTTGTTTAAATATTATCGAAATTCGGGAATGAAGTAAAAACTTCCTGTACAAAAAAACACTATATATTTGAAATGTGATGCCACTGGACGTTTTTTATTTTGAGAGAATTCCACCCGGAAGGATATCAAACACGATGGCACTTTGGCTTTTTCCACACAAGAGACTTGATAATGCTGTTTTTCCTCCACTTTCATATGGACTCTATCTATTGTAAAATGAGTGCATCACAAAACTGAATTTGATTTTTGAGCCCTCTCTATTTTTGATTTTAAAAACTGGTGCTCCGTCTTTACAATTTCTTTTTCAAGTACACTACTTTTACAAAAATTAACTAACACACCCATGTATAATAAGGAACTTTACAATACAAATAAATATATATCGCCACTTTACATACCCTCTTATTGAGATCTGTGTGCTGGGCGTGTACGAAACAGAACACGAAGACCTCTCACCGACCACATCTCCAGAAATAACACGAGTGCTACACAACAAAAAGTAGGGCTTCAAAACCAGAGGTAACAGCGTGTTCAATGCACCCACTGAACCATACCAGATCCACTGACTGTGATTATGCACGTAACTCAACTTGTTTTCATTACTCGGTAATCCTTTTTGGGTATACCTGACTACCCCTTGTCAGCCCAGCCCCAAGGCCATGATCACAATGGAGAACTGGTTAATAAAGAAAGACAGAAATAGATGGAGAAACTTTTTTCCTTCTGTCAACCTGGGATTTTTCTTTGTGTCTGGCTTCTCTTTTTAAAAATTCTTTGGTTTTTCACGACATACATGTATGATAACCACTGTATACTCGGTATTTCCCCTAGTCTCGCAGGATAACAATCTATAAGCACTTTGGGTGAGATTTGAACCACTGACCTTCCACATTCTAGAGCAGATGTCTTGACCTTAAAGTTTGCCCAGTGATCAGAGGCCAGTTTATGGGAGAAAAAAGAAAGCAAAAAAAAAACATTAAGCAAAAAAGAAGAAAAAATCAAACAAAGATAAACATGACAAAGGGCAAATTATTACGGAGAAGATGAAGGAAATGAAACAGAGATGGTCAGGGCACTTAGCAAGAAGTAAAGGCAACCGATGGACCAAGAGACTCACAGAATGGCAACCAAGGACAGACAGGAAAAGAAGAAGAAGAAGAAGACCAAAAAGGAGATGGAAAGATGAAATCACCACATTGTATGAACACGACAATGTGGAGTAGAATGACAAGTGACAGAGGAGAATGGAAATTGGAGGAGGGCTTCATCCACAATGAATTCAGTGACGTCCCCATTGATTTTGAGTACAAAAATGAGGATGTTCTCATTTTGTCATTTACGCAGCCCTCACAATAAAACCCTCAGTGAGAAAAGGTAGACACAATTATTTGTCTTCTTTTGTACGCTGCAAACAGGGGTACAGACTTAGATCTGGAGCTTGGTTTTGAGCAGCCAATCCCTGTGTGGGAACATTGACATCAGCCAAACCTTGGGCTCCATTGGGTGGTTGATGGAGAGAGCATTCCCTAATGATGTGATCCACTGCTTGTTCTTCTGCTCCACAGTCCATGTCAGGCTTGACGTGAAGCCCCCAACTGTGCATGTTGGCATTGAGATGACCCACTCCAGTTCGCGGACGATTTTAGCTTCACCCATAAGTGCAGAGGGAGGTCGGAGCCAGAAGGGCACTTTGATGGTTGGAAGATGTAGCAATCGATGAGGTCGTGGTACAGAATTCCCATGGTACATGCAGTGTCCATTTTGTAGACCAGCGGCCGATATTGCGTGGTACTCTTACTCAAAAACAAGTGCGAACTTGGCCATGATTTAATTGGCGTTCTTTGAGTGCTGATGGAATATTTTGGGTCGCAGGTCGTCACAAAAATGTTTCGCCGGTTTCTATATGTGCTTGTTAGAACATTGGCATTATCAACAATATTTCCTGAAATAAGCACTACGTTTTGTTTTTTAATGTTATAACTTTTTAAGGGCCAAGATCAATGTATAAAGCCATGGCTTAAATGCCAAATATAACGGTCCAAACAACCTGTTTTGTTCAAGCCTTGCTAAAAAAGGCACAAAAGGAGTTTAGTGTTTGCAAGGAATCAACATACGGGCCTTTCAACTTTCTTACAATATGTTCATAATCTTAGAAAACAGTTTTAGTCCCGAATTTACAACTACTTTGAGCTACAGAGAACTTCAATCCGTATCCTCCTCAGTCAGAAGTGGTGTCCAGGTTTATCTGTCCATTCAGCCCCACGCCAGTCACTCGATTGTTCCGTTGAATTCCTCCTGAGAAAATAAACAATGAATGCACTTTTTTCTCTTTCAAATACAAAATTTAGTTTTGCAGTTTTCAATCACTTCTTGTCAGATGACGTATGTTTCCGCCAATTGAACCACAAGCAGTTGGAAACACAAAAGACAACATCAAAGGTTGGGGGAAAGAACAATAAAATTCATCATGTTATTTCCTTCTTGGATGATCAGACCATAGATTCTTAATTTTACCCAAAAGTACAGATAAATCAAACCCAAACTTTTGCCAATCCTCCAGGAAATATTTCCTTCTGAAAGTCAAGAAAAATAGCATTTGAAGACCCCTAATCACCATTGCCTATAATTTTGATTGTCACGTACATGACTGTGATCATGCGCACAATCCCCGACAACACAATCAACCATTTAGTTTTTAATAGATGTTAAAGGAACATTACAGAATTGGTAAGAAAAAAACTTGTAAAATATACTTTTGATCACAGATTTACATAAAACCTACACGGTCTAATGATTATGATAGTAGAAAACATCCCTTGAAATATTTCTGTCTGAAATGCCATATTTGATGAGAAATGAATAAACTAATTTTCCGATTGGTGTTTATCGCTCAGTGAGCGTTTTCTTCATTTGTTGAATCTCATATGATTTCATGCAAATGTGTAATCGGTTTTTCACTATTTTCTCATGACCCAGATGGCCGATCGATCTCAAACTTCCACAGGTTTGTCAGTTTATGTATATGGTGAATTACATAAAGTGCTTACACTGCCAGCAACTGTTTTGTTAGCAAAAACCAATTCTGTAATGTTCCTTTAATTTGCCTCAGGATAAAGAATATTATTTGGTTTTTACCCTTTGACCGATGTGTATTCCAAACTGTATACTCAGTACTTTCCCTAGTCCTGCATGTCCTGTGAAAAAAAATCCACAGGCATATTTCTTGGGCAGGATTTGAACCCACGACCTTTGCCATTCCAGAGCAGATGTTTTACTGCTAGACCATCGAGATAGACCCAACAGCTAGAGGCAGTTTGAATCCTATATTTCTTTTTAGCAGCAGGTACTGCAACAATTTAACAGATGCTTAATTTGCATCACAGATGATGAACATAATTTGGTTTTACCCATACACCGATGTGTGTAAAGCACTGTATACTCAGAACTTTCCCTGTTCCTGTGAAAAAAATCCACAGACATATTACTCAGGCTATTATTGTAAAAAAAAAAAAAAAAAATTTTCACAGGGTGGTTTGATGGTATTTGTTTATTGAAAACAAGAGAATGAAAATTTACTCTTCCAAACACAAAAAAACCTCTATGAACTTTCCTTTTAAGAAAATTGGTGAATGTGTTTTTGATTACCTTTTCCCAAATTGGAACTCCGATACAGTGAAGACAGCGATGACTACTGCAGCTGCCAGATTCCCAATTGCAAATAAACTTGTGGTCAATTCAAAACCGTATTGGTCAATGAGGAAGCCACCACATGTTGATCCTACAAAAGACCTGCCAATTTGAACGGAATATTTTACTTTGATTAAAGAAAAACACAGATTTTAAAATATTTTTTTGAGGGGGAACAAGTTTGCTTAGGCTTAGGCTGTATCTGAATTGGCGGCTACAGCTATGGCTACGACTGTTGCTGAGGGTGTTGCTAAGAATGTCCTAGACTTCAACACATAATGATGTGACGATCCAGCTGTAGCCATTGCTGTAGCCGCTAATTCGGACACAGCCCTTAGCTTGTCATGGCCGAGCAGTGAGCTCAAGTTATGGAGACATAAGAGTGTGGGATTGAATGATTAGCTGTGCTGGATGGGTCACCCTCAATAAGTATGGTTTTAAATAAAAAAATAGATGAAATAAATCCTGGTGTTGACACTTGGTGTCCTTCAGCAAGCCACAAGAAAATTGCTTCTCCTCACCCAGGATTAAACGATTAATAACCTGTGCGCCCATTTGGCTGCCAGTGCTGCATACTCCTAAGGAGTTGAACTGGTTTTAGGAATGCTTTGGGCCCTATGAATTGGGTTGATAATAGTGTAAGGTGCATTAGGGGCCTACTTGGCTTAAAAAAAGGGGTGTAATAAATACATCATACTATTATAGTGCTATCTTTCCCCGCCTTTCACCTTTTGGACCTGATCAAATCCCACCTCGGCCTGAGCCTCGCATGTCGATTGTGTTTTCAGTCCCTGCCTGTTTACACAAGAGTCCTTGTTTGGGGTTTTCCTCCCACATCTTAAAAAAATGGTTCTCCCTTAAAGGAACATTACAGAATTGGTAAGAAACAAACTTGTAAAATATACTTTTTGATCACAGATTTACATAAAACTTACACGGTCTAATGATGATGATAGTAGAAAACATCCCTTGAAATATTTCTGTCTGAAATGCCATATTTGATGAGAAATGAATAAACTAATTTTCCGATTGGAGTTTATCGCTCAGTGAGCGTTTTTATTCATTTGTTGAATCTATATGATTTCATGCAAATGTGTAATCGGTTTTTCACTATTTTCTTGTGACCCAGATGGCCGATCGATCTCGAACTTCAAACAGGTTTGTCAGTTTATGTATATGGTGGATTACATAAAGTGCTTACACAGCCAGCAACTGTTTGTTAGCAAAAACCAATTCTGTAATGTTCCTTTAACAGCAGTCTGCTGGCTAAACGTTAGTTAAAACACCTCAGGACCAGTTACAATTCTCTAGCTAGCTAGCTAGCTCATTGTTGAAAAGCATTCCTCCTTAATATGAAGTATGTACTAAAGTGACGAAGCCGACGGACTAGTGAAAGGACAATGTAACTGGTCCTGCTGGCTGGTAATTGGAAAAAAATTAGGGCAACCTCTGTATAACTGAAAATTTCTACATCATCTTCGCTAAACGGGTATCTTCAGGCCTACGGGTCACAGCGCAAGTTACTTCTAAGGGTCCATTGGTTTTATTACCAAAAAAAAGATTTAAAATAAATAACTAAAGATTCTTGTTTGGTGATTCCTTTACAAAAACCTTCTAAAAGTTTTTTTGTGGAAAATGGCTATGTCTGTTTAACTGTGATCATTTTCCTATTGACACTTACCCAAGATGAAAACAACTAAGGAAGACACCAGATGCCATACCGTATGCAGCAGATCCACTAGGCAGGCCTTTGCTCCTGGGGAAAAAATAATTACTATTGAGTTATGAGAGCGGAAACAAATTTTGAATAAAGAAAAAAAAATTACTTTGAAGCACAGAAGATAAAGTGCAAAACATGTACTATGATAAGACCTGTGCCCAATTTCATGGCTCTGCTAACTGCCGTTTTCTACCCTTGCGATCACCATTTTCCGCTTACTCTGCAAGCGCCGAATTTCTGTGCTAGCTGTGTAAGTGAAGAATGTAACGTGGAGTACACACGCGCACAAGGAAAAATCCCCTGCTAACCCATGAAATACACTCGACGTAAGTGCGGAATTACCTGCTTCCGTAAGTGCCGATTCTTTGCTTACGGTAAGCAGAGCCATGAAATTGCGCCTTGGCCTGGTGGTCTAGCATTTGAGACATCTGCTATAGGGAGTCAAAGGTTGTGGGCTCGAATCCCACCTGAGATCCTCGTCAAGTTTGTTTTTCTGCAGGATTCTGAAAGCATTAAGTATACCGTGATGTGTTTGTGGAAAGCTTGTAACAAGCTCAATGAGTTCAACAAATGCAAGTGAGGGAAGGCTTGCGGCAACTTTACAGAAACATGCAGATCAAGCTCGCAATGCTTTGTGCTGTCGATGCTGAGAGACAAGCTTGCAATGGTTAGTTGCAAGCTTAAAGAAAGCTTGCCATCGTGCTAATGGTGGCACGCTTGCAATGCTTGATGGCTTGAAAGGATGGCAAATCATGGCAAGCATCAACTCTCAGTGGCAGGCTTGCCATCGTGTTAAAGGTAGTAAGGTTGCAATGCTTTGTGTGGCAAACTTGCCGTCGATGCTAAGTGACAATTAGCTTGCAATGAATGGTGACAAACTTACAGCAAGCTTGCCATCTTGCTAACCATATCGGGCTTATCTTCGAGCTGTCTGAACGCAAGGTAGCTTTACATTTACGACCAGACGCCCGCCCCCCCCCACCTCCCTACCCTGCTGCTCACAAAGTTAAACCGGTGTGGGTCTAACTTCAGTCACTGTCTAAACATGGCCATAAAAAAGATGACTTACTCTGCTGATAAGACGATATCTGTGATACTCGGCACGCAGACTACACCCATCGATAGTCCGATTAACACACACGAGACACTCAGCACCAGTAGATTACTGAAAGAGAAATTAAGCTCTTTTCAACTCTAAACAAAAATAGCAGGCCTCCCTGGTCACAAGTTTCCATGCCCTTTTCACACGAGAGCAATTTAGCAGGGGTCCCTTGCCTTATTTTAGCATGGTTGTGAAATTTTACAAATTTCACTTCCTGTGAAAGGACAATAGTGTTTGGACTGTCCAAGGGTCCTCGTGAAATCTTCTCAAACACTGCTAAATTTTGTCACAGGTCCAGACCTACGACAAAATCTTCCGCTTGCGGAAGTTTTGACTTATTAAGGACATAATAATAATAATAATAATGATTCCATTTATATAGCGCTTTATACTAATAATAAGTTTCTAAGCGCTTCACAAAGTAAATATAAACGATTAAGTAAGCAAACGGGAAAATTAAAGCTAGAAATATACAATAATAATACAAAAGGTACACGAAATATCAAATATCATTAGACTATGTGAAAAATTATTGTAATCTCATTGGCACTGAAACCATTGAAAAGATGGGTTTTTAATTGTGTTTTGAAACTGCCAATTGTCTGAGCATTCTTGATGTAGGAGGGGAGACTGTTCCATAATGTGGGGGCACATACTGAGAAGGCTCTATCACCGTATCGTGTGCTGGTACGGGGACCTGGTGCAAACTGGGATGACGATGAAGATCTAAGGTTGATTGAGGGGCGTGTTCTGGAAGACAAAAGTTCAGCTAAGTATGATGGTTCAATGGAACAATGGTTGTTAGTTGTATTTTATGCTTTAGCTTAAGCCAGCAATAATGCTCGAACAGTACAATCATGTGACAGCATGTAACTCGACAAACATTTAACGAAATCTAGTGTTGCACTGACTTGACAACGGGACAACTTACCTTGGGATAAATGGCAACCACGGGGATGGACCAATCATCATGTACGGGAAAGAAGACAACACATACCCCAGGACTAGCATCACTCGTGTCGTTGACTTGTACTGCTTCACCTAGAGGTAGAGGCAGGAGTAAAGGTAGAAATAAAAGGTGATAAGAATCTGATTGTTTGTGGCTTTTGCCCATACACCAATGTGTGATAAGCACCGTTACACAGTAACAGAGTGCTGTGCTCATCACACATGTCACAAGGCTATGTCACACAGGGCAGCTTTTACAGGCAACTTGAAGGCAACCAGCTGAGCTGCATGCAAAAGAAGACCTTCTTGGTAGTACAACATATTTTTCTAACACTATCTTACTGACCCAAAGAAAATTATGTGGAAATTAACATTGGAAAGTTTTTCTTCTTGGAGATTGCCTGGATCTGGTTGCCTGGTAAATTGCGCCGTGTGACATGGCCCTTAGAGTAAAACCAAGATAATATTAATGCTTTAATGTTTCTTACCAGTTTATTGACAAGCATCCCGAATACAGCAGTGGAGATGGCGTACATGCTTCCCTGGATGAAGAATGGGACACCAGCATAATCTGCTGGCAGTAGACCAATCTATCAATAAAACGTGGAAAGACTGACACTAGTAGTGGAGTGTTGTAGCCATGCAGTCTAGTGCCCCCTGAACTCAAGTTCTGGTGTTGTCAGAGTGTGGGTTCATTTCCCGTTCATGACACTTATGTCCTTAAAGGCACAGTACTCGTTTGGTAATGACTCTGAAAATTAATGGCAATAAAAACTTACTTGGTAAGAAGTACAGCAGCTTTGGGTAGTAAAATGAATTTTGAAAAACTTGTAACTTCGAAGTATGGTTATGGAAAAAATATCACTTTTTATTCCCCCAAATTTGAATTTGAGGAGCGTTTCTGTCAGAAAAGCTCTCAGACTGTGTATTCCTATGGGAATACACAGTCTGAGAGCTCCGGTTTTTCGTGACCACTTTTTGAAGTGAAATTTTCACAGGTTAGTTTTATTGTATAGAATTAACACAATCAGAAGCCTCCAATTACCAATGTGTACTGTGCCTTTAAAACACTTGATGATGCCATGGTACTGGCACATTATTAGCAATAACCTACCATTTGTTACCGTTAAAACATGGAGTACTTTAGAAAATAATTGTAAAAAACAAACTGTCCATGCGACCTCAAAACTTTACACTAATTTCTCCGCTCCTTCATGTAACCTAACTGCCATCTTGAAACAGTGACAAAACTTGTGAATTTGACTGAAGAAACAGTGCTCCAGGGCTAGATTGAGTCCAGTTGGACTAGCTTGTCAAACCACTCCACGTTTGAGTGACATCTAGATTGATTATGGTTAAGTCCAGCCTCGCTACCATGGGCAGCGCCGTATCGATACCTCTTGTCAATAGCCCTTGGTAGGGATGTACTGAATAACAACGTTGATTGGCTCCAAAAAGTGACTACTTTGCGCTTGTATGGCGCTTGTAGGACGCTTAGTACGCGCGTGTGAAAATGGAAGTATTTCAACGCGATTCCATTTGAAATGAATCATGCTCTCACACTGTCACCCAAAACTGCATAGAGTTAGACATATCATAAGATCTAAGAAGAATGAGAGGGGACCAGTTGCTCTTTGACTTCATGCCTCTTTTGCGGGTTACCATACTTGAGCGGGCGAGGCCTAATAAAAATGTGCCAGATTCTGGCACATTTTAATGAACCAATTCCAGGGGTTATGAGCAAGTAAGGCATGCTGGACAAAATGACACGAGGTTGGGTTAAGTCTAGTTGACTCTAGTGAGCCACCCAAACTTGCTCAATTATAACGTACCTTCTCTGTGTGATAAGCAATACCCACGTTGAACACCGCTAGGCTGGCTGTACTTATAAACAAAGCGAAAGCCACTGGCCATATTGCTGGTATATGAAGCAAACTTCTCGGCGAGTCATCTTTTAAGATTTCAGTTTCTGTTTAAAGATTAAAGATAGTTATTTGAAGTAAGATTTAAAGCTTTGCACGGTGTAGGTACTAAGAACTGCAATTGTTCATGGGTAACAACCATGTGATTGGTTTTTGGGCATTGTATGGTGAGGTATCAATGTATATTCGGTTTGCGGTAACACCATGTATATCTACTTTGCTGTGTAGATTTTGTTATTTAGAGAACTTGTTTTGCTATTTGTTCTACTACCGCGGAGTAGATTTTCAGAATTCGGGAGACTTCTCAGTTCTGAAAAGAACTGTCCTGCTTACTAACTACTCCCTGGGAGGAAGGTAAGAAATCGGCCGGGACTACTACTTTAGCTTAGTGGATCGAGGGGACTTCTCGTAATTAACTGCACTGCCAGGGAATGACATGTGATTAAAGTTATGGTTAAAGTTATAATTAGCTATTAAATGAATTAGAATCCTTCCGGATGCGCTGCCACCAGAGAACCCTGTACATCTACTGGCAAGACAAGGTAAAGACCAAAGAGGTGTGGAGGAGCAGCTGGTGGTAACCCACCAGAGTTAATAGTGGCTATTTCTTATACAGCGCTCATATTCGTCACTCAGTGACACACAAGGTGCTTCATTATTCAGTATTTTCCTGCAATGTATTGTGGAGCTACGTTTTGAAGTATTAAACCTATTCCTTTACATAGCACCATGTAAAGGTTTACACAGTGTTGTGGTGCAATATGCTGCCGATCAAACCAGGAATACCGGGGCACACCCCTTCTCTTTACGATAAGTGCACTGGGTTCTTTTATGTGCATTAAACAACACACAGGACCTACGGCTTTACATCCCATCCGACGCAGCAATAATGGTTAAGTTTCTTGCTTAAGGACACAAGTGTCACAACCGGGACTTGATCCCACATTCTGCTGAACAGAAACACCAGACCCAATTTGCCCTGGTTTGGCCGCATAGTGAGAATAGAATACAGCAGACTTTCAAAACGCATCCTACTTGAAACAGTAACTGGGTAAAATAGACGGGGTAGGCCCCCCAAAAAGAGATGGGAAAATGACATTTTTGCTAACGGCACCTTCTACCTGGAACACCGAAGAGCACAAGATAGGCAGGAGTGGAGAGTGAACATTCATGAAGCCAACATCCTTCAGAATGTTTCGTTCCATTTCATTGATTAATTCTGGTTGTGAAGCCTAGGATTCTCAGAAAAGCGAACTTAATCATTACACTAGCCAAGAACCCCATGGAGAGAATACAATGAAGAAGTTTCACTTTTAGATGCAGGAGGAAAACCCCAGAGAATTATTCCATGGAAAACCCACGCAATCAGGTAGTGACTGAAAACCCAATCCACATAGTGCCCCTGGTGGGATTCAAACCAGGGTCCCAGAGGTGCAAGGCGAGGAAAGATAGTACTCTGCCAACCCAATTGTGGGATAGGCCTATAGTGCAAGATTTATTGATCATATGAGGGTCTTTGCAATAGGGTATCATGGTATAATAGTTGATCGTTAATGACAAAGAACAGAAAATTATGAAAAATTTATAATTTGGAAGTTTACAGTTTTCTTTAAATGTTTATACTAATACTAAAACTGAGAAATATTTCTATCTGAAAGGTTAGAGTTTCAGAATGCATACCTTTTCCTTGTAACACAACACCATTCAGGGCAGTAAGAAGAATACAAAGTCCACCGAGAGTGAAGAAAGGAAGCTCAAAACCTCCTGCCTGAGTGTAGGAACGACAGCAAAAAATAGCTGCTAAATCAAAAAGTCCATAATAATATTTCATTCTCTGATTATGCAGTGCTTACCACACAAGGGTGTACGGTAAAACAAAAGACAAAATTTACTCTAACTTTATCCCTGAATCAAAATTACATCTATTTTAGAGGAATTAATTTCGTTAAAAATACATGGCAGCTGTTCCTTTTGAAAAAGCTGAAGTGGTGTTAAAAATATTTTTGAAATGTTCCATAAGATTTCAAGCTTCGCATGGAGCAGACATGCAAACTTTGTATCATATCACACATACCATCTTTGACTGGTTTCCTGCTTAGTTTTTGCCGAGTAGAAAATTGTTAGCAAAATTATCTGCTTATAAGATTCTCTATAAAACTGATGACCTGGGCCCAATTTCATAGAGCTGCTTAAGCAGAACATATTGCTTAACAAGTGTCTGCTAAGCGGAAATGAGCAGGATACCAGACAAAAATTGTACACATGAGGTGGTAGTTTGGCTGGTAACCTTACTCTGGTAAGCATATTTTTGTTGTGTTTAGCTACTTTTTGTGCTTAAGCAGCTCTATAAAATTGGGCCCTGAACAATTTCCCTAGACTGGCCTCTCCGCTACTCACCTGATACAGTAGTGTTCCAACCATCGGTCCGATCATGAACGCCAATCCAGAGAACATATCCAGCAGCCCCAGCATCTGGGGAGCGTGGTGAGTGTAGTCACCGCCGAGATTGCCATCGCCGCCACTAAGGCTGCTGAAGATCCTACCGCCTCCACAATACGTAGACTCAATGCTGCTGCTATGAACGCTGTACCGCTGTCAATGCTCTCGAGCAGTCTAGGACAAATAATAACAATCAAAGTACTTATAATCCCACTTATCTTCAAGCAAACTTGAACTCCTAGATTCTGATTGGTCAGCCCATAGCAACAAGAGGTGTGATATAAATCTGTATTGCACGGCTCATTCACACCTGCGTATTGAGCTGTTCTAACCTCGCGTGTTTGCTATTTCAAGCTATCACCGCATATTGAGCTAAGGACCCAGACCCAGACCCAGACCCAGACAATAAAGGTCCGAGACCAAGACCGAGACTGAGACCAGAAGGTCAAGACCAAGACCAGACCATGAAGATCCGAGACGGGGAGGTTCAGACCAAGACCTGAGACCATAAAAATCCGAGACCAGAACATTGAGACCAAGAGAGACCGATACCGTACGAGACAGGGACCAAGACTGAGACAGAGACCAAGACCAGACATTAATAAATGGTTTTGGGTTGAACCACCCTTGTGGTTCACTACTTGATATTTGAAATAAAAGTTACATCCCTAGGATGTATCGTAAATGTGGTGTGATCCCTGGCTATATGGCAGTTACAGGTTGTACGGCTTCTGACTCAGGCACCCCGAACAAAGATATTGACAAAAAAGGGAGACCGCAAACATCGGCCTAGATAGCTCAGTTGGCAGAGTGTTGGCACATTAATCAGGAGGTCTCAGATTCAAGTCCTGCTCTAGTAAATTTTACTTTGTTCAACCCAGAATTATTTTAAAATTTACCCAGTCAGTTTCCCTTGTGGTTTATCACTTGATATTAAATAATGCACAGAAACAGAATAATCTGAAGAAGAAAGTAAGAAATCTTTACCCAAATATGATGTTGGTGCAGCCACACAATCCAGCTCCCAGAAGAAACATAACCTTGCCATCAACTCGCTGAACCTATAAAAGACAAGCAAGATTTATGACATCAACTTTAAATATATCATGGCGTGTCGTGGCCGAGCGGTCTAGTTCACCGGGCCCAAGCTCTGGTGTTGTCACCAGCAGATCGTGTGGGTTTCGAATCCCGGTCATGACACTTGTGCCCTTGAGCTAAGGCACTTAACCATAATTGCTTCAGAAAAAGTTGGGAAGGTATGAGTGCATTCTGCTCTACCAGCCAGGCTCCTAGTGGATGATACCCATGCCTACATCCTTACGGACTGTGAAGGGGGTAACCCTGTTCAAGCCCCAGAAGTAGGTGGCAACGTGCCCCTGGTGCCAGTTGATTTGGGTTGACAGCCTAAATTGCTCGAACTCAAACATCCCACTGAGCTACACACGTCTGGGATTTTGTGCTTGCTCACAATTGCTTAATCCAAAAAAGCAAATTGAGAGGGTGGGGGGGGGGGGCAATTGGATCATCAATTAGAAAATCTTTGAGTTGGCACACTTTTTTGATAAACCATGTGACAAAAACACATACCGATGACAAGTTGTCACAATAAAACTTACCAGACTTCCAAACGGTGAGGCCACCAGGAATGACGTGATTGAAAATGCACCCAGTACAATCCCAGCCGATAGCTGATTGGCCCCTTTCCTGATGGCCTGGGGGAAAAATAATAATCCAATCAAAATTGAGATAGTAATTGATTTGGTTTCGCTATTTAACAACACCTTCTTCAGCACAGTTGCCTAATTTTTCCACAATCAGATCAAACAGTATAATTTGATTTAGTATAACTTGTTTTAGTCCAAAAGGACCATACCCCATTACCCTGGGGAAGGATTGCAACAATATCTACAATATAAAAATTGCAGTTTACATCATGACAGAGGAGCTAGCAAAAGCATCAATGTTAAAGGAACATTACAGAATTGGTTTTTGCTAACAAAACAGTTGCTGGCAGTGTAAGCACTTTATGTAATCCACCATATACATAAACTGACAAACCTGTAGACCTGTGGCCCTCTGGGTCACGAGAAAATAGTGACATACCGATTACACATTTGCATGAAATCATATAGATTCAACAATTGAATAAAATGCTCACTAAGCGATAAACTCCAATCGGAAAATTAGTTTATTCATTTCTCATCAAATATGGCATTTCAGACAGAAATATTTCAAGGGATGTTTTCTACTATCATCATCATTAGACCGTGTAAGTTTTATGTAAATCTGTGATCAAAAGTATATTTTACAAGTTTTTTTCTTAACCAATTCTGTAATGTTCCTTTAAACTAAATATTTGGAACATTGATTTCCTTTCACTTGGCAGACATACAAATATACTCAGCAATAAACCAAAGCTAGTCTAATCTAATCTAAAAAGTTTCCACAACCAGGGAGGTTTTTCAAATTTGTTCATCAGAACATGGACAGATTGGTTTTATTATCAGGGACACCTTCTACAGAATCAGGAAGAGTTGACAGCTCTGATATACAGCCCTGTGTACAAGTAGGACCTCAACTCACCTCCGGTGGAAAGAAGGGTGCAATAATGGACGCTGATGACCAGACTGACGTATACAACGCACCGATGACGACAAACTCTAACCATTTATGCCATCTCACCACCTCATGTTGTCCCTCCTCTCCCGCAGACTTCATTTTATTCTAAATCAGGAAATTAACAAAATATCAACAATTTTACATCTCCCCCCCCCAAAAAAAAAACCAAATAATAAATAAAATAAAAATTTACCAATGTGAGTTTGATATTTTTTTATTTTACCCTTGACCAACTAGCCATACTTGAGTTTTAGGTTTGAATAATGTCTGATGCAATGACTTGATGAGTCACCAGTGACCGCTAAATTTGGATTCCTCTGACTATAGAGACAGCTGCTACGTCACATGATTCGGGGCAAGCTTTTGCGTAGTTACATAAGAGACGGTGAACAGTCACTCATACACAATTCTGAGTGAATGTGTATGGCACGATGGTTCCAGGGTTTGCTTATCTGGAGGTTGCTAAATAAAAGCTTACCCCGAACCATTGACATAGCAACTGTCTCTATAGTCCGAGGACTTCAAATGTAAGCACTAACTTTTGACTAAGCAAGTCCTTGTACTAATCATTACTCAAGTCTAACTCGCAAACGGCTCATTCACCAGAGTACACTTTGGTTAATCCTGGCCAACTTGATATGGGGCACCTATTTAATTTTAAATTTGTTATATTTAATTTTTTCCAAATAGAATATTAAATTTTGTATACTGTACATTTGTTTTTTGAGAAATGGCCGAACAAATATTAATATAGGTTTTCCCAGCCAATTTCATCAGAAATCCATTCATTTTAACTCCCGGCTCATTCAATTTAGTTTGAAAACGAATGCTCCGTTGAATTAGCATTCAACAGTCAAAAAGAGTAATTCAATTTCACTAGTTTAGCATTCACTAGTCAACTCAGATCATTCAATTTCACTAGGCCGTAAGAATCATTCAATTTCGCAAAAGCCATAAGCAAGATCTGGTCAATCATTCAATTTCATTTATGAGCAAACATTTTCCAAAAGTTTGCATTCAAAATCAAATTCTACGTTATGTATGCTTTCTTGATCGTATAGCTGCCTTTCAAAGGCAGATACTTTAAATGAAACTTATTTGGCATTATCTCCAAGTAAATGCCCAAGCAATGTTGGCTAAAAAGATGGCTGCCCGAGGTTGGTCCAGAGCAGTGAATAATGTAGATTTATAGAGCGAGACGGGTTGAAACATTCAAGAATAACATTAATTTATTTTTAAATTGTATAACGACCCCTTATTGTAAGATTTTAATTTCCTTTGAAACATTTGTTAAAGTCTAATTTGAAATTGTCCTGACATTAACAGAAAAACAGAGACAACATAACCAGGGCAAACAAAACATATCAAGGCTAAAGCAAAATAACTAGTTTTGCATTTCAAAGTTATCGGGTGTAGACTTAAACTAAAGGAAGGGTAACAACGCAAAAGGAACAACGATTTCAATTAAGAAAAAACACATGATGTAAATAATGGTGTAAAATACATGGAAACTCCTCTTACAAAGGACAACTTATGTGCCAGTAAAGGAGCTATAATTCCCATTTTACTCATAAAGCCAAAACTCATCTTTAATTTGAATGCAAAGAAGTTGAAATTCGTTGCACATAAATGAAAAAGAAAACGCAAACTAGGAGAAAAATCATGTTCGCTTCGGTGAGTCTTAATTTGAATGCATCAATTGCAAATTGGTAGTAAAGCTTCAACTTAAGAATGGTCAAAGTGTAGTCTTGAATGCCCTTAAATGAAATTGAATGCATTAACAGCTAAAAAGAAACCCTAGTTCGAGGGGATTAGGAGAAAATGCATGAAATTGAATGCATGTTAATGAAATTGAACGATTTTTTGCTGAAATCGGCCGGGAAAACCTATAATAATAATAATATCTTTTTTTTAAGCTGCTCAGTCAAATAGAGCAGGATACCAGTCATAGATGGTAAATGTGATATGACATTTTAGCTGGTAAACTTGTTACGGTCAGCATAATATTTTGGTGCTGAGCTATTTTTTTGTGCTTTATGAAATTGGACCCTGGGCCCAATTTCATGGCACTGCTTACTGGGAAGTTCTGTGCTTACTTGCTTTACAGGGCGTGTAAGCACAGCATTCTGTGGCAAACTCTGCTGCTAGGCTGGTGTCCCATAGTAAAAAACATCAACACATCCAACCCTACTCTACCACCCTACTCTACTGGTATCCCTCAGTCTACTGACACGCCCCACTACACAGGGCATTCACACACAATGGGCAACCCACACAATAACTCTGACCCCACAGTTCTCCTTTCAGAAGAACCAATCAGAGCAGTGATTGACTCTACACTGAAACCTCTGAATCCTTATAAATAGTCCAGCATGTCTTACACTCTCCAGTCTCCTGACGATGACTAGAGCAAGATAGTCGAAACGTTGAGACCAAAAGAACTCACTCCGCGGCAGTGCAGTTAATTACGAGAAGTCCCCCCCGATCCACAAAGCTAAAGTAGTAGTCCAGGCCGATTTCCTACCTGAGAAGTCTTTCGAATTCCGAAAATCTACTCCGCGGTAGTAGAATAAATAGCAAGACAAGTTCTCTTAAGAACAAATCTACACAGCAAGTAGATATTTTTACACATGGTGTTACCGCAAACCGAATATACATTGATACCTCACCATGCAATGCCTCAAAACCCATACACATCCAACCCGTTCTCCATGACCTGCATTGGCTACCAGTGAAGCAACGCATAAAATAGAAGATTGCTCTGCTATCATTCAAGGCTCTAAATGAAATGGCTCCATCATACATAACTGAGCTCATCACTGGATACAAACCTGGTCGTACATTAAGTTCTTCTTCACATTGCCTTCTCAGCCACACTAGTACCAGCAGAGCAAATTTTTGGGGGACAGATCATTTGCTGCATCATCAGTCAGAGTCTGGAACAATCTACCTTATAACATCCCTGTCATGTCATCCCTCACTTGTTTTAAAAAGGCTTTAAAAACTCACTATTTTTAATTGTATATGCTAATCTGTGTTGTGTGTTTAGCTTGGGATTCGTCTTCGGCTTATTCCTTTTTATACAGTTTCTAGCTATTGCCATATAGTCTGTATGTTAATCATGTTTATTTCATATATGCTATGTTTACTTTTTAATGACAGCTGGGATGCGGCTTAGTTCCTTTTTACAAACGTTTTTGCCGTTGTATATTCCGTATTCGCTCTAGTATCCATACTTTATTCAATATTTTAATGTAGTGCTTCTTGTTGCATTGTGCTTGTGCTTTCAGTAATTTTATTATTTTATTTTATTTATTTTTTTTTAAATTTGTTTATTCCATCGTTTTTCCTTCCTTGTTAAGCACTTTGGGGTTTATGCTTTAGATGTTAGGCGCTATATAAGTTAATATTATTATTATTATTATTAAGCCAAGCCATGAAATTTCCTGCTGTTACTGCGCAGTGAGCACATAAGAGATACGGTTGCAGTTCAGAGGCACACCAAATCTTTAAATGCAAGGAGGGGGGGGGTAATAATATGTCACTTCCACATGCCTTGTCAAAATTGCCTTACTCCCATCATTTGTTGAGGAATGATGTTGAGATGGGAAATAGCTTGTAGAGGGGGAGGGGAAATAAAATAGCTACCTTTGTTAAAGGAACATTACAGAATTGGTAAGAAAATAACTTGTAAAATATACTTTTTGATCACAGATTTACATAAAACTTACACGGTCTAATGATGATGATAGTAGAAAACATCCCTTGAAATATTTCTGTCTGAAATGCACTATTTGATGAGAAATGAATAAACTAATTTTCCGATTGGAGTTTATCGCTCAGTGAGCGTTTTATTCATTTGTTGGATCTATATGATTTCATGCAAATGTGTAATCGGTTTTTCACTATTTTCTCATGACCCAGATGGCCGATCGATCTCAAACTTCTACAGGTTTGTCAGTTTATGTATATGGTGGATTACATAGTGCTTACACTGCCAGCAACTGTTTTGTTAGAAAAACAAATTCTGTAATGTTCCTTTAAAGGTAAGGGAAACTGCCAGAGCTGCCAACATTTGCATCTTGCAGTGCAGGAGATTTTGCACAACAATCAGGCAGACAGTTAGAACTACATTCAACATAATAGGGAAAAAAGCTTCCACAATCAGGGAGATTTTTTCTTCAAATTTGTTCATCAGAACATGGAATGATTTGGTGTTTTTTTTTTTTTCAGGCAACGTCATGCCGAATCAGGGAGAGCTGGCAGCTCTGCTATCCCTCTGTACAAAATGAACATTTCAATGAATCGGGAAGTGTTTCACTCACCTTCAAATGCCATGGACGACGATGGTGGATGAGTGAAAACAGAAAGCAGATGTTTCACTGACGCAAACACCTTTCATCGGACTCCATATGCATGAATGGAAGTTAAGATCAAAAGCGCCAGCTGTTACTGCATTCATTCATCCCACTGTGCTTCTCTATAATAAAACTATAATAAAAGAACTAGGTTGCATTTGTTTAGCTCTCCTTGTTTGTCTACACCAGGCAGGATTGACATAAATCTATCTGAAACTCAGCGCTGCTTTATCGATGAATATTCAAATGATGCATTGTTAGCAACGGCTGTGATTGGTTTGAACATACCATGTGACCGTTATGCAAATATGTCCGCTGATAAGAGTTTCTCGTGTCAATAACTACAGGTGAGCTACACTGTGGATTTCATTAGTTAAATATTGTCCAATACTGAATGTAAATAGATAGGACAGTGAGATAATCAATGTTTCCAAATCAGAAGTAGGATGAACAAATTGCATGTGAAATGTTGTCATTTTGATAGTGGAAAAAACCCACTTCAAAAAGGTGACATTTTAGTTTATGTGAATATCATATCTTGCACAGGTCAAAGCTGTTGTGTACAAACCTATATATTGACACAACTCACCTTAAAAGATCGTCACAATAATTTTTGATAATTTTGGGTTGAACTAAAAAAAATTGACTATGGGCTAGATAGCTCAGTTGGTAGAGCGCCGGCATGTTAATCCGGAGGTCGTTCTTTCAAATCCCACTCTAGTAACTTTTTGTTTGTTCAATCAAAAATTATTTAAAATCTACCCAGTCAAGTTTCCCTTGTGGTTTATTACTTTATTACTTGATATACAACAATTTTGGTCGTGACATTTTGGGAGTCAATGTCCCCATGTGTTAACCGACGTATCTACCAGTTAGTTACTCAAGGCCCTTGAACAAACAGAAATATTAAGACAGGTTTTTGAATTTCTTTAAATTATCAGACCCATTTATGTAACACCTTGTAAGGGTTAACAAGGTGCTTCGGCGCATTCAGCAGCCACTGCCAGAAACACCGAGGCAAACCCCTTCTCTTAGCGATAAGTGTAACTGGGTTCTTTTACGTGCATTCAAAACACACGGGACCTACGGCTTTACGTCCCATCCGAAGGACGAAGCATAATGGTTATAATACTAATAATATAATAATAATAATACGCAGTTCTTATATAGCGCTTTATCACATCCGATGGGCGTCTCAAAGCGCTCAGTATTTTTCCTGCAAGGTATAATGTGGAGCTACGTTTTGAAGTATTAGACCTGCTCCTTTACATAGCACCAAGTAATGGTTTACAAGGTGCTGTGGCGCAATATGCTGCCAATCAAACCATGAACACCGGGCGAACCCACTTCTCTTAGCGATAAGTGTAATGGGTTCTTTTACGAGCATTACACAACACACGGGACCTACGGCTTTACGTCCCATCCGAAGGACGAAGCAATAATGGTTAAGTGTCTTGCTTAAGGACACAAGTGTCAGACCGGACTCGAACCACACTCTGCCGATCAGAAAATCAGAGCTTGAGTCGTGTTTATCCGCTGCACGACACACTGGTTAAGTGTCTTGCTTAAGGACACAAGTGTCTAGACCTGGACTCGAACCCACACTCTGCTGATCAGAAACACCAGAGCTCGAGTCCGGTGCTCTTAGCCACTCAGCCACGACACTCCCAAAGCAAGCACAAGTTGTATCGATTGACGAGGATCTCAAAAATTCTACCAAAACTCCAAACAAAAATTTTTAAAACTCATAAAACACGCTTTAAAGTTAAAACCATAGAATTCATTTATTCGAAAGTGCATTCAATTGAACCACAACCCTGATATTATGTCATAGGTCAAAGGTAACAGATTTACGTCATACCGTTATTATTATACAATAGTCTATGGTACATTCAAACAATGTACAGAACGCACCTGTGTGGCTCTACATACTCAAGTTACTGACGAGTGTGTGTCAACTTCTGGTCCAATTGTTTTTTAATTCTCCGTACAAGTCAAAAAGTTTGAATTTCTAGACACTGCGCTTAAGAGGAATGAATGAGTATACAACTAGGTACCCTTTACATCAGAACTAAACCACTTTATCAAGAACGAGGTTGCTTCAAGACAAGACGCCATTTTCCTCAGCTAAACCACCATTCATTACCACAAGTAATTTCTAGTTTATTGCAAGTAGTCCCCAGTTATTACTAGCTGTATGTAGTAACTGCAAGTTTTCCCTAGCAATCGCTAATTATCACTTGCAATCACTAATTAACCGCTAGTTGGTGTTACTTATCACTAAATATCACTGGTTTTTCACCAGCTTTACCTAGTTATTACTACTTATCCTTTATAGTAACCGCCAGTCAAAACTAGTAACGACTTGTCACTAGTTAACATTAGTTACCACAGGTTGTCAACAGCTGCAGCTAGTCATTACTAGTTATCCTTTAAATTAATCACCAATTCAAGACAAATAACCACTAGTTATCACCGGTTGCAGCTAGTTAAACTAGTTATCCTTTACAGTTATCACTAGTTAAGATTAGTATTCACTTGTCACTAGTTAACATTATACAGCCCTCATCATGCAGTGGTCATAAGATCTTTAAACATCATTTCTTCTCAGTCAGGTTTGTAATAGAGATAGAATATTTTACTGTACACGTACAAGTAGTTTTTCATAAGTCAATAATTTTTGTGCGCGTCACGACTAAATCGTTTACCTGGCCAATCAATACAAACGATTATCTACTGTTTAAATATCGGAAACTCTAACAGCTGGACCGTAGCATTTAACAAAGAACGCGGATGCATGTGGAAGGTGTTTGTTTTTTTTCCTTTTTTTTTTTTTTTTCCTCAAATGCAAGTTTTGAAATACAGACATGAAATCAATGCAGAACCTTCGCAGTTGGCTGTAAATGATGGAACGGACAAACAGTTGGAACTGAATGGTACACGAACAGATGAACAAACATACCCCAAGTAAACTTGCGAGCATTCAAAAAAACGAACGAGGCCGTACATTTCTGAACAACTTCTGCCTGTAAAAATTTTGCCTGTAAATCAGCGCTGCGTTGACGAACACAAATCTTTGACCCTACCCTTTGACACAAAGTCAAAGATTGGTGAGTCAAATTTTAAATGTGTTTTTTTTAAAGTTACAATCTAACTGATTATCAAAGCTCATTCCTGCCAATCCTCCAGAGAAATATTTTCCATCTGAAACACTGTCAGAATTGAGACAGAGACCCACAAATCACAGCTGCTTATTTCAATTGCTGCCACCCAAATCAGCCAGATATAAAATGAGCAAGCATAAAATCCCTGACAAAAAAAAACAAAAAAAAACATAAATTTGTTGTCGATTACACAAAATTTATGAGATATTCACTTGCTGGTCATATGGCATGTTCGTTGAAAACTAGAGGATGTACGTGAACATGCTCTACATGAAGAGCGACAAACTAACATTCATTACATAACAGAAAACAAGTCAGAGAGTCCCAAACGTACTACCTGTATCCATAAACCATAAAAGTTTGTAGTTCATAAATAACAAATCAGCTGAAACTACATGTGTTACTATCCCCATTATATATTTTTAAAACAATGTATTACATTTTAGATGATGCTCACCAGCAATGCCCACAAAAACAGGCCTTGCTCATGATGTGATGTCACTGGTGGACCAAGGAACATAAACAAAAACGTCTGAACTTCATTGTTATCGTACAGGCATGTACTAATGTGGTAGCTCAGGTTTTTCCTAAAATTTGTCTATATCACTAGTGTCGCCGCATGCATTACACAATGAACAAGGCCTGTTTTTGTGAGCATTCCTGGACAGCATTATTTGAAATGAAATAAACGTTAACAAAGTATATAAAGGGGATGGTAACAGGTATATCTGTCATCTGATTAATTAGTTATTAGTTACAAACTTCTGCATGGAATATGGACAAGGCAGTGTGGCACACCTTCTTCAACATGTGGATACGGACACACAAATGTTTGTATTGCAACAAACAGACAAACAGGGGATCGTCAAATGCAGGTCAAAGTTGACCGACCACAAATTCCGGTCTCCGCTCAAACGCTACGCTCCTTTAGAACTTTCAAATAATTATATATGGAATAATATTCACAACCTTGTTTGTTATAATTATTATCATTATTATCATACAACATTTTTTTTTTTTGATTGTGTGGCCGGCGAAGCCGCCGTAAAATCCATTTAAAAGTCAGTCACTATTAACGGTCAAATACCAGTATCGAATACTCAACATTATAGTTATAACAAATACAGAAACGTCAATGGTTAAGTCAAACAGTGCTAGCAATCGAATATTCAAATTCGATTCTACAAATGTCAAAGTCGAAACAATCTAGTATCGAATTTCTTTTTTCTCTCTAAGTACGCTTTTTTTTTTTTTTTTTTTTGCTTAAATCAAGTATTCAGTTAATATTTCAATGTATCTGTTTTTGTTTTTTTTTATCAGCAAACTACTCGTACATCAGCATATGGCTCATAAGGTACTGGCTCTATAAGCATGAAAAAACCGTGTCAACAGTGCATCAATATATAAAGTTATTTCGAGATATTTTTTATTTTTTATTATATTATATAATTACACTAACTATTTTAGGACTTCCCTTGTGAGAAAAAACGCCTTATAGAATAGAAGATAAAGTCTCCGTAATATTTTCTTTGCAATATCTAATAATATTTACAATTGCAATTATTGTTATTCATTATAGTTTATCGTACACATTGTGATAGAAGCTGCAGTATAGTTCAACTAAAATCTGATAGTATAATCCACCTGATGTAGTTATAATTTAGCCAAAAAGATACAACTTAAACATAAGAATACAACATAGCAATAGATATTATTTTTTTAGATAATACAGTTTTCAGGTTTGATTTTCTAGTTTTAATCAGACTGGATAAGTATTATTTTCTCTTCTTACAAACGTTTTTTATATTTTAAACTTTGTTTTGTTTCTTCTGATGTATGTATTTTTTTTTTTTACGATGTGTGGTTAGCACTGTATATTCAGTGCTTTCCGGAGACCTGTTGGCAAAATCTAAATACTAGTCGGGTGGGATTTGAACCCGCAACCTTTGCCATTCTAGGGTAGATGTCTTAAAACTAGACCACCGAGCTTGCCCGGTGACAAGAGGCAGTGGGTACCAGCAGTGGATATCGCAGAATTTGTATACATTTGATAATTTGACAGAAGTAGTTACTGAGCAGTGTACAGGGAGGACTCGAACCCTTAACCAGCCACATTCTTATACAGAGGCAGGCTTGTTACTTCACAGAGACAGCAGACGCAATTGTCTCCATGCCCCTAGTTTGTTGCCTTGGTGCCCCTTGAAGTGTTCCTCATAGAGGTGCCCTTTACTTTGAGGAAAAAACACCTTGCCCTTACAAGTATCAAGCATACAGATGTCTTGCCTGGCAACTTGAGACCAGAGCTTAATTTACCGGGCTCTGCTTACTGTGGAATTCTGTGCTTGCGATCACCATTCTTACAGGGCCTGCAAGCGCCGAATCTCTGCGCTAGCTGTGTAAGCAAGACCCAGTAAAGAGGAAAAAAACTTTTCCTGCTAACCTGCGTGGAATTCCCTGCTTCCGTAAGCGTTGATTCTTTGTTTACGCTGAGCAGAGCCATGAAACTGGACCCTGTTCAACTCCCAAACAGCAATGAGTCCCGCACTTTAAGGGTTCAGGAATCACAACAATTGGCAAATGTGTACACTGCTTTATAACTTCATCTGTTTGGGACATAACCTAAACAATTTCCACATTTCCCTAACCAAGTACTACACGTACATCTTACTTTGTTACTTCTTTTCTTTTAAGTAATGATCTTTTTCAGAGTTTAATTTTTTTTTCAAAGGATTTCAAAAGTGGGGGGAAAAATTAATCTAATACAAAGGTCACCAAATTGTCAGAACATTTTTTTTCAGTTTCACTGAAAAAAATGAGATGAGATTTTCTGGGTTTTTTTTTCAGAATAAAATGTATACTGACTTCATTATCTACATTTTTGGTCTAAAGAATGAAAGTAAACGATCAGATTGGACAAGGATACAATGGTTTAAGGGATGGCTAGGCCGGGAATTGTCATCTACATATTATGTAGGTTCTATTAAGTGGGTAGTTTACAAACTGTGAGATCAATGTTTAAGTCAGTCAATTTTGTCTTTCAGACTTTTTTAAGCACAATCCATAACATTTGAAGGAAACTTTTCAGATGTTTTTTTGGGGGGGAAACTTAAACTGAAAGGGGATTTTCTACTTTTTTAGATTTGTATTGGATGAAACTACAAAGAGCCAATCTTGCATACCAAGAAGGTGTAAGGATTACTAGCAAGGAATACAATATAGAATTTCCCTTAATAGTCACCAGATGTTTTGAGAAACAAATCTTTAACTAGAATTTTTTTTTTTACAGATTTCCAAAATATTTGACACTTAGGTGGTCTATTTCATGACATTGGCAGTTAGTAAATCTGGTTGGTTCCAGATGTCATAACAAGTGTAAATAGATAGAGAAGGGGAGGATACCAGTTAGTCAACAAGTATCAGCAGCTGGGGGTGTTTCGTTGGTTGATTCCTAATAAAAAAATAATAAATGGGGAGAATTCCATAAAGCCTGTAAGCAAGTATTTTCTGCTTATGGATCGGCACTTAGCAAAATTCTTATTTCATAATCACTGCTTAATGTAAGCGGAATGCATGCTATGCCTGTGGGTTTTTGTAAGCAGATCAGTGGCGCAACAATGAAAAATCCATCGTTGACACCGACAACTTTCTTGAGCATTTACAAAATACTCTTGTGCTCACGTAAAATATTTTCTCTCCCAGTAAGAGGAAAATTTTGCTTACATGTTTTTATGAGATAGGGCCCACACTAATGCTGGTAAACTTGCTGAGATTTTTATTGCACACAGTCAAGCGTTTGCGTAAAGTAACATAAAAAACAACAACACGCACAACAATGTTTTGAGTATAAAAACAGAAAATCACATTCACAAGAAAGACAACGAACAAACAACAGTAGTAAACAAATTAATATTCCGACTTAAAGTCACAACAAAATTGATAAAAAACATGAAAACATGACGTGAACAGTACAAACAAGTTCAGCTATTTAATGTTTAAATTTGCAACAGTTACACCCCACCCCCAAAGAAGAAAAAAAACTAACCAAAAAACAAAAAAGATTTTGAACTAAAATATTGCAAACATTCCAGTTTGTACAAACCAGGATCACTGAGAGAGCAACTGAATCAAAATACATGAAATAACTCTGATAAATGTCAGAGAACGGAAAAAAAGGGAACCTGAGCTAAAGAATTTCTCACCAGTCTAAGAAATATTGAGAAACTTTTATTAATGCTGCTGAAATTTGAATTTTTTTAACAGGCAACTAGTTGTTTAATAACAAAAATGGTGAAGTCTCTATCTAAGGTAGCGCTAAGCATCCATCAAAGGTAGGACAGATCGCAAACTTTGGTATCTTAAAGTTTGAATTTAGCGGGAAAGAGAAAATTAGGTCCTCCACTTCGAATCAATACATCATGGCCGGCTTCGTCATGTTCCCTTTTTAACACAAAGACAGAGACAGCTGTAGTTGTCATCTGTCAATGAGGAACCAGACTAAGTTGTCCACCTTGCCTCAAATTTGATTGACCATAAATGACTGGTGTGGCCGAGCAGTCAAGTGCACCGGACTTAAGATCTGGTTGCTAAGTCATCAGCGTGTGGGTTCGAACCCCGGTCATGACACTTGTGTCTTTGAGCAAGACACTTCACTATAATCGCTTCTCATCACCCAGCGGTAAACGGGTACCTGTGAGGGCAGAGATGGTTCTTGTGATCGATTTAGCTTAGTGTGTTACATATTTGGCAGCACAGGCTGTATACTCCCCAGGGAGCTGAGATGGTTTAAGGAATGAAATAAATGGCCCAGACACCAGGGGTAATAATGTTCGAGCGCCACAAGCAGCATCACTGCATGATGGATTTCAGCGCTGTACAAGAAGTCACTATAAGATTATTCTGGATGGTATGTCCTCTCTCAAAGTAATTTCAACCACTAGCCAGGAAACATCATCAAACCAATGACTTCCTTAGAGTTGGACAACACTTGGGGTTTCCCCCTCATGGTAACTCTGAACAGCAGACACTGGCAAAAAGTGCTCCAAGTGTAGTGCTAATAGATTAAACAATCGTATCGGGGGATAAAGAATATTGTTTTTGATTTTACCCTTTCACCGCTAATGTGATAAGCACTGTGTACTGAGTGCTTACCAAAGCCCTGCTCAAACAAATCCCATACTTCGAGTGGGATTTGAACCCAAGACCCCCACCATTCTAGAGCAGGTGTCGAATTGAGAGTATCGCTTCAACCTACCTATGATGGATGCATCTCTAACATGTTTCAGCACAGACATTTTGATTGTTTTTGATATTACTCATCATGTTTTTGGAACTATGCAGCTCACTGCCCCCCTCCCTTCTTTTCTGGTTGTTTATGTTTGTTTGCAGATCTGATATGATTTCTGATGAAATCAAGACAGAAGACAATTTCAGTTGTTAATTCTCTCTAATAAAGAAATTTACACTTCTGCGAGAGGGCAGTTTTTACTTTGTTTTGAATTCTTGGGTTTTTTTTTCAACTAGATTTCTTTGGCAACAGTGTGAAATGTCTTCCGTTTTTCAAAAGGTTTCTGGAAACAGCTTGAAGTATTTTCAATTTCTTCACAAGATTTTTTCAGAACAGTGTGAAACATTTGTTGTTCTCAATTAATGCTGGTGAGTCAAAAAAATGCAGCTCTGAAACAACGGCAAAAGTGTGGACTAAATTTTCACAAAGAGAGTGTGAAATACTTCTGTGATTTTCCCAAGGTTTTGTGGAAACAGTGTGATGAACTTCAATTAATTTTCTCAGTTAATGCTGGTGAGCCCCAACGCTGTTCTGAAACAATGGCTTAAGTGCAAACTAAATTTTCACAAAGAGAGTGTGAAACACTTCTTTGATTTTCACAAGGTTTTGTGGAAACAGTGTGATTAATTTCAGTTAGTTTCTCTCAGTTAATGCTGGTGAGTCACAATGCTGCTTCTGAAACAACTGACTAAAATATGGAAAGACTAGGATAACAACCATGCAGCAACAAAATTATTACTTTTTTTCATTTTTTTTTTTCACTCTTTTTTGAGTAAGACCAGCTTCTCAAAGTAATTAAAAAGTATTAACCATATAATTTAAGATCTTTCGTTTATATCTACAGGGAAGAAAATAAAATCAAATTGAGTAAACATCTGTTGACAAATTTATAACGTTATTTTAATTTTTTTTTTTTCGTTAATGCAAATGTACAATTACTAAATGTGCACGTAAACAGTAACTTATAAAACAAACGTGTTGGATAGTTTTTTTTTTGTCTCTTCCACAAGTTTTGTTTGTTGTTGCATAAAATGCTCGCACTCATTTCAAGTCGAGGTTTCCTTTCCATGTATTTCTAATCCCAAGTGTCCATAGTTAAAGAAACAAAACGGCAAAAAATCGTCAAAGAATGTTGTACGGTCAGTTAGTTCACCTTTAAATTCCCCCTCAAACAATCCACACAAAAAACAAAGCAAAATGTACAAAATATGTGTCGATTTAGAAGTCAGTATCTATCTGTGTCTAGAGCCTGCATAAGGTGCAAAAAATGGATAAACATTTAAAAAGGTTTAAATCAAGTATATTTGGTGCTGTTATATTAGTACTTTCATGGAAAATTCCACATGCATGTAAGTAACAAGGCTGCCTCCAAGCTAGTTTAACACATTCTGGTGCTGCATGAAGATCTTTGAGTCCAACAATATTCACTGATCTTCCAATATAAAACAAAAACAAAAAACAAACAAACAAACAAACCTGTGACGGTAAGATGTCAAAATCATTCAAATACTGATCAAGGGCACAGGTTTCATGACCGGGATTCGAACCCACACTCTGCTGCTGACAACACCAGAGCTTGGGTCCGGTGAACGAGACCGCTGCTCGGCCAGGACACGACATGTTAATCGTCATTTCTAAAATCAAGTCATACTTCTCCCAGACATTTCCCCTGGAAAGAGTACGAAAAGAAAACAAGTGAATTTACCAGTATGACTAATTCAAACCCGTCACAGATTTTGTTTTTTTAAATTGTCTCTCATGCGTTTTACTCAATATGGCAACCAGCTCTAAAGGCAGTGTAAACCTAGTGTGAAAACACCAAGTACAAAAAATACAGTCGCTTTAAAAAAAATAATAAAAAATAAATAAATCAAAACAATTTTCTTGATCAAATCGTTCTTTTATATTCTATAAAACAGTAATCTCTCTCCTTTACTAACACTATCCATTTTTGTTTTTAAAGATCATTTATATTGTTAATTATTTGTTAATATGAATATCTTTGTAACTTCATTTCCAATGGCAACGCTTCACAACCGTCCCATTTTTACACATTGCACAAAAATGGCAGTTCTTGTTTTTTTTTGTGTTGTTTCTTAGCAGTTGGGTTACCATGGTAACCATATGAAAGGTCGACTGGTACAACCCAGAAGACTTGGCAACCTCCGTAGCAGCTGTCGCTAGCTATCTTTAAAAAAAAAAACACCACTGATTCCTCACAAAAAAGTTATTTTTCTGCTACAGAATACAGATAACGTCTCAAGGTTGCAAGAATTCTAAACGGACGAAGGAAGTGGAACCCATTTTCCCCCTAAAAACCTCTTAAATCTTTGTTACGTCTCGCTTCCAAACTCCAACCGGTCCAGCCAAACACCCATGCACGACATGGGGCCAGACAAACCAAATTTATCAGAGTCCAAGTTTGCGTCAGCTGCGTTTATAACATGCTGAAGATTTTTTGTCTTTTGAGTTTGAAAAGGACAAAATAAAAATGCAAAAACGGAGTAAGCATTAAGGTACCTCGTGAAACAACCTAGCAAATATTGAAAAGGGATCTTTCCCGACTACAAATCCTTTCAGTCTATAGGCACGACAGGGACAGTTGATCACAGTAAACTGTAGCATTTTGATCAGAGGCAAGCATTCTCACTGTCTGTCCAGGCCATCTGTTTGACAAAACAAGTCCGCTGAATCGTGAAACAGTAATTCTTTTTTGTCACTAGAATTGCCGACTTGCTTCATTTCATGTTGATGGCATACATTGGTCTTTGAATTTGACTGTAGCTGGTCGTTAACTGTTACAGATCGTGTCGCATTACAGTGGACTGTGCAAGTCTCGTGGCTAAATGAATGTTGGGCTGCCTTGGAGCATGCGATTCTGTCTCCTTCACACGAACCTGATTACAATCGGTGCACTCTCCTGCCCAACAGACTCTGCCCACAAAACACCACACGAGACTGTGGAGACTAAGTCCACAGTACACAAGCCATGGGGTTTCCCACATAATACCAGCTGCACAAACAGAAATACTCATGCACTCAATGCTGGCCTAGAAGGTATGGTACATTGTGGAAGTCTGTGGTACCTGTGTTGCAGGTGTTTCTTTTAGCAATCTACGTACCACAGTTTCCCCTGAATGTTTAAACACATCCGAGACTTGCAGAGACTAGAAGAAAAAACATTTTCAGGAAAGGGATTGAAAATCAAATTGAAATTTACTTGAAGGAACTTTAATTCTTGGTAGTTATTATTTTTGTTTTGTTGAGAGGGGAAAAGTTAACACCAGTAGGCAAGGTGACAATTTATCTGCTCCATGACCTCAATCGGTTCACCATTCAGCGCTAAGCTCCAACGAATCGTAGATTTGCAGTCACCCAAAAATGTGTCACTGGCGTGACGTCAGGCAAACGCGACGTACATGGAGACCGTACGCTATTCACACACACAGCAGACCAACAACTTCCAAGAAGGATTGCCGAAATGTCCATAAATAATTTTTCCTCTTGAGGCCTGAGCAGGGTGGTTGCTGTAACCGATAGCAAACATCACTTTTCTAAATCTGTTTTCATTTCGTTCATTTGACTACAGATACAGCATAGGTCTACAAAGGTAGGATACACTCGACCATTTTAAAAGTAGAAATTGTGATTTAGGGGCTCTTTGATGAAGAAACAAAATCGTGGACTGTCGGTCTGGTGAAGCAGCATGAAGGAGGGGGGGGGGTTAAGATTTGCAGGAGAAATAGAGACTGTTTATTTTGTTTGTCCGTAATTATTGGGGTTTAACGATTCTCAAACCTGGCTCCCTTCGTCGCTCTTCATGGCAACGAGTCGGGCTTGATCTCGTCGTGGGCTCGTCTGGCCGTCGTTGCTGTTGAGGGCAGGCTCTGTGTTCCTGCGCTTGATCTTGGACTTGGACTTCTTCAACATGGTAGCCTGGTCAAATGAAACAAGTTTGACTGAAAATTAACAGCTATCTGCAAGTTATTGAGTGATCCACTTGTTTTTTCCATAAGGTCTTCCTTACCACTGGCGACTTTAGTCGACCAAGATTGCACACAAAAAAGCACTCAATCCTGAGCACAAATGTCAGTAGTTTTGTTCATGTTCATCCTCCATACCGAAGCTTACCATCATTGGAAAGAGAAAGATCGGATCTTTCCAATGACGGTAAAATATAATAAGGTTGCTACTATGCAATCTCTTCAAATTCGAGTTAAAAGATCCGAAATGACAAACACCTAAGGAGCCCTATACGGTTGTGTACAAAAAAGTGTTTGAGATTGAAGAGAACTGAGTGTACAGTGCTTATCACTTAGGGGTCTTGTCAAAATTAATCTCGGACAGCCACTGGACGGCGCCGGTCCAGGACCAGGTTTCTCGTCCCATATTGAATTCCCTTGTAGTGATTACTTTGTCGGATGGGCTATGGGATAAGTTCACAGTGACTGGCCTTCACCAGAGATCGTTTGTTTACAAACCACAGAGTCTTTAGATCGCTATCTATTGGAAAACAAGCAGAGGGTCTCCCAAGGGCAGGTTTCGGTTTCACGGTTAGGCCTCAATGACCCTGAGTATTTACTAAAGACAAAGTGGTTGTATCATAGATGATTAAGCTCTCTATGCATATCGTGAAGTTGTAACTTTTCGTTTTTATTTCAGTCTGTGGTCACTTGGAATTGTCATTGTTTTCTATGTTGTAATTCTGCTTCATTAAAGGATTATTGGATTATTTAAGATCATAGGGAATCATTACCAAAGTATTACCAAGAAAGGTTTTTGAACAAAGGGGGTACCTTGAGGCAGATCCAATTCTTGTATATTTTATCAAATGGTCAACTTAAATGGAGGCACTCGGGTGTATTTGTTTTGCATCACCTGAAGAAAACTCAATTCATTACTATGTTTAAATCAGTCGGGATTGTTTTTATTTTACATGGCTAGTAATGTTGTCTATTGCAAACAGCAATGGGTTAAAGTGACCTCCAAACAGTCAGACCAGACTCACTCCACACTGCTATTAAACCCAAGTTTGTTTATATCAGCTAGTGAAACTGCAGAGCTCTCAGTGGGGTGCCTTGGGTACTGTGCATCGGATGGGAGGATACTGTTCAGCGTGTGAAACATTGTCTCATTGGAACTCCCATCCGATGGCCCGTCCAACAAAAATTGGACATCGGATGAACCTTGTCCAACGGTCTGTCCAGGATTAATTTTGACAAGACCCCTTATCAGTTTAAAGCAAAAATGTGTATCTTTACCTGCAGTGCAGATCGACACACAACCACCTGACCGGCTAACTGCATCCATGGCTCCCCGTCCACCTGCACAGGCATGTCAGTGTTTAGCCATATGCGGATCTGTGAACCAGGGAAAAAGGTAAGAGCGCATTAATAGTCAATAAAGACTTGGAGTTAATAAATATCAACAGGTGTCCAAATGGGTTTAAAGCAACCAACTCTAGCTGAGACTCAAACCTGTGGCTTCTAGTCCTGGCTAGTCACTGTACTAAAATGAGGCCATTTCATAATTGATTCTCTTCACCCAGGAGTACAAAGCTACCTGTGAGGGCAGAGATGGCTCTTCTGATTGATTTAGCTTGGTGCGCTACATATTTGGCAGCACAGGCTGTATACTCTTCAGGAAGCTGAGATGGTTTCAGGAATCAAATAACTGGTCTAAAGACAGTTGGCAGATTTTTGAACGCTAGCTGGCAGCAGACATACCAGGTATATTGCCATTGTTTAGGTAGTTCTAAGCATGCGCACATTGTCGAGAACACTCAATTTTACCTGGTAAGTCTGCTGCCACCTAGTGTCCCAAAAGTCCCCCATTATCTTCATGTGATTAGCAGATACCGGCATATCTCTGTCACCAATTGACCCGCTAAAAGCTCTACGTAGACACAGTTTGCGCAAAAACTATTTGACTTAATAAGTTAGCAAGGCTTACATTTGCCCCCTGGGCGAGTCTAATCCCTGTGCGTAGCCCACTCTGTATCTGACCGAGGTGGACCACACCCGTCACACCCACTAACTCCAACAGTCCGTCGTCATGGCGACACTTCTTAAAAGTTGTATCCTGACCATCCACGCCCCAGGGGTCAGCTCCGCCTCCCCAACTGCAAGACAAGAGAGAAACTTCCAATAAGGGGGATGGTTTTCATGGTCAGATGTCAGGGCTAGAATTTGGGGGGAAAACCCACAGCTTGCAGCACAAAATATTTACTGGACCAGAATTTCGAATACAAGACCAGAATTAAAGTGAGAAGAAAAAATGCCTACACAGATTAATAATTGAACTGTTTGAATTTGAAAAAAAGCACTAACAGAAGATTTATCTCTTTAATATTGGTAAGTAGTCTTCGATAATCACCAGAATTGTATTCATCAGACTGAAAGTCAGCATTTGAACACAAACACAAGCCGGACTTGTCCGGACATAAGTTTACTGGCCCGAAGCTGAAATCACTGGCCTCGGGCCAGCAGTCCAGTGTCAAATTTGAGCCCTGGATGTAATGTGAGTAACAGTAACAAATGTAATGTGAGTAATGTGTGAGTTGCCCATAAATAACTCACATATGGGCAATTCCGTACTTATGGGCTAGAAGATAACTTTGTAAGAGAGTCATGGGAGAGGTAGACACAAGTAACTATTTTGTCGCAGTCTTTTCCAGTACATTCCAAAGCTGTTCATGATTGTTCATAGCAAAAACTTATAAAATAATCTAGAAAGAAAATAGACTGTTATTACTGACCTTGAGATATTGAGAATGAGCATTCCTTCAATGGATGGGACCTCAATCTGTCTCCCATCTACCTCCACTTTCAACTCCTTCTGTAACTCCTTGCAAGATGTCCTCCTACCGAGCTTCCTCATACCAAGGCGAAAGTAGACACCTTTGTTATGCAACCTGAGAGAGGAATTAAACAAGCAATCATAGTACACTGGGAAAAGCAATAACGGAGTCCACCAGGGCCCTATTTCATGGAGCTGCTTAAGAAACAAATTTGCTTAACACGAAAATAGCTTGCTTATTTTACACATGTTACTGGCCAAAATTTCATGACATATACATTGCCTGTGACTGGTATTTAGCTGTTGTTTACTTAGCATAACAATTGAGTGGAGTCTTGGCCGGTAGTCTGATTTTACTTAGCAAGGATTTTTTGCTTAAGCAAAACTTTGTGCTTAAGCAGCGTCATGAAATTGGGCCCAGATTGAACTCCAAGGATTGAGGACTAATCAACTGAAGCAAACTCAAACACAGGAAAAATTCAAATATGACTGTGTAAAGATGCAAAACATAATTACAATTGGTTCTTATTTAGTGCACATATCATAGTAGCTAAATCAAGGTGCTTTACAACTATATTCCTGTTCATTTCTGTCCAAACTACCTCTACTGGATCCATCCTGGAACCACTTATTTATTAATAAAGATTGATAACTAGTTCAAAGTGAATGTGTAAACCAGTTTGTGCCAGATCCAACCAGTTCAAACTTCTATCTATCAAGCTCTCTAAGATGACAGCTAAAAAGCAGTTTAAAGAAAGTTAACCTGTCCAAACTACCTGTCACTGGATCCAACCAGTTTATGGCACTCATCTATAAATAACAGTTGATGACTAGTTTAAAGTCTGTAAACCAGTTTGTGCCTGATCCAACCAGTTGCCACTCACCTACTGTTGAACTTTTCTGGTTTCTCCTCCCTAGCCATATGGAATCCCAGACAAAGGTCTGCATCAATGCCGATACCGAAGTAGTTATTCATGACGAACATGTTTGGCATGTCCTCATTTCCAGAGCTGCTATTGGATGAGTTGGACTTGTTGTCGCACTCCATCAGTTTTGATTGGTCCGTTTCAAAAATCACCGTCCACCTGCGAGAAGTACAAGAACAAACTTTGAATGTTTTAGTTTTTAAGAAGGCTACTGAGATTCAGAAGCAAACAAGCGATTGGTACCACTAGTTTTACTCTGAGAGCCTCAACACGGTAGAAGAAGAACAGGAAAATCTGCAGCAACTTTGTGGACACCCTGGAGAGTGACTCTCAAATTAACTCTGGCGAGCTTCAACAATTCTACAGACACAGCGTTGTAAGGTGTGAAATTATCTACACTATACGGAAGCCATGCTCGCACAGATTATCACTGCACGTGGACTAGGACCCCTTTTACCTAGATCAAGAAAGGTGGATCAGACCCAGACTCTTGGAATGTATGGAACCATTTGTTTTTAAAGTCCGATGGCGTCATGTTTCAAAGTCGCTCTGAAATAGTGTCAAATAAAATGAAATTATACACCAATTTAAAGTGCGGTTAGAAACCTGAAATTTTTCCTCCACTTTCATGAGAACTCGATTTTACCTTGGAGACCCTCTTAAAAAAGTACAAATGAAAAATACAAGTTGAATTTTCCCAAGCTAATTGTTTATCCTTCACAAGAATGTGACAGCAAAGCGAAGTTCCTTGCATTCAAACTACTTGTCCCCATCTCAGATATTCTGTTTGTATGAATCAAACTTATGGTGTAAATATTGATTTACTGAATATTTTCATAAAACGTATAAAATGACCCCTGAACTCTGACCTGTCTAGTTTAACCTCCTCTGAATCCACGACGGCTTGTAAGATAGAGTAGAGTTCGTCACCCTGCTGGTAACCACCTCCCCACTTCAGCACTCTTGAAAGGTCATTACCTGTAGGTCAAATAAGGGTCAAAGATCATCCATAAAGTAACGCCAACATCATAGATGAGACCCGGCCGTATTTCATAAAGCATGTAAGAAAAACAAACTTGCTCAGCACAAACAAATCTTGCTAAGCATCAGCAAGTAACCAGGTAAAATTCCATCAAGTTAACATTGCTGCGACTGGTGCCCCACTCATTTTTGCTTAGCACAGACAATTGCTAAACAGTATTTTCTGCGTAACAGCTTTATGAAACTGGTCCCGGCTCCGACAAAACCAGAACCAGATAATTTTTACAGAGGCACTGAGCATGTGATTGCAACAAAATATATAATCTTAGCAACTCAGCTTCCCTTGTGGTTGATTACTTGATATTTGAAATAAAATGTCGCATCCCCTTAAGGTGATCCCTCTCCTGATGCTTCCCAGGTTGTATCAAAAACTTGGGTGGGATCCCTGGCACAGGAGAGAACCAATGCGAAAACTCTACTCACATATGGGCCTAGCCAGGAATCGAACCAGGGCCACAGTGGTGACAGGCGAGTGCTTTACGCACTAGCCACCATACGCCACGGCAAACAGAAATCTGGCAGTTTGGTGGTAAGAAAGACTTAATTTCTTGCATGTTTTGCATCTTTCCCACTCTCAACAAAATAAGAATTAGGGGGATGACAATCCGAGAAACTGATAAAGGTTTGCGATGACACCATGTGGTAAACTCTAAAGAGTAGTTTTGTCTCTAGCAGTTGGGTTCCTCAACGTATCAACCAGTGTGCTTTGGCGGTCTTCTGGGGGTAAAGACTGACCTGTTCCCAGGGGTAGAATAGCAATGGCGGGGTTGCTGCACACTGACTCCTGCCCGACGTCATCCAGACACTGTAGGACCCACCCTACTGTGCCGTCACCGCCGCAGATCAAGATCCGATACTCCGGCAGCTGGCTGAATGCATGCAACCTGGTTGGAGGTGGAAAGGCGATTGGACAAAGTAGTCATGAAATTTGAAAAAGAAACAAACTATGCATGCACTCAGGGTGTCACCTTTGTTGGCCCGGTACAGACAGGGACAAAAGGCGCTGGAATCAATGCTCAAAATCACCTTTTACCAGGGAATACCATGCAATCCCAAGTTCCCCACCCATCAATAGGCTGCCATGATTGTTCCCCATTCTTCTCAGCATCGAGGTAAGTGCAAGATTCCAGCACGCCACGGGGGATTTTCAGCCGGGGCTCAGGGTCTAGGGGACAGCTAGGTCATAATGAACAAAGAGAGTTTTTTTCCAGGCAAGTTTCTCAAAAGAGAACTTTAAATTCCAGTTCCAAACACCACCATGCTTGCCGTCTTTCCTTCGTTCAGTCAAGAGTTCACTTTGACAATAACAATCCACCAAAAATTGGGGGTTGGTTAATTGGAAAATTAATAACGTGGGTGGTACGGCAATGTTTTGTAAATCTGAACCAAACTAGACAGCAGCTTGGCAGTTGTGGAGAGCTTGTACTTACCCAGGCAGGGGCCACCTTGGCAGAGATTCATAACCTGGTACGGGTTGACCATCTTAGACAGGATGTCAAAGACCTCTATACCCTGGCAACCGCCACTCTTAACGTTGATGAACAGTAGGAGAGGTGTAGCCTCTGGTCTTAAGCAATCAATCTTTTTAAAAAAACAATCACAGAGCAAAGTATTAGTTTGCTTGACATCTCTAAAGCTTTGGATACAATGTGGACTATTTCTTTCTTCCTTTGGTGACTGCTTTTCTTCTTTAACTTACTTCCTTCTTTTACTGGACCTCATTTATGGAACAATCTCCCTCTTCACATAAAAACAAGCTACCACTGTCACACATTTTAAGACTCTTCTTAAAACATTTCTATTCAAGTCATCGTACATGTAGTTTCTCTTTTGCTGTTCTTCTGAGTGCTTAGAGACTATCTCTAAAGGTTTCATACGCTATATAAATACACTTATTCTTATTATTATTCAAGAAAATTTGAAAACTCAAGGACGTTTTGAGAAAATCCTGACATCAGGAAAAATCCTGAGATGGATAATTGATTTATAAAAATTAATTTCTTACATGAATTTCCGGGAGGAAAAGACAGTTGACCGGTTTCTCCTCATAAGTTGCATCTTTGATTACGTGATAGGCCTGCATGGCAGCCGCATGGTCCTCAAATGCTACTATTGCTGCTCCTGAATCATACACCAAACAAAAAAACAGAAAACAAAGTTTTAGCTAGTTGACACCGGATGTTGACACGCCATTACTTTTCATTCATTTTCATTTATTAATTCTGGCTGTGAAGCAAAGGACTCTCAGAAAGTGAACTTAATCACTGCACTACCCAAGAAAGACAAAGAAGGAAGTTTCAGTTTTAAATGTGGGAGATAAACCCGCAAGAATTATTCCAGAGAAAACCCACGCAATCAGGTAGGGACTGGAAACCCAATCCACATAGTGCCCCCCCAGCAGGATTCGAACCTGGGTCCCAGAGCATGCACTCCCCGGGTGCAATGCTTCATTTCACCCACACAGAGAGGAAAAAGTAGTGGTGGAAAAAACGGATAATTCTGCCTTTATGCTTGGGTTATTGGGCCTTAATTCCAGGCATTTTTCCTTTTATTGCAAGAAGAGGATTATGTGGCATCGAGAGACTTCCACAGTTGTATTTTCGGCTCAATGGAGGTAAGTCCGAACGGACCGAGATTCCAACCTTGGTTTCGGCCATAGGCCCAATTGGCAGCTGTAAATTGGTATTTTTCTCGAGAAAAAAACACCTGACAAATCCTGATGCTTCAAACGTAATCTTTGTTCTCTTGGTTTAGATCAAGTCAGGGTTTTCTCTGTGGCAGCAATTACAATTCTTGACAATACATTAATATCTGTTAGTACACGCACGTACACACAACTTATGGGAAACAGAGCCCAAAGGACGTAACAGGAATTGATAATTTCCAGAAAGGTTTTTACAGATTTTCCAATATTTTATGAAGGGAATAATAGAGTAGTGACTCAGTCTTTAAACTCCGTTTAAACCCTTGCAGGATTGAGGCAGTGCGATAAAAGACCTCGCCCTTCGGCTTGGTCCTGTCGGTTTTAAACTGGCCGTTGAAGACCCCCGTCGCTACTCTTTTATTCCCTCTTTTATAAATACCACTAAAACATCGTCAACACTTCAAAAAAGATTTACCAGACTTACCGTATTGTACATAGACTTTTCCTACTGAGGTATACAAAGGACATCCCGCTGTGTATTTAAACAAATAAATAACAAAATGCCGATAAATAACAAGCTTTCCCATTGGTCGAATCAATCAACTTTGTAGGTCACATGGTTCAGGAAAATCTTAGAAAAAATTGATCCATTCCTTGGATATGTGTCAAATAAATACATGTATACTTACTGTACGGATTGCCCGACACTCAAATTAGCAAATTGCAATGTTTACAAAGGTGAAGCAGCCCACCGGGCTAGTAAACTGTGCTTTCTTTCTTCATTCTTCCGAAAGAAAATTCTTTTCTATACTATATCTTCATCATGTGAAGAGTAATAAGAAAACACAAGTACACAATTTTGGAGTACTATTGGCATTTATAAGAAACGGCTTCACAAAGAGTTACGTAACCAAGCACGCAAGGAATTTGCATGCTGCACCTGTCTTACGATAACGTAAAGAAAAGTCACATTTTACTTGCCCCCTGGAAGTTTTAGTAGCCCAGATTTTAAACATGTATTGTCATAAATGTATTTTCTGATGTATTTAATGGCAGTGATCACAACCAGTTTAGAGGTCACATGAAGTTACATTCATACACTCAAAAATACAGAGGGCGGGCACATTGGGTAAAGAGGGTGATCAGGCTGCATCTACTTCGACACTTTCCGACTCACCTTCTTCTAGGAGATGTCTGATGATGTATTTGTACTTATGCTCCGAGAGATTGATCGGGAGGTTGCCGACGAACATCTGAGCGGCGTTGACTGGCTTCTTCTCATCAGATCTCTTCAGATGGTACCTGGTCTGTCTCATTTGAAGCAAGGAGTTCTGAGGATGAGGTTGAAATCAAAAAGGAGGTAGAGTCAATCTCCGTCTCCGATATTTAGGTCTCGGACTTGACCTTCCAGGAGCTAATTTCATAGAGCTGCTTAACCAGTGAATGCTGGTGTATACATGCAAAACTTTCACAAACTAGAGAACGGATGACCGATAAACCCATTTTAAAATTGTATATGGGATGCAGTCAGTAGACGGGTATACACAACGGAACTATTTTTTTTGGGGGGGGGGGTAAGAGATCAACAATGGGTGACACACCTGGACATTTTGGTTATGTAAAATGCATGCACTTACAGTAGTGTGCTTTGTTTGCGCTTCATTGGGCTTCATCAAGTAATCAACAATTCAGGACCTTCGTCCTTTTGTCCAAACAAACAAGGCTTACCAGAGATCGACACACTGCCATAATTGTTTAACCATTGTACGCAGCATGGGAGGCAAGCCCAAGGTTCCAGCATACTATGGGCCGATCATCGGCCGTGCCTTACGCCCAAAGCTTCAACCAAGGTTTCAGCCGACTCAAGGTAGAACACAAACCAAATTTTCTCGAAAAGCGGAACAGAAATCCCTGTGCATTTGATGAGAACTGGCTTTAATGAGTTGCTGACTAATTTACCCGTCTAGCTTTGAGAAGTTGCGGCCAGGGACACTCCTCCTGGTCCATCTCACGCTCCCTGATGTCATGCTCAATGATCATCTCAAGAAGTGCAAACTGCTCAGGGTCTTCATCCTGTCAAAGGTAAACAAAGGTCAACAAAGGTCAGAAGGGTCAACAAGGTCAAGATGGTCAATAGGTCAGCAAGGCAAAGTCTCAGGATAAGCATTTACAAATACATCTTTTCGGATTCTGATAAAGTGTAGATGTTTTGAGTATTGAGCCTGAAATGCATGTACAAATCATGATCTGTGCGTAATGCATTGCGCGTAATGCGTTGTGCTTGATGCACTGTGCATAATGCAAAGTGGGCAACAACAAAAATAATAATAATACACACCAAGCAAAACACACAATTCCATGTATCCGTATTGAGTACTGTGTTATCCGCAAAAATGATGTGCATTGTCTAACATGTATTTTCATTTTAAAGGATTGGGCACTGTGCATTAGGCTCAACGCATGACAGATACATAGGTACACTTTAAGCCATAGGCATAAGGCCAAATCCAATCTACTGGTGTAGGCATCGGCTATGGCCATACTGCTCAAAAAGTCGTATTCTGCTCAAAAAGGTGCATGGTTCGATCGCAGCCTAATTACCACGGAGCAGCCATTATACTCTTCCCCTATTCAACCCAATGTTATCAAATGGAGGCTGTAAGGAAAAACAGTCTGCTACCACCGTCATGGTGAAATTGTTAGAGCTATTGTTGTACACAGGGAACCATACGAGCATGGCTGACCCAAAATCTTCCACTATATTTATTACTCATCCAACAGCACAATTAGCGCCAAAAACAGGATGAATAGGAAATGAGAAGAAATGTTCAGTTTTAGATGTGGGAGGGAAAACCCCAACTGGGGGAAAACCCACACAATCAGGTAGGGACTGAAAACCCAATCCACATGCAAGGCTCCAGTCTGAGGTGGGACTTCGAACCGGGGTTCACAGAGCTGAAAGGCAGTGAAAGAAACCACTGAGCCAATCTGATCCCGTGCTGGACCAATCAACTTCAGTTACCCATACTGTGAGGCTGCAAGGACAAAATAGTCTGGCCTCTTTTAAACAGATGGTAAATAGATATTCCACTGTCACTGTGAATATGAGAGACCAAACAAAGGGTGTATTCAGGGTACTAGATAAAGACTGTCAAGGTGTACAAGTTCTTTTCATCCCCCCAAAAATTACGAGGGAAGAATGATCCCTTTAACGTTTTGAAAGTACACGCATTATCAATCGGACATCTACTCCTGTCTAGCAAATACATTTGTACTTTGGCGACCTTTCCGATTGAGAAGCCCCCTCGCATCGTGATGGATGATGCGTTCCGATCCGCCGACTCTCTCATAGAGTCTGGCTGGCCATATTGAGCTCCGCATGAATGAGCACCGAGATCGGTGGGTCAGTACAGATGGTGGTCACTGCATGGGATGATGTCAATGAGTACAAAACGGGACACTAATTAATTAGATCTAGTTTCCAGTAACACCATGCACATGTGAAAAATCCTCTCATGGTGTTATTGAAACCGTACTAATTGTATCTCGACCGTTCAATGCTTCATATCCGAATTAATCAGCCGGTGGACAGCGGGTGCTTTTCAAGAGATCATTACCCGGCCGATTATCGCTGAACAGGAACCACGGGTCAAGAAGATAGTCAAACAATTGAAGACTTCCACTGCTGCTCGGTGACAGCATATCGATCTATAATAATTATCTATTTTTCATTCGAAATCAAACCCTCTGCTGCCGCTTCCCAGGTTGTATCATAAACTCGGGTGTGATCCCTGTCTATAGGGCAGTTAACGGTTCGCATCTGACTGGCACCTCCAACAAAAGTGGGAGACAGTCAACATTAAGGCTAGATAGCTCAATTGGTCGAGCCAAGGCCCGTTAATTTGGAGGTTTCAGGTTCAGACATAGTCGTAGACAGCTATAGACAATCTTCCCATGTCAAAACGGTGCTAGTTACCATGGGCAGCGCCATATTGATATCTCTCCTCACTAACCCCCAGAAGGGAAGCACTGAATAACAACGCTGATTGGCTACCGAAAAAAGACAGCTCTGCTCGTGCGTTTGTAAACACTTTTGAGCGCTTAGTGCGAGCGTGTCAAAATGCAAGTATTTTGACACAAAACTACTTCAAATGGATCACGTTTTTTACACGGTCACCCTAAACTGCATACAGTTAGACATGTCACAAGATCGAAGAAGAATGAGAGGGGGACCTGTTGCTCCATGGCATTATGCTTTCTGGGGGGCTGTGACCATTTGAGTGCGGGCGCAGGGTGGATCAACCACAGGACTAATTAATCTTTCCAATATATTTGGATACTTCAAAGCCAAACTTCCTAGGCATTCTTTGGGGGGGGGGGGGGAGACAATGGCGTCGCAAGATCGTACACCACTTAGGAACAGATCAGTATAAATGAGGCCTAAGCCCAATTATGTGGCTTCAGTTACGGCTATGGCTGTTGACTGCAGTGGCTTAAGGCCTTATTGGTAATCCTGCCTTAGCCAAAGCTGCTGCTATCAACAGACTGTGCAAGTCTCCCGCGTATCGAAAAACAGAAAACAACTCAAACTGAAGATTGCAATTTACTATGAAATTAAGTCTTCTTTTTAAATTTCATTAATACAAAATTCTTGACAAAAAAAATACCCTTAGCATTTTGTTGTAAATACAATTTCAATCTTTTATATGATAAAAATAATTTGCTAAAATTAACATTGTAACAAAATGAAAACTTGGGTGAGGATGTTATTTTTTAGAACCCCCATTAGTCAATAACGCCCAAATTTGCACGACCTGTACATGGGTTTAATGATAACATGATCATCAGTTGGACACATTTTTTAATTGTTTTCAAATAACCGGAAACGAGTGTCAAGTCTATTCTCAGGTTTAATTTCTTTGTTGAGTTGTTAAACTTCTTTTACTTTCATACATTTCATGGCAAATTGTTTACATTCTCAACAATATAACATAATTTTTACAGCCATAAAATACATTGAGTTAAAGTATTTGAAGAAACAGAATCGCGCCTTTGTCAAACTCAATATGGTCGGGACCAACTGGGTCGAAGTTCAAATACGCGCGAGACTTGCGCAGCGTATTCACAAGCAGCCTTGTCAGAGAGACACTATGTCCTAGGATAATGCGTCTCCATAGACAGGTTCTCGTAGACTGTTTTTTCATGGCTTACCACTAAACCAAACTTGAAGAGTGCCATCTCAATGATTTCCTTGACGGAGATGTAGCTGGTGATGGAAACGGTTACATACTCCACTGGTACCCTGCACAGACAGAAAATCACAACAGACCAGTGTAATAAGATAGTGTTGTCCTTTGTATCAGTGATAAATAGCATTAATAATGCGCCATCAATCTAGTTTACCATTCTGAGGCACAGTATGTTTTAACTCGTTGACTGCCGGTCATAGATTCGTAGGGCGTTCCATTTGCCAAGTGCAGTGCGCATGCGTGCATACCAAATAGCTACTATACAAAACAAAATTGAACATACACATTCTAAGGATGCCATGTCCTCACCACTGCCAGAAGCATATTTGTTGCGTGCTCAGTGATGCCAGTGTATTTAAATAACAATACAAAGCCCTTTCATTCCCTACGAGTATACTCGTAGTGGCAGAATTCGTTACACCTGTTACTACGAATATACTTGTAGGCGGCAGTCAACGTGTTAAGGATTGGTCAGGTTAAAGACACTGGACACTATTGGTAATTGTCAAAGACCAGTCTTCTCACTTGGTGTATCTCAACATATGGATAAAATAACAAACCTGTAAAAACTTGAGCTCAATTGGTCGTCGAAGTTGCGAGATAACTATGAAAGAAAAAACACCCTTGTCACACGAAGTTGTGTGCTTTCAGATGGTTGATTTCGAGACCTCAAAATCTAATTCTGAGGTCTCGAAATCAAATTCGTGGAAAATTACTTCTTTCTCGAAAACTATGTCACTTCAGAGGGAGCCGTTTCTCACAATGTTTTATACTGTCAACCTCTCCCCATTACTCGTTACCAAGTAAGGTTTTATGCTAATAATTATTTTGAGTAATTACCAATAGTGTCCACTGCCTTTAAAAACAATCATTGTTTAATTTTAGTCTGAAAGCTTACTGATTATGAAGTTGATAATAAAACAATTTCTTTCAGTGTAATATTTCCCTCCTGAAATGAAGTCATATTTGAGAAAACTGTATCTGAAAACCTAAAAAAAAAAACGCAACAGATGACTTTACTTGGTTACAACCAAAATTAAGGACAATGTGTTTACATGCTGAAAATTGTGCTTGTTTTTTCACTATGTTCTCCTGACTCACACAATCGATTAAGCCCAAATTTCCACATGTTTGTTATTTCATGTGTTTGGTTGATCACAAAAAAAACATGAACACTTAGTCAACTCTGCCAATCCTGTATAACACCTTTAAAGGCAAAGTATACCTTTGGTTTTTTGAATCATACGATTGTTTTAATCCTACATAAATGTAGATATATACAATAAAACTGTCCTGTGAAAATTCATTTCAAAAGCTGGTAGCGTTTTTTAGATATTGCCCAAAATCTGGACGCGGTTATGTCCACGCATGAAGAATATTCCCTCATAGGAATACACAATCTGAGAAACGTTTCTGACAGAAACACTTCTGAATTGAATCCACATTATTTTGAATTGAGATATTTCTCAAAATGCTTTATACTGTACTTCTAACCAAGTAAGTTTTGATTGCCATAATTTGTTTTGAGTGATTACCAAAGTGTGTACCTTCCCTTTAAGACAGGGATGCTCAGTTTTTTCATTATTAGACCTATTTATACAGCACCTTGAAAGGTTTTACAAGGTGATGTGGAGCAATCTCAAGCCAAGCATGCCGATACACCTTGGCAAACCCCTTCTCAATGAGTGTACTAGTTTTTTTTTCCTTCAAACCCGCACTACACAACACACTGGACCTACAGCTTTACATTCCATCTGAAGGACAAAGCAATAATGGTGAAGTGTCTTGCTCAAGGACACAAGCGTCAAGCAGGGACCATCATAATTGCCAATAAGGTACAGATGTACAACAAATATGGTACCAATCGCGCGGCGGGGCCCAATTTCATAGAGCTGCTGAAGCACGATTAACAGCTAAGCTCAACAAAAAATGTGCTTACCATAGTAAGGTTACCGGCTAAAACAGCATTTCATTTGTGACATATGTGACTGGTATCCTCCTTGTTTTTTGCTCAACAGAAAATTGTTCGCACAATATTTTCTGCTTAAACGGCTCAATGTAATTTGGGCAGAGAAACTAAACAAACACCTCACACATTGATTATAACAAGGAAAAGCAAGTATTACGTCTTGATGGTTAATTGACTCACTTCATGGTCCCTGGGTAAACTTTAATAAGACCTTTCTTGGCTTTTGTGTCCTGCAAAAAAACAAAACAAACAAACAAATTAGTGCATTTACATTGCTACTTGGCAAAAGTAATACTGGGTTCTTTTATAGCGCACATATCCTAGTGGCTAGATCAAGGCGCTTTACAACATTGCTTAAATTATAATCCAAAACGACACAGTCTCAGCCCTCTCAGGTTCCCATTTATACACCTGGATTAAGAGAAGCAATTATGGTTAAAGTGCCTTGCTTAAGGACATAAGTGCCATGTCTCTGAATCGAACCCACACTCTGATAAATCAGCAATCAGAACTTGAGTCCCGATACACCAGACCGCTGTTCAAGATAGTGTAACGCACACAGATTTGGACAAGTTTAACCTAGCCGGAACATTTGCATGTGCACACATTTGCAGTACTCCAGAAATCTTGTTATTTGTTATTCATAAATACCTGGTACAAACTCTGATTGGCTGAGAGGGGATCACATGGCCATGTTTAAACATGCGATATAAACAAGATTAGCCGTGTTTAAAAATGACCTGACCTTATTGAGTCAATAGAGAACGCCATCAGATGATTGCTCAGAGTGCGCAAATTTCACAGCCCAACATAAATAAGTAAGTCATATTGAGCTCGAGCAAGTTTGAAAATTGCAGGCGATAGTTTGAAACTTAAGCGCACAAGTTTAGAAACCGCGCAAGGAGCTACTTGGCAGTCAACATGGATAGAAATTCAGCGCAGAGTCGAGGCGAGCCGAGGCTAAACTGTCAGATTGTTCTAAACGTTTAAAGGTTTTGGGATGTCTGATGGAAAGATATGTATGAATAGGAATACGAGTGGTGACTCAGTTTTAAATGGACTTTAAAACCATGCAGGGTCGTGGCCAGGCGATAAAAAGGGCCTCGCCTTCGGCTCGATCCTTTATCCGCGGCCAGGTGAAGTGGGTGTGGCTTACAGTGGAATTACGCCACACAGGATAAGTCCCTCACTGTGGGCGGAGTCGTGATATACGTACCTGGTATCGTAGGATGAGGGAGGGGATCTTTACACCCAGTTGCTTGCTGAGTTGACCCGCCTGCTCGCCGTCACCCAGCCTCCGCTCCTGATTGTCAGAATCTGTGTTAACCAATCACAACGGCTCAATCAGATGCAGGTTGACCAATCACACAAACCAACTCATTGCAAGGGGGGGGTGAGGGATCACACTGCACTAACCAATTTTATCAAAGTCATGCTTACCAGAAAAAGGTAGCCAGCCAAAATACCATGTCACATGTACCTGGTGACTGGTACCCTGCTCATTTTTTTGCTTAGCAATATTTTCTGATTTAAGCAGCTCTATGACATTAGACCTGGATGTGCAGTTACATGCAGGAACAGGTTCAGACAAGGACAACTGTTGACTATTGTTGGACTAACATCGACTCGAATGCTGCCTAGTTACCTATGGTCTGATGGTTAGCCCTCTCTAGTCAACTAAATGGAACCAAGCCTACTGACACTGGTTACTTGGCTGGTTACCAAACACTTGTTTCATTCTTCACTGTGACAAAAGGCAAGGAAACCAAGTTGTTGCTAAATGGCAAAACCTCTCCCTAAGCTGATGGTGTGGTCCCAAATGCACAGAAAATGTGAGAATAATCTAATTAATAATGCTTCTGTTGAAAAGAAAAAACCCAACCCTGACCAAGTCTAGTAACTAGACTTGAGCCAGCCACGTTTGCACTAGACTGTTGGTGAAATAAGCACCAATTCACAAATGGTCAACCACAATTCCTTGCCCGAACTTGCCCCATGTGGTTGTGGTCCAAATCACTTAAAAACTAAAAAATGTTTTTCCAATACAATCAAACAACTTGGTAAGGGAGCACCTGGTAGAGCTGGCTGAAAAGTGGTAGTTTAAAACAGTGTGAGCAAATCGAGTACTTCCCTTGGCTGAGGCTCTGAAAGTAAATTGTAGTCTCTGAGAAAGAGAGGTAATTTCTAACTGAAATATTTGAATCTGAGAAAGGCTTCAGGCATGAAGCCTTTCTCAGGCTTTGAAAGCACACAATTCTATGCAACAAGGGCGTTATTTCTTTCAGTATTTTTGTGCAACTTCGATGACCAATTGAGCCCAAATTTGTGAAGGTTTATTATTTTATACATTTGTTGGGATACACCAAGTGAGGATACTAGTCTTTGACAACTACCAAAAGTATACCATGCCAACTGCAATTGCCGGAAGTAAATGCTGAAGTTTGAATTCCTGGACAGAGGAGGGGTCGGGGGAGGGGTCGGGGTTGACAACACATTTCAGTTCTTACCGTTTTCGGGTGTTTCAGCCAGGTAGTAAAGGTTAGGGTTGTCTGAAATGTGCAGGGCCCTCATTGCAGCTTCCTGGATTGACGAAACAAGAAAGACACGTCAAGCAACTCAGCCGAACGTAAAAAACTTCCTCTTCAAAATTAATATATTTCCGTCTTTTATTTATGTCAAGTATCAAGCATCAACTCAAAACTACTGGTATTTTTATTGCTATTCCTTCTTGAACAGGCTGGTCCTTGAGAGAGTGCAATATCAATTCAATAAATTGTTATTATTACATTTAATGACCACATCACTCATATAAAGTGCATTGAAAAGTCATTATAAAATGCGCTATATAAGAACTAGTTATTATTACTTTTAAGGTAAGTTACATGGCTCTTCCTTAACAGTGGTCTGCTTGCCAAATGCTAGCTAAAACACCTAAGTCATCGGTTTCGAGAAACTAACTTTCCGCAACTTCATAAGTCCACTTGGGCAACATTTATTGCGTAAGTTGTGCACCGCTATCACAAGAAATCTGGCACTTCAGCTGTTGCGTCAAGTTTCGTGAAATGGGCTGCAGGACCAGAATTCTCTTCAAGTGGTCCACCAGGCTAGTTCAGTGCTGAAAAGCATCCCTTAATTGATGTGAAATATGGACTAAAGTGAAGAAGCTGACGGACCAGTGAAAGGACAATGTAACTGGTCCTGCCGGCTAGTAAATGGAAAACAATTTAGAGCAACCTCTGTCATCATTTTAAGTGTTGTAGAACACGTGATCTTCGTCTTTGAAACTTTATTGCTGTTTTCACATTTTTTTTAAATGAGTGTTTGTGCTGTTACTCTTGCCTTGACAACATTTTGTATTGTGTGCCACAATGTCTGCACTGCTTTCAAAAAAACAAACTAACATCCTACGACTAGGGACAATTTCTGGCAAAAAAAAGCATGGCGGCTTGACCTACCACAACTTGTGCAGCCGTGGCGTCCTTTGCGACTGAAATGCTGTGTGATGATTTCCGCCTCATTGAGGATTTGCCGTCATAGATTCTCAGCAGTTGGCCATCTGTGGGGAGGAGAGCGAGGACAGACGAGTCCGGTGAGTGTGTGGGAAACAAATAATAATAATAATACAGCATCATCATGAATCAACGTTGCGTAAACACAGAGAGTAACAAGATTGCCATAACCCGGACCGAGTTTCATAAAGCTACTTAAGCACAGACAGTAGCTAAGCTGAGTTAATAATGCCCACCAGATTAAGTTAACCAGCCAAAATACCATGTCACATCTACCCTCTGTGACTGGTATCCTGCCCATTTTTTGGGCTAGGCAGGGAACTCTTAGGCAACATTTTTCTGCTTAAGCAGCTCTATGAAGTTGGGATCTGCTAAGCAGAAATTAGCAGGGAACCAGTCGTAGACAAGATAGGTTGAAACACATTGCAGCTGGTAAACTGTTTATTACCAAGCGTGTATCATACCTTTAATGTAAGCACATTAATAAAGCTATTGAAAAAATATAACAAGCAAATTTATCATTAAATTCTAACACAGTGGCTAGCCGGGAGGCAATGTGAACCGCAATTAATCAGCCCCTCGTTTACAAATTGCTGAACCCGAGGTAAATGCACTTTCACAGTATAATTAGGAATATTTCATTTTAAAGAGGTGCTGGCAACCTTCAAACAATTTCCCCCTCCAGCTAGAATAATATAGAAAAAAATGAAAAGAAAAGAAAAATACAAATTAAAGAGAGCTGGAGGCAGTCTTGAAAAAAATCCAAGTCAATACTGCAGGTGAATTACTTTCACTCCGATCAGGGTAGCCATTGGCACCTTACTACCCCGATTGGAGTATACTTTATCAAGATTGATGTCCCGATGAGTATATAATCGGTCCCAAATCGGTATACTTATTATATCAATTTACCAAAACTACCCCTTTCGAGATAACAATCCACCCGATAAGAAAATAAATTATTACAATGAAGAAAACTTGCTTTCAGATCAGGCTCATTTATAACAAATTATGTCATAATTCTACCCTAACTAAAAAAACAAAAACAATGAGGTACTATACAACCCTGATCTGGAGACATAAAACTTTCTCAATGGAAAGCAAAGGCTCATGGAGCATCTCAATCATAATGTATATCCCAACAGGAATATACCCCAATCGGTACACATAAAACCTACTACATTGAAAAGCAATGCTCATCCAGCATCTTAATCTACAATGCCAATCGGGATATACTTCCACCTTGATTGGAACCCTCTTATACCCCAATCGGTACACATAAAACCTACTACATGGGAAAGCAATGCTCATCCAGCATCTCAGTCTACAATACCAATTGGGATATACTTCCACCTTGATTGAAACCCTCTTATACCCCAATCGGTACACATAAACCTACTACATGGGAAAGCAATGCTCATCCAGCAGCTCAGTCTACAATGCCAATCCGGATATACTTCCACCTTGATTAAAACCCTCTTATACCCCAATCGGTACACATAAAACCTACTACATGGGAAAGCAATGCTCATCCAGCATCTCAGTCTACAGTGCCAATTGGGATATACTTCCATCTTGATTGAAACCCTCTTATAATGAGCATATCAATATACCCCAATCGGTACATTGGGTACATTGATTGAAACCCTTCTTATACCCCAATCGGTACACATAAAACCTACTACATGGGAAAGCAATGCTCATCCAGCATCTCAGTCTACAGTGCCAATTGGGATATACTTCCACCTTGATTGAAACCCTCTTATACCCCAATCGGTACACATAAAACCTACTACATGGGAAAGCAATGCTCATCCAGCATCTCAGTCTACAATGCCAATCGGGATATACTTCCACCTTGGTTAAAACCCTCTTATACCCCAATCGGTACACATAAAACCTACTACATGGGAAAGCAATGCTCATCCAGCATCTCAGTCTACAATGCCAATCGGGATATACTTCCACCTTGATTAAAACCCTCTTATACCCCAATCGGTACACATAAAACCTACTACATGGGAAAGCAATGCTCATCCAGCATCTCAGTCTACAATGCCAATTGGGATATACTTCCATCTTGATTGAAACCCTCTTATACCCCAATCGGTACACATAAAACCTACTACATGGGAAAGCAATGCTCATCCAGCATCTCAGTCTACAATGCCAATCGGGATATACTTCCACCTTGATTAAAACCCTCTTCTTCCAATGAGGATTTTAATAATGCCCATCTAGCAGTCACCCAAACTCACTCTATTGGGATATATTATACCCCAGTAGAAGTCCTCTTCTCCTAATTAGTATATCCATCCCCCCGATTGAAAACAATCCTAGTTTAGGACAATTTTCATCAGACAAGCAAATGTCTATTTACATCAATTCAATTAACTATCGAAACTTACAATCACATTTGGCGAAAAATAAATGTTTTTCATCTCGAGTGAAGACCCTTTAAATGTCTTCGTATCTGGAAAGCGATCATAAATTGTACTAGTATTCCGCTCGTCTGAACGGCATTGAAAAGACATAAGGTCGTGACGTCAATGAGTCTGCAGCCAGCCAGCCACAGGGATGGACTAGTTATTACCGCGACGTTGTCACTGCGTCCACTTGCCATTCGACTTTAAAGGGGAGCGGCGGCGCAAAAAGTACACTCCGGCAGATGTCGCTCCCGACATCACTACACATTTTTTTCCTTTCTAATTAAGGTGAACTAAGAAGACAAAGATGACTGGTGCACTGTGCGGCAGTGAAAAAAAGGGGGGGAACGGGAAAATTGAGGAAATCGGCTCCCTACCCTCCACCACCCATCAGTATTCCAACTCCTGTTTAAATTAGTAAGACGTAATAATTCCACCTCACACAAACTGGGCCCAATTTCATAGAGCTGCTTATGAGCAGAAAATATTGCTTAACAATTTTCTGCTCAGCAAAAAAAGGCAGGGAAACCTGTCACAGTTTGTACAAGTGAAATGGCATTTTGGCTGGTAACCCTTATTCTGGTAAGCATAATTTTTGTTGTGCTTAGCTACTTTTAGTGCTTAAGCAGCTGTGTGACATTGGACCTTGGCTCCAACGATTGACCAGAAGCCCACAGTCATTGCATTGCGCTAGTTTATCTCTTGAGGATATATATCGTACTATATCCCTTGACCACTTTGCCAAGTAAAAGAGAGCATTTAACACATAATAAATCAGCTGACACTAGACGTGTTACCAACCCCCTTTAAATATTTCTTGCAGTTTACTTTAATTAAAATAATGCTTTCCAAGAATAAAAAACAGGCCTTGCTCATGATGTGACGTCACTGGTGGAGCAAGGTTCGTAACCAAAAGCGTACGAATTTCATTGCGACCGTACATGCACATACCCATACGCGTGTTGGCGCGCAAGCTTGAGCGGGCGCGAATAACATGTAATGCAATCAACAAATACCGGTACTCAATGTTAGTACGCCCCGCGTACGCACAACCGTTGAGCATCGCATGCAATTTGACTCTTTGAGAAACAGTACCTCAAGACAAAGGACTTGAACATTTTTACAAAACAGACGAGCTCAATTACAGTTTTTCTTTTACTTTTATGCTTTAAAAAAAATTTATATATATATATATGTAGGAATGGAAAAAAGAGTAGTAACTCGGTTTTAAACATCCATTTAGACATAGATGTCGCAGGGTCGTGGCCAGTCCTTTATCGCACAGAGATGACCCTGCTGATCTTAAACTACTTACAGACCTCGTCACCACTTTTATATTTCCAGGGATAACCCAAGTTTTCTTTCGTTTTCATTTCACTGTTACAAAGGAAGTCCTGCGACAGGTTTAGTAAACAAGGAATTCTTCAAAGCTGTCAGTTTCATTACGCTCCATAATTCTTCCAGCTGTTGCCAAGGCAACCAGTGACAAACAATTGTCCACAAGGGCATCTCGGTGGTGACGCCATGCGCGAAAAAAAGGTGTTTTTCTTTCAAGCAAATTTTTTTTCGTGGGGGTAGGGTGGAAAATTAGGCAAGAGCATTCAGTGCCGTTGCCATGGGAACCGCTGAGAAATTACTGTAGGTAAGGGCATTCTGGTTTGCGCCCACTTCAAAAAGTGACTGTTTAAGGTATGAAACCGACTTGATAAATGGTAGAAAAGTGGCACCAGTTCTGATGTTCTTGATATTGGATTTTAAAAGGCCCTAAAGACGTACTGTGCATGGCTCAGTTAGCTGGCAATTTGGGGCTTGAGGTTCTCTGCATGGTTTCTATACATAAGTTTATCCCCCCCCCCCCCCATCACTCCCCCGGGGCAATGAACTGAGGAATGTTTAACTCCTTACTTTAAAATGAAACTAACGTCTGAGACTTGAGCCCACTTCCAATACGCCTTTAGTCAAGGCGCGCGTGTCACCCTTGATGCTGATCATCCAAAAATACAAAAACCCACCAGCCCAAAGTCGGGGCAGCCATGATCCAAGCACCTACACGAGGGGTAGGCTTACGGCGCGCACACCAACGAAGTCATTCCTTTTTCTTTTTTTTTACTAACGGGCACTCAACCAACTGAGCTAACTAGCCCAAATGTTGGCAGTCTCCATATTTTGTCAATATCTTTGTTCAGACTAGACAGCACAGTTTATAGAGATTAGCAGTGATGGCAAGTTTTGTCTCTTTTTAAGAAAATCTGAAGGTGCAGGGTGATCAGTGACACATCCTGAAGAGTCACATGCCAGGGGACTTCACATAAAAGTGTTTGACTCGCCTGCCACTGGACTACACATAGAAGTGTTTGACTCGCCTGCCACTGGACTACACATAGAAGTGTTTGACTCGCCCGCCACTGTTTTTCCCCCTCGCATCTGGGGAGCAGGTGACTGGTAAGGTCAAACTCTGCTCGGATGTAAACAAAATATGGTTTTCTGCTTTTCTTTACCTTGTGCTGAGATTTGCTCTTGGAACATTTCATAACAAACTCCAATATTATCATTGTGGAAACCCCCCCCCCAAAAAAAATAATAATAATAATAAATAAAATAAATAAAAAATTACATTTCTGACACCTGTGTTCAACAAACATGACTAACGAAATAATAATAAAAATTAAAATATTATTATTGGCAGGCAGAACGATGCCCGCCAAGCATTACAAATCGGACAGAAGTGCAGTAGTCATTCTCTCATCCAATGAATATGGAAAATGTTAAATGCTGAACGAGCAACACCTATCAATCAATTTAAGCCAAGACACAAGCGTTTTCTGAAATAGTGGTAATCTAGGGAGGTTTGCAGAGAGACGCCATGTACATCAAACTCTCTATGAGTTGTGGTTGTTCTGAAAAGAACCTGTTGTTGAACAACTCGATGTTTCGATCAGTATGCTCTGATCGTCTACAGGAAAAATTGGAGGTAGATGAACTACGCGAATTGCTACATGAAAAGCAGAATCATTGATGTCACATTCATTAATGTGCAACATACGGTTCAGGTCAATGCCGGCATAATGCAATGCAATGACCTTGTAATACATGTGAAATAAAAGCAGAAGTATGTAATACTTATCGCACGGAAACAAAACCGCATTAATTTGGTCTACACAAGTCAACAAAGCCGCTGAAGTAATCGTGCGGATTATCGATCACATGGCGTATCGGCCAAACTGTGCAGTCTCCATTGCTCATACACAGCTTGAAGTTAAAGGGATGGTACATGTACATCATTGGTTAGTGGAAGAGTAAATTCATTCCAATCCTCTAGTTTGCAAGAAACATATCATATAGGGATGGTACATCATTGGTTATTGTAAGAGTGCATTCATTCCAATCCTCTAGTTTGCAAGAAACATATCATAAAGGGATGGTACGTTGTGGTTTTTTGGAAGACTACATTCATTTCAATCTTCTAATTTTCAAGAAACTTATCATAAGGCATGGTACATCATTGGTTTATGGAAGAGTGCATTCATTCAAATTCATTTACAAGAAACATACCATAAGGGATGAAACATCAATGGTTTTTGAAAGAGTATATTCATTTCAATCTTCTAGTTTTAAAGAAACATATCATAAAGGGATGGTACATTATTGGTTTTTGAAGAGCACATTCATTCCAATCCCCTAGTGTTCAAGAAAAATATCATAAAGGGATGGTACATCAATGGTTTTGGAGGAGTATATTCATTCAAATCCTCTAGTTACTTGACTTTGTACTAGAATTTCATTTCCAGCTGAGCTAAGCCTGTACTGCTATTCTATAAACCTTCGTCCTTCGACCGGAAGAGTTTGTTAATAATAATGGTATTACAATTTTTAGATATACGTATGTTAATTTGTCTTTTCTTTTTTTCTTGAAGGGGGGGGGGGTAGGTTTCATATGTGCTGATGTAAGTAATTTTTTAAAGACGGAAGTCGGCTAATCAGCATTCTCCCTGCTGCGATGTTGCATCCAAAGGAGACGTAACCATGGCGATCGCAAATAATTGAAACTCACCAAAAACTAACTAGCTCAATTCAGTCCCATCCTACGTAACGTTCACATTCAGAAGGTCATGTGATTCGATTTTGACTCACGCGTCCTATTCAAAACGAAAAGCTCGTACAAAGACTAAAAAATAACCTGTTCTCTCTCCCCTCAGAGAATGCTATGTATAAATTTGTTGTTCCTTCTTTGTTTGACTTCCTCGTGTCCATGAGCGGAATACAGAGGACGACTTTCCGGCCGGATTAGGAAAGGAAATATTTATATATATTTTTTTTGCATTAGGCTCACCGAGTCAATATTTAATTAAATTCAAATAATTTTCCATGGTTGGGGGGAGGGAGAGAGAAATTCTACTGTGAATGCACACTTGTGTATTTAACAGGGGTGAACTAGATTTGACTTGGTGACCCCTAATTATTTCTGAATCGTCCGACAATTCTGCCGACAGATTTCGGGGTCATTACCCAAGTATGACCCTACCTTCAAGTTCGTTAGAATGTGCTTTTTTTTTTTACCTGTATACTTTGAACTTTTGTTCCCTTGAACATTTTGTGTTGATTTAGGTCGACTGAATATGAAATAAGAACAATAGTTACATCTTAAAAGTAGGGTCATATTTCGGTAATGACCCCGAGGATTGTTTTATCTTATTTTCATCAGAAGGCCTACTTGTTATAAAGAAGGCACTGGCAGTAAGTATCCTGCAGAATGATTTTGTCTGAAATTCCCCGTTGATTAGCAATCCCAAAAAAGGTATGTCAACCAATTTGAACTGCCAAAGATCGCCTACAGACCACTTTTGGAGATTCAAATTTCCATGGTACCCGCTAAGAGTGGATAGATTCGAGCTTCTTGATGCAAATACTGTGACAGCTTTTTTTCCAACAAGTAGATACTGTATTCAACTGAAACTTTCACAAATGACTTAAAGGAACATTACAGAATTGGTAAGGAGAAAACTTGTAAAATATACTTTTTCGATCACAGATTTACATAAAGCTTACACGGTCTAACGATGATGATAGTAGAAAACATCCGTTGAAATATTTCTGTCTGAAATGCCATATTTGATGAGAAATGAATAAACTAATTTTCCGATCGGAGTTTATCGCTCAGTGAGAGTTTTATTCATTTGTTGAATCTATATGATTTCATGCAAAAAATGTGTAATCGGTTTTTCACTATTTTCTCGTGACCCAGATGGCCGATCGATCTCAAACTTCTACAGGTTTGTCAGTTTATGTATATGGTGGATTACATAAAGTGCTTACACTGCCAGCAACTGTTTTGTCAGCAAAAACCAATTCTGTAATGTTCCTTTAAACTGTATAGTTTTTGTAAATTTGATCAATAAATCAGCCTAACATTGACAAAAACCAAACGATGACCCTCCCTTTTAAAGCTGGCCAAATGAAAATCAGAAATCTTATCAAATTAGGAAGACTATCATTCATGACAGGTCAACGCAAAACACGTTTATATCCTAAACATAAAAATTCAACGAGGGAAATTCTCACAAATAGATAATACTTGGAATCAAGAGTTAAAAATAAACCGCAAAAAAAGAATACAGGAGGATAAAAGCTGCTAAACATCCCGACGAAGAAGGAAAAAAAGAATGAAATTAAAAGGAAGAGAAAAAAAAAAGGAGAAAAAAAAGGGATTTTTTTTTCTAATTTGGTAATAAAAACCCAATTTTCAAAAGCATTGATTCGGGACCTGTATCTAATTTTCGATTGACGCTTGGATGACGTTAATGATGGGGCAATTTCACCATGAGTTACTGACTCAAAAGGAGAAGGGGGAAGGAGACGGAAACGGATATTCTCTTCATTTTTTCTCCTCGTTCATGATTGAATTACATTTCAACTTTGAATGTGTTTTTTTTTTTTTTTCCACATCTGTTTGACTCGGGTTTCTTTGTTCTGCAAGAAAACAACTGGGGCAAGTGCCGTAATATTTTGAAGGGACGACAAAGCACATGTTACGGAATAGGGTACAGATAGCTTTGTTTCCATCTTTAAGTTGCCCCTGGAAAAAAAATCTAAACCAGGAGAAATCTTGTCAAAACAGGTTTCATGTTTTTGAGAATGTAATGCAAATATGTTGCCATTTCGTTCCATCATCGCTTGCTTTTACTTCAAAATAATGTACAACTTTCATTGTAAATCAATCAAATAAAACTGGAAAGAAAATCTCTTCTTTTCGTAAATTTTCCTTGCTTCAAACAAATTTTTAAAGAAAAGCAGATTGCATATTCAAATTGTACACCGTGAAATGAAAAAAATTATACTTGATTCTTACTATTGGGTTTAATACTCTACACCAAAGTGCAATGTTTCCCAAGTCCTGTGGTAAAAAAAAAAAACCCCACAGGCATCATACTGGGAGGGACTTGAACCTTCGCTTAAAAAATGAACAATGCCCTTTTCAAAGGTGTGATACATACTTAGTAATCGGCATCCAGTTTTCAAGAAGAAAAAAACACCATCTATAAACCGACCTGTTAATTTGTTGGTCTCATTTTGGGGGGAACCCCCCACCCCCAGGATAACAGGCTACACCCCTATCTTCCCACACCACCTAATTCTAGCCCTAGCCCTAGACCTAACCCTAACCCTAACCTGACCCTCACCCCAACCCTAGCGTGATCATGAGGGGTTATCAGAACATAGGGGCATCGGAACATACATGTAGGGGTGTCGGAACATAGGGGTGTCGGAACATAGGGGTGTCGGAACATAGGGGTGTCGGAACATAGGGGTGTCGGAACATAGGGTGCCGGAACATAGGGGTGTCGGAACATAGGGGTGTCGGAATATAGGGGTGTCGGAACATAGGGGTGTCAAAACATAGGGGTGTCAAGACATACCATAGGGGTGCCGGAACATAGAGGTGTTGGAACATGGAGCAGGTACCGAATAACAGTGTATGCTGTGTCGGTGATTTTGTACACATTTAAAAAGCAGTTTAGCTAATTGAATTCAAATTAAACTGTCGGGAGAAAATCGTTTTGCAAATGGTAGTTTTTCAGATAAAAATAGTTCTCTTGAAATTTGGTATTGATATCAAGTGTTTCCGAAAATAAATTTGAAAGATCAAACATCAATCATAAATTTTCTTATAATTACGGAAAAAACAACGCCTATCAGGTTATCATTTACTTTTACAAAAACCTAATATAAAATATCGGTTTCACTCCAAGGGGTTTTGTCCACACGCCTTCATAAGTATTATCCTTCATTATTGTCTGATCAAAATAACAGTCAAAACAAACAACAACAACCTTTGACTGTTTAAACATGTACGCAGTCCGCCAGCCCAGGGCTCCATGTTTGTGAAACGGAGGAATAATGATGCGATCCTATTAAAACATGCGTCCCTACGGACGACCTCCTCCCGGTGACCTTGTGCAGATGTCACTCCCGCTTCACTGAAATTGCTTGTTTGTGCTTTTATGCTGAATCGAGCGCGGCGCGGCCACCATATTGCAGGCATTACATTGAAGCATGCTGGTTGAAAGGAGATTTCCATTATCCCCACCCTCCTCTCCACCACCCCCCCCCCCTCTGAATATCCACAGTGTTTTTCCACAACAATATGTCAAACATATCCTGGTATGTTATTTCCTACAAGAACACAAGGCAATGTAGAAGGAGATTGTGTCATGAAATTCAAAAACATTATTAAATTGCCGAGTTTTAAAAAAAGGAATTTCGGGTTGAACAAAGAAATTTTGACTAGATCTGAGAGATCTAGCCTGAGTTGAAATCTCGCTATAGTCAATTTTTTTCTTTGTTGAACTCAAAATTAATGGATATAATTTACCCAGTCAGTTTCCCTTGTTTTTTTTTCTGGTTATTTTTTAAAATGTTAACCATAACTGTTTAGAATTTTCCCCAACCGAGTTTGGCTTTGCCTTCCGCCGATATCGAAATTAATATCAATTGTTTTTATGTGATGACGTACTTAATTCGTTCCAGCTGTTGAACATGTGTGCGCAAACCTTGCATATTTCAGCAAAAATTACACGGTCACAAGTTTTACCCGTGCTAGCTTCAATCCAAACGGATTAGTTCAAAAACTAATTTCCATTATTACTTGCTAGATAAGCTGTGACTTATTGCTAAAAAAAAAATGCACCTGTCTTTTTAAAATGAATACACTTCTTCTTCTTTTTAAGTAATTGTGTGTACAAAAATTGTTTTATGTTATTTCAGATTTTGAAATATTCAATAAGTATTTTTTTTTAGGCTTGGTTTGTTTAACAAATTAATTTCAGTGGCGGAAACATAATTTGAGTATTTGAATTAAGTCAAATTTTATTGTGTTTTAGGCTGATGTTTGACCAATGAATTGATGTAAAAAGTATTGGAAGTAAAAGTTTGCATATTCATCAGTAAATTTCTATTTGGTTAGTTCAATGAATTAATGTTCTAAAAAAACACAAATTTACATTTGAATATTCATTTTTCAGCTTTGTAGTTTGACTATGCACCAACAATTAATGCAATATGCAAATATGACTATGAATAAAAATTGATGTACAAACCTTCGTATCCATCTTCTTTTCCTTTGTTTTCTGTTGGGCTGTCAATTGATGTAATGCTCTGATCTGTAATAAAGAAACAACCAGAGAAGAATCAATTTCTGTTCCCTAACTTACACCTCCTGCTCCTTAACTAGCATATATGCAAATTGGCTTGGAATTAGCATATATGCAAATTGGGTTAGTACACTTTAGGGCAGGGAGGAAGGGGGCGAAACATTGTAGAACATCATCATGTTGGTATCTTCTCTGTTGTGTTCCAAGTTATTTTTCATCGTACCCCAAACGGGGTCTGACCATTTTGTCCTCCCAGCCTCGGTTTGGGTACAGCGATTTGAATTGATGGAAAGCAAGACAATTGCAGTACGATGAAGTTTTATTGGCCCAATTACCATCTCTGGGTTGCGCCATTTTGGGAGACAAATTTCCAGAGCGTTACTGGTCAGGGAGCAATTGAGACAAGACCTGCACAGTTTACTCGCACACCATGGCCAAATTTCATAGAAAATATTGCTGAACCATTTTCTGCTTAGCAGAAAGGAGCAGGATACCAGTCACAAATTGTACACACTACATGGTCGTTTTGCTAGTAACCTTATTCTGGTAAGCATAATTTTGTTGTTGTGCTTAAGCAGCTCTATGAAATTGAACCTGGAGGGTGCGGAGTGCATCACCATCTGTGCAAGTCCTCATTGACGACATGTGCGCAGCCATTTTGGCTAATGGCAAATTGGATTTTCCCATTGGTTGATCCGGTACAGTTTAATGTACATATACGCTTATGTCACACGGTCTTTTTTGTCAACTGTTTACATACAGGGCGACACAGATGAAGGTCACGCAACGTTTTCCTTTGGCCCGGTTGCATAGAGTTCCTTAAACCCTTTCATGTACCATTTTTGTTAGTGATAAATTGAGCATATGGATGCATTGTTTACTCAATTTTTCCAAATTGCGACTCCCCCCAAAACTGGTCACAATAGCGCCCTCAAGAGTCCTCTTTCCCGTTCTGAAAACTGTGTGGGCGTGGGATCTTTAGTTTTTGTTTTACAACTATTTTTCTGCATCGGTTTGAACAAGTTGCTAGCGACTGGAAGGCGCATGAAAGAGTTAAGCAGAAAATTTCAGGTAACTATTTTCTGCTCAGCAGTAATGAGCAGGAAACCAGTCACAGATGGTACATGTGAATGACATAATGGTATTTTGGCTGGTAACCTTACTCTCTGTTTGTGCTTAGCTAATTTTTGCCCTCAAGCATCTCTTTCAAATTGGCATTGGTTGTAATTCTACGGTCCATTAGGGCCCTTTTCGAAACCACGGCTTGGGCTCGGCGTAAGGCTTGTCATTTTTTTTTAAAATGTGTGTTTTTGGTCAAACGGGCATACGAAGCCCAAGCCGGAGTCCAAGCCTGGGCCCAAGCCATGATTTCAAAAAAAGAGCCATAGATGCTAATCAGACAATTTATTAGTATTATATGTTAGTAACAAGATATAATGTTTCAAAGCAAGCTACAGCATTTGAAACGATAATTGATTAAGTTTACCCTACCAATACCTGGGCTACTGGAAAAGCCCATTCCCCTTCAAGGGAACACTTCAAAACAATTTGCATTTTTTGAGGGGGAACAAAGTCAGCTTCCATTTATATATATATTTTTTTTTACAGCATTTCAATAAATTTGTGTTCAAACAAGCAAATGCTGTGACTTAATCACTGAAACAATTTTCTGCATATCACTGGAATTCCTTAATGACTTAGAATCAAGGTCGAATTTATAAAATCACACTTCGATTTCCCTTACATGATTCAACAAATATTTAATAATGGCGGAAAATAACAACAGCATATACACCAACCAGCCAGCAAAATTTCAGAGAAATTTCCCTTAAAATCATGAAGAAAATACGGTGCTATTACATTGACTAGATTAACATGCACATCCAAGTAGCAGTGTATCTTTTTTTACATGCAAGTGCATAGCTTAGCTTACTGCAACAACACCAAATATCAAAATATTAAATGGGACAGCTGTGTACACAATGAACTCCTGTGCATACGGACCAGTTCCATTTTAATACGGGATTTACGTTCTGACAAAGATCCACGCATTATTTAAAGGTGAGGGTTGGTATAGGAGAGTTTAAAGGGAAAGTCCCTCTGCCTTTTTATTCTTCAATTTCATTTGGTTTTTTTTTTTTTTTTTTTGAGTGTTAGTTTTGTGTGGGGGGGTGAACATTTTATCATAAATATCTTTTTCTAAAATATTCTCTTGTAGGAAAGGAGACTCTATTTATTTAAATATTTTAATTCAAAAAAGGGAAAGTTCATCTTCGTTTTTTGACAAATGTATTTCAAGAAACATATCATAAGGGATGGCATCATTAGTTTTTGGAAGAGCACTTATTCCAATCCTCTGTTTTCAGGAAAATATCATAAAGGGATGGTACATCATTGGTTTTTGGAAGAGTACATTCATTCCAATCCTCTTGTTTTCAAGAAACATATAAAAAGGGATGGTACATCATTGGTTATTGGAAGAGTAATTCATTCCAATCCTCTGTTTTCAAGAAACATATCATAAAGGGATGGTACATCATCATTGCTTTGTAGAGGAAACTCATTTAAAGCTACGGCATATTTTTTCAAGGGAAACATTTAGTTACATTGTTGATACTCTCTGGGAAAAAAATCAAAAGAATATTCTTGTATTTTGTTTGTTTCCAAACCTTGCAACCTCAAACTGAAGTTCAACATCTCTCAGGACTAGAAATATTTTCAGGTCTGATACTTCTCGTAAAGGCCAGGGAAGTGTAATCTATAGTAAAGGGCACCTCCATGAGGGAGATTAACTTTTCTACTGGAACTTTCCAGGGGGGGGGGGACCAAGGCGATGACTAGAGGTATGGAGGCAATTCGGTGTACGGGTAAAGCTAAAATGATAACTGCAGGATTTGTTTGGTTCTGGGGTTAGTAGCCAAGCGCTAAAATCACTGGCCTCTGTTGGGCCAGTGGGTGTGTCGATCCCTGATGGTTGAGAAACCAGAGACTTATAAAATAAAAAAACAAGGAAATGGTTTTATGTACATCGCCTGAATCTTGTCCGCATCATGTGGGCCGTGTTTCGTGGAGTTGGTTCTTCTTGGGTTTGTGCAGGGGCTTGCGAGTGACCGGACTATCCCGGGGTGGGAGTTTAACAGGCATGCCACCTAAGCTTGTGGGAAAAGAAGCAAAAACCATAAAGAAAAAAACACACACGGAAAAAGCATGCAGGAAGGATGGATGGGGCATATTCTCGTGATGCTGAAAGCTCGTTTAAAATTTCCCTTGATTTTTCACAAGCAAAAACTTGAGTTATGAATCCCTCAGCCTAAATGCAGTCTTGATTTGTCAAATAGTTGGATATTTCTAATGGTAGTGCTCTTTGATAGAACGAAAATGGCCTCGCCCTCTCAATAATGAAAACACAAGCCGGCAGCAACTTACGCCCAAAGAAGTCACGGTACCAAACATTTTTTACAGTTGAACTTGGAATTTTGATTGTTCATTATTGATCACCACTGGCAACAGCTAAACCAAAATCAAATATGTAATGACTAGATTCTCATGTATGAATTCATCAATGCAATTTGTACAAAATTTAACATTTTTTGCTTCACATGTGCAACACGCAAAATCGAGAACCAATCCTCAATTTTTGATTTCTGCAGAAAGGCACAAAGCTTTCAGATTTTTGTCTCGTAGTTCTTTCATTTTGTTTTAGATTTTTTCTTCTTTCGTTCAGCTGCTAATGGAGTTTTTGCGCTGAGGGTGAACACTCCATGACCCAGTTTTATACAGGCTGTCAGAAGATGTCATCTATCAGCTCAAGTAATACCCCCAAAGCTTCAATTTCACAGTGTTTCATACCGTACGCAATGCAAAGGGGTTTGGGCACTCGCTGAATTTTGTACCAGCCAACAACTGCCACAACAATAGACAATCATTGAGAATGTCACACACGCTGACTTCATATACATCATCAATCGAACCTGATCAAGAGAAACACCGACCCAGTGTACCGCAAATAACATCTTGAGAGGGCAAGGCCATTTTCATTTTGCAAAAAGGGCAATTCCATTGGAAATCTTAAAAAGTCTACGGAAACATTTGAAGGGGCACCGCGGCCAAGACCATAGGGCAAGAGAGGCCATCTGTGGCCTCGGTGCAAATCCAGCCCAGGGCTCGATTTCACAAAGCACTTAAGAGTCATGTCAAGATGAGTTGTCAATATTGCTATGGTGAGTTGTATTTTTTGACATCACAGTTTGCTTAGCAAATAAGATTAATTTGCAGTTAAGATTGATATTAGCTTTTCGTGTAATCGGCCCCTGGTGTGCTCGTGTGTTTTTTTTCATTTGTTAGGGTTTTTTGTTAAGAAAGTAACTTTGTTTCTTCGAAAATTGCAAGTTTTTGTTCTCCCCCAGTATCTTGGCAAGCCGACAAAAGATCTGGCCACCTATAAATTGTTTTACAATCCTTTGAGAATATGCCCAATCCGTAAAGACAAATTATCATCACATATTCAACATTCATCATGCAAAATAAAAATATACAACATTCAAAGTAATTGTGAATACACAGCAGAAAGAGTGGCAAAAGTAACTGAAATGGTGCCCTATGAATAACAATAAACAAAAACATGTTTTAATGCAAATTTTTGGTTGTCAGTCAAAACAAAAGTACATGTACATGTTTCTAACACCGACACACTCTAACCAGTCCTTAAAAACAAAATCCCCTGAAATGAAGCAAAGACAATTCAACAAAATCGATATGCATGGATATCATCTCCACTTTAATTGTGCATTTCAAATGCATCTCCGCTGTTTAACTGTTTCAAGATCAACTTGACTATTTATCCATGTTTATTTTGCATTCAGTTATTTCTTGATCACGTGTGAAGTTTTCCTCCCTGTAATTTTGTTGAAATTTAATACGAAAAAACAGCCCCCCCCCCCCTATCCCAACCTCGATTTTTGAAACACAGTTTCTTTTCCTTGCCTTCGGTGGCGCCTTGCATAGTTCCCGGCAAAATCCTGCCCAAAGCGCAACGTGAAACCAGTACTGAAGTACCAGTGCCCCAGTAAACCAGCATTAAACCATTACACCGCACCACGGACTGGGTGAAGGTTAGTCATCATCGTCGGACGCATTTTCTATTGTCTTATCTGGACGGAGTCCGTGGTGTGACATTACAGTGCTGTCTTGATTCCTAGGCACTTGGGAGCTTTTTCTGAAACTCTGCGATTTTGCCCAAAATATTTCCGTCTTCTTTTTGTTTTTGTTTTTTGTTTTTTTCTACATTATGAAACAGTTTTTATTAAGTTTTACTGATATACATGTAATCATTACGGACTCATTTACCTTCACACAAGAAATGATCAACAATGTTAATTTCGTTGAAGTTGATCTTTAAAGTGATTTACATATAAAAGAGGCTAATATTCAGTGCACCTGTCCTCCCAGGCCTGTCACATGACAGTTTGGGAGGGGGTGGGGGGGCTTGGTGAGAGCCATAGCCCTGGCATATTTGCATATACAATTGTCTCTCAATCCAGCTGTATTTAGCGGGACTACGTCACGGCCGGGTTGACTCTCAGGAACACCTGTTCCCTTGTAATGCACTGGGTGAACTAGCGAGCATTCTGGAGGAGAGAGTACGCTGGGTGGGTGGTAGGAAAAGGGACCAGGGACCATAATTCCTGTCTAGCAGAAATGAGCAGGATACCAGTCACACATTGTACATGGTGACATGGTATTTTGGCTGGTGACCTTATTCTGTTAAGCATAATTTTGTTGTGCTCAGCTAATTTTCTTATTAGCTTCAGCCGCTCCAGAGTTGTATGCTGGTGGATTTTATTTCACAGGACTCTGGAAAACACTGAGTATAAATGCTTTACACACATCTGTGTACGGGTAAAACGCAAAAAAATATTCTTTATCCCCGATTTAACACCCATTAAATCGCTGCGGTAATCACTGCTAACAAAGGATTCGAAACTGCCTCTGGCTATCAACCAAGCTCGGTGGTCTAGTGGTAAGAAATCTGCTCTAGAATGGCAAAGGTCCTTGGTTCGAATTCTACCCCAGTAACATGCCTGTGGATTTTGTTTTCCCCCCACAGAACTCGGGAAAGTACCGAGCGTACAGCGCCTAACACACATCAGTGAAACACAAAACGTCGATTAAACCATCACACTGTTCGTACACAAAATGTAGTGTAACCATATTATGCATGTAAACATTAACATTTTCCACTTGTATCAGAAAGCAAAACAAGTCAACCATTAAATCAATTCTAAATTAACATTTTAAACAAAACCACACAAATTATTATTTTGTTAGCACTCAGACAATACGTTTCCTTACAACAGAAGCGAGGCCAAATTTTTCCCTACCCATTTGCGTTTGACTGACATGCATAATTCCAGGGGTGCAAAATCAGTGTATCAGTCTACCCTAGTCTTCGTACGGATAAATAATTTTCCTTGAGGCGAGCAAAAAGGAGACGAACCTTTTAAAATTAATAAGAATACGGCCATACAAAGTCAAAACTATGATGCATCACATCACCATGGCAGCAGCGGCCGGCACAAAATAAAAACTTGTTTTTCAGAGAGTGTTAAACAAGGTTATGAGATTATCATGCCCTATGCATTAATGATGCATAGTTCCGTGATTACTGAGGAAAAAATTATCATATTCTTTTTAATTCATATTTCTGTAATCAATCAATTTTTTTTTTTTTTCAGCCCAAAACGGGCAAACAAAACATGCAGTGGGATTGTGATGGGTTGGGGGTTTGATGTGGAATAATAACAAAAATTGTACACGTTAATGGGACACAATGTACGAATGTGCGCAAGACTGGCATGGTCAGTTTCACCAGAACAGCTTGTAGCACTTGCAATCCAAAATATACATCTAATTGAGTGTTGTGCTTAAGCACAAAAAGTCGCTGAGCACGACAAAATTATGCCTACCAGAATAAAGTTACCAGCCAAACTACCATGTCACATGTAAAGTTTGTGACTGGTATCCAGCTCATTTCTGCTTAGCAGACAATTGTTAAGCAATATTTTGTGCTAAAGCAGCTCTATGAAATTGGGCCCAGGTGTCGTTGGCAGCAGAGTGTGGGTACGAATCCCGTACATGGCACGTGTGTCCATGAGCAAGGAACTCCACCCTAATTGCTTCGTCCTTCGGATGGGACGTAAAGCTGTAGGTCCCCATGTGTTGTGTAACCCATGTGCAAAAAAACCCGCAACACTCATCATGAAAGAGAAGGGGCTTGCCCCGGTTTACTGGTATGCTTTGGCAGCAAGTTGCGCCATCGCGCCTCCATAGAGGGCGCTTTGATGATTTCACATAATCATTCCTTCCTAACAGATTCCTCTTATGCTAGACTGTCTTTGCTCCGGGAACTTGAGTACCTTTTTGGTAGATTTGGTGCTATATAAGACTCAAGTATTGTTATCATTCATTAAACAGGTCTCTTTCCAAACATCATTCAAACAGCTCAGCCTGTTGGCAAAATAATTTGCGCACTTTAAAAATGCCCATAGACTAAAAACACTGTTATCAGCATTATGCATTACTATTTTTCTGTAATATTCTACCGTGCTGCCTATCCTGGCCTGGGGAAGAGGGATTACACTACGAACAAAGACCCAGACAGCATTACCTAAGACATGAATTCACGTCTAGCATCCATTTTGGTAACTCCCGTTTGGACATTCTTAAAATGTGAGGCTGATTATAGTGTAAGGCCTGCTTCTAAACTGGGACCAAACTATGCCTGTACTAATCCCACCAGGCCGAGCATGATGGCAAACATTTGTGGATGGAGAGCGGGTTGACCCACTTTTGATTTTGATTTTTACGTTCGGCGGAAAAACAAGAATGCATATAATAATGCTAGCAGATGTTTTAGGGTTGTTTGGGTTTCTTCTTCTGCTTCTTCTTTCTTCTTCATCTTCTGCTTTTTCCACCCCCCAAAAAATGTTGATGTCATCAAAATTTACAGACATCTGGAACAAAATGTCTGCGAATGCACAAGAAAATAAAATGCCAAAATAGATTAAGATCTGCATGGTTTTAGAAGTAAAGGGGGTTCAGATTAAAGGAATGATGCAGAGTACGAAAATGGAAGGACTCAAGATATTGGAAATCTGGTTCTCTGGAGAACTGTTCTGACTATTATGAAATCATGTTATTGACAATGTGGTGGAACCATTGCATGGTGGCGCCGTTGGCCGACCTCGTTCTGCCATGTGCGCGAGATTTCCCACGCTTAGGCTGCATGGCGTGTCGAGGCCGAGGGGATAAGAGCACTGAACTCAAGCTCTGGTGTTTCTGATCAGCAGAGTGTGGGTTCGAGTCCCGGTCTGGATAAGAGCACCGGACTCAAGCTCTGGTGTTTCTGATCAGCAGAGTGTGGGTTCGAGTCCCGGTCTGGATAAGAGCACCGGACTCAAGCTCTGGTGTTTCTGATCAGCAGAGTGTGGGTTCGAGTCCCGGTCTGGATAAGAGCACCGGACTCAAGCTCTGGTGTTTCTGATCAGCAGAGTGTGGGTTAGAGTCCCGGTCTGGATAAGAGCACCGGACTCAAGCTCTGGTGTTTCTGATCAGCAGAGTGTGGGTTCGAGTCCCGGTCTGATAAGAGCACGGACTCAAGCTCTGGTGTTCTGATCAGCAGAGTGTGGTTCGAGTCCGTCTTGACACTTGTGTCTTAAGCAAGACACTTAACCATTATTGCGCCGTCCTTCGGATGGGACATAAAGCCGTAATGCACATAAAAGAACTCAGTGCACTTATCGTAAAGAGAAGGGGCTCGCCCCTGTGTTCCTGGTTTGATTGGCTGAATATTGCACCACAGTACCATGTAAACCATTACATGGTGCTATGTAAAGGAAAAAGGTCTCATACTTCAAAACCTAGCGCCACATACCTTGCAGGATAAATTCTATAAGAATGTTGGAGCACCATGAGCCTCACTGAGTGACGAGTTTGAGTGCGCTATATAAGAAGCCACTATTAGTATTGTTGTTATCATTATTATTATGTCTGGACATGCATGCAACAAATAATTAGTTGTCGTTTGACAGCCGTTGAGGCAGCATCATTTTGGGTTGCTCTTAGTGGGTTTGCAAGCAGGCCTATGTTCCATCATCAGCAGGGCGTATTCACCAATCCAGGGGCCAATTTCATAGCGCTGCTTAACTAGTGTAAGCAAATTTTCGTACTTACTGTAGCAGACAAGTTTGCTGAAAGGCCCTGTACACTATTGGTAAGATCGAAAAACACAATGTTCACAGATTCACACATAACTTACATGATTTAAAGTAAGTAATGGTAGAAAGGGTTCCTTAAAATATTTCTGCCTAAAATGCTATCGTTTCTGAGAAACGAGTAAAACAATAGTAATTATCGCGCGCGATAATTTGAAAAAACAGAAAACACATAAGATCTCTTTTCACTATTTTCTCGTGACCTCGATGACCAATTGAGCTCAAACTTTCACAGGTTTGTTTGTTCATGCATATGTTGAATCACACAAAATGTGGACACTGATTTTGAGCTGTTACCAAAAGTGAACAATACCTTTAAGCATAAGCGTATTTCACAGGGAAGCAAGAAAAATGGGCGGCCAGCAGGCGCGTTCACCATGAATTTGCATTGTTACGCCATTCATTTTAGCATGCCTTTTCGTTGGCCAGTGCTATGAAATGGAAACTCGCAAAGTAAAGCACAAAATCGGCTGTTAAGCAGCTCTATGAATTTGGGTCCAGGTCAGTAACTGCATTGTAATTTCAATTTTTACAGGTACAACAAAGAATTAAGAAGTAGTAAGTAATCAGACAGAATAAAGAAACAGCAAAAAATAGAAGTCCATGGTTTGATTTATTCCCCAGTCCAGTGATTAACATAAATCTTAGGTTGTAACCCCTCACTACAAGTCCTAGAATGCTCAACTAAACGTTACAATAGTACAAAAAAAACTTGGACATACAATGTAACTATCAAGTCTCAAAATTCATTCAGAAAACCAGATTTCTATGTAACGTGAGTCACAGCGAAATTGCCCCCCTGGAATGTGCAACATTCTGAGGTCAGAATGGATAGCTGTATATTGCCCTGTCTTTCACATGTGTGGACCCCATAGAGTTATATAGAAGAACAAGAGGGCGCACTAGCCAAGTTACGCGACTCGTCGCGCGGGTGGTGCGGCCATGTTTTAAGTACCACTACCATTACTTTACTGTACGCAAAACAACAACATGAACACCGAGAGCGTGATGCATGCATTTTCCATACGCACATCGTATACTTCGTACTCAATTTTGCCCTCTAAAAAATGGCGCTCGTGTCTCCTTGCGGTCCCGGCGCGTTTGTGCACGCAGTATTGCCAGTGCGCCCTCTAGTTCTTATATATAACTCTATGGTGGACCCTTATTAAAATCCCACCTTAGATCAAGCCATGCGTGTGGATTGGGTTTCCAGTCTCTACCTGGGCCCAATTCCATAAGCTGCTTCAGCAAAGCACAACAAAAGTATGCTTAACAGAATAAGGTTACCAGCCAAAGTATGATGTCATTTGCACCATATTTGACTGGTATCCTGCTAATTTTTGCTCAACAGAAAAAAAATTGCTAAGCAAATATTGTCCATCTGAAATTGGGGTTTCGCCAATTGGGATTTTCCCCTTGCTGAATATTTCTTCTTTACATTACCTACTCGTCAAAAGCCACATGGTAAAAAGTGCTCGTCACTTTTGAGAATCACCTGGTTCCGTTAATAGTAATAATGGCAGGGAGGGGGAGGGGAGAGACAAAAATAAACTCAGACATCCCCGGAGCTAACGCCTGAGCAGAGAGTCCAGTCATTACACTCTTCACCATATGGCCATCTAAAAAAAAAACACCTCTAATCCCCAGCATAAGGTAATTAACTCCAAGTTTCCAAGTGTAAAAATAGCACCGTTATTGCCCAATCTACTGACATTTAAAAGCTACTGAGACCCATGGGCGGGCAGTCTGAAGGGAGGGAGGGGTGGGGGGGGGGGGGGGGGTATACGCCGGAGCGAAACAACGTTAGACGTTTTGTACGAGACAACGACACCCACTCGTGTGATGATTTACTCTGAGGATTGGGCAAATTCTCCAATAGATTGGTTTCGAAATTGACTTTTAGTTGAATAAGTGATCGGGCAGATTTCCAGCATGCGGCTATAGGGGGTACGAGTTGTGACTATTTTGGGGCGTGTATGAGTTACACCTAAGAGTTATTGGCAGTCGGATTACACGCTGGGGGGCGATCGTTCACACTCTTCTCCATTCATGTGGACCCTATGGATTATGACTTTCACACCATCGAGACAATTTCCTTTTTCCTCGTTTTGTCTCGTGGTTGATTTTGGTGGATGATTCGAGGAGTGGTACGCATGTGGTTTAAGGAACGCACTAATTTTAAGGTATGATACGGCGATTGTTTTTTTGGAAGAGTAACTTCATTCCAATCCTCTCGTTTTCAAGAAACATATCATAAAAGGATGGTACATCATTGGTTTGGGAATTGAGTACATTTATTCCAAGCCTCTAGTTTTCATGAAACATATCATAAAGGGATGGAACACAAATAAAATATTTTATATCCCCAATGAAATTTTTTACTTTAATTACTGCCTCTGGCTACTGGGCAGTCTTGGTGGTGGTCTAGTGGTAAGACATCTGCTCCAAAGTGGCAAGGATTGTGGGTTCGAATCCCAACCGAGTAACATGCCTGTGAATTTTCACAGGACTCGGGGAAAGTACCGAGTGTACAGTGCTTTACACACATCAGTGTATGGGTAAAACACACATAATGTAATCTTTATCTGATGCAATTTTAACATATAATGAAACATATGATTCGAACAGCCTCTAGCTACCTGGTAAGCTCGGTGGGCTAGTGGTAAGACATCTGCTCTAGAATGGCAAAGATCGTGGGTTTGAATCCCACCTGAGTAATGTGCCTGTGGATTTTCACAGGACTCAGGAAAGTACCTATAGTATACAGTGCTTAAAGGTTATGTACACTTTTGGTAACAGCTCAAAATCAGTGTCCACATTTTGTGTGATTCAACATATGCATGAACAAACAAACCTGTGAAAGTTTGAGCTCAATTGGTCATCGAGGTCACGAGAAAATAGTGAAAAGAGATCTTATGTGTTTTCTGTTTTTTCAAATTATCACGCGCGATAATTACTATTGTTTTACTCGTTTCTCAGAAACGATAGCATTTTAGGCAGAAATATTTTAAGGAACCCTTTCTACCATTACTTACTTTAAATCATGTAAGTTATGTGTGAATCTGTGAACATTGTGTTTTTCGATCTTACCAATAGTGTACAGGGCCTTTAACACATATTGGCAAAACACAAAATATATCTCAAAAACATGAACACCAAAGTTGTTTTAGAGGTTTACTAGGGAAAAAAACATGTATCTGAAAACAAACCCAAACAATATCTTTACAAACTGCATTCACTTATGCAAGAATTTACTTGCATAGATATACACCCAAAAATCTGCAGAAAACGAAGGGGGTCAAATTTTGAACCAGTGACTGTCCATACTTGTACAGGTTCCGCAGCATATGAGAACGACATGCGCGGTGACTGGGAGCCACTACTGCATTTAACATTACAGTCCAATGGAATTAAGGGATTACTCCAGTGCAAGATCTTGCATCTTGTTATTCACAGAAAGGATAGGCCTACCGCGTATAAAAATAACTGCAGGCTTTTTCTGGTTTATCTCTTCTAAAAAGCCCCCCCCCCCCCCCGCCCCTCGCCTCTGTTATTTCAATCATTTCATAAATAACTTTTCTTCCAAATACCTTTTTTTGATGTTATCACATTTGCTATTTCTGGCCGACAAACACTACCTGCTTAAGGATGCCGAAATGTTTGAAAAATACCACATACAATTTGAAATGTGTGGAATACATTGGAATTTCTTATTTGAAGGACGAAAATATTTGGCCCATTATCGGCCATAGCTTGTATTGAGACAGTTGCAACAACTTCCGATAAGAAGCCATTTTCTGTCCCCCCCCCCCCCCCCCCCCCCGCCGCAAAGAAAAATGCATGTGCGCAGACAGGGTGCCAGACCAGACTGCACATTGGGTTGTACTGCATTTGGACCCAAAACGGCATCCAGCAACCAAAAGAAAGCTGGTCCTTCCATGTCGCGACTCTCTCAGTACACAGTTCTGCCCCAGACATGCAATGGTTTTGTGGCATAAAGACATCTGCTATAGAATGGTGGGGGGGGGGTCATAGGTTCGAATCCCACCCGAGGAGCATGCCTGTGGATTTGTTTTTGCATAACTCAGGAAAGCACCATGTACCTTTGCTTACAAAAAGAGTGACCCTGTACATTCTGAAGGCCTTTCGGCAGGCAAGATACTACACTGGTTATGAGGGAAATTTTACACTTTGTGTCATAATTTTCAATAAGATTCATCAGCTATAAAAAATAACTTCTGAACAGGTTTTGAGATGTGTCCCCTTTCTCCATATCAAAAGTAGATAAAAAACCAGACGATGCTATCTCCATAAAACCAAAAGACGTGTGTTTCTTCCACTGAGCTGTGTACAAATTGTGCCTGCAGGAAATCCAGGCTCTGTGGCTCTTTTGTAAACTTGTGATGGCACAGGTCACATGGTCTATACAGTTTGTTTCACACAATGGTGCTGGTTAAAACCACAAATTGTCGGCTCAGTGCTATAAGGTCATTAATTGCAATTTCGTATCCGTAATAATCAAAAGGTCATTAAGTGAAAAATGCGAATAAGTTTGAAAAAATAAATCAAACTCTACAAGAAATTGTTTTTCTTAGAAACTGATTAATTCTTTTTGCCAAACAATTACTTTTGAGACCACTCTTGATCAATAAACGCCATTTACCAGGAGCTCCAAAATTTACAAAACCCAATTAATGAAATCAGCACAAACTGCACTAAAGACCTTACAGTCCCGAGCCTATGAAATAATCATCATTATTGGTAGTAGGCAATAGGCTACCTAGCTGAAGATTTTATTAAGCTCTTAAAATCACTTAACCTTTTTTGTTGCACCTTTTTTTTAATAATTACTTCTGTAAATGTGTTCAGTTACATTCTTCTATAGGCCAACAAGATATCTTCTTCTTCATCGTGTCCTTCCTGTTCTATATGGTGTCCCTCCAGTGGTCCGCACACAGGATGGCAACGTCGTTTGCAGCGGAAAGGTCATTGGCTGTGACAGGTGAATGGAGTAGTCGACAACACAGGAGATGGCTCATAGTCTGCTTCTCCCCACATTCGCAGGTGTCTGAGTCGGTTCGCAATCCCCATTTGACCATGTTGGTGTGGCACAAGATATGAAAACTTATAATTGTTTCAGAAATGTGTTGATTTGATTTGTAATACACCCTGAGAGGTTTCCCAAAATTACCCACAATTGGTTTTCAAATTTTTATGCTTTACTTGAAAGTGAATTTATTTCCTTTGTACTGGAAATTTGACACTTCAGAATATGTTTACTGAAGATCTAATTGCACTTTGTTAATAGTGGGCAAATTAAAAAAAACTCGTAAGAAGTTTAAAATAAAACTGTACAAAGAAAAGACAAGGTTTCCAAAAATAACCCCTTACTAAAAATTACTCTTGGGATTTTTGTTCTTCAAGTTGATACCCTATTCTATTGCAATCTAATAACGGTTTATTAATATTCTGCACACTGAACAACGCTGTTACAAATAAGTTCATTATAAACCATTAAAGGAACATTACAGAATTGGTAAAAAAAAACTTGTAAAATATACTTTTGATCACCGATTTACATAAAACTTACACGGTCTATTGATGATGATAGTAGAAAACATCCCTTGAAGTATTTCTGTCTGAAATGCCATATTTGATGAGAAATGAATAAACTAATTTTCCGATTGGAGTTTATCGCTCAGTAAGCGTTTTATTCATTTGTTAAATCTATATGATTTCATGCAAATGTGTAATCAGTTTTTCATTATTTTCTCGTGACCCAGATGGCTGATCGATCTCAAACTTCTACAGGTTTGTCAGTTTATGTATATGGTGGATTACATAAAGTGCTTACACTGCCAGCAACTGTTTTGTTAGCAAAACCAATTCTGTAATGTTCCTTTAACAAATAATTATGTATTCTAAAACTAACCCTCGGCTACAAATTCTGTAGATGATTGGAGTTTCGGCAAGTTGTGCCTTAATTACCTCAACATGGGCATTCAGGTTGGCTCAGTGGCAGCCTCGTTCCCAGGGATGATCGATCCCGCTGCGCATTTTTTTTTCCCAGCATGCCTTGCTCACTCATAACACCTGGTATTGGTTCATTAAAATGTGCCAGCATCTGACACATTTTTAAAAAGCTCTGTGGCCGGTCCACTCTATGCACCCACTCAAGTAATAAGGTAGCCCGCAAAAGAGGCATCAAGTCAAAGAGCAACTGGTTCAAAACACTTGCATTTCCACACGCGCTTACTAAGCGTCCTACAAGCGCCATACAAGCGGGCTTAAAAGTTTTCAACAAGCGGGCACGCAAAGTAGTCACTTTGAGGCTTTGTTTTTAAGTACACCACTACCAAGGTTGGTGACGAGAGTATCAATACGGCGCGCTGCCCATGGTAGCAAGGCTGGCTCAGTGGTTTCTTTTCCTGCCTTTCACTAAATAATGTAATTACTCATTTGATACATAAAAGTTAAAATGGCAAAGTTCGTGGGCTTGAATCCCACCCAAGTAATATGCCTGTTGATTTTGTTCACAGCGCTCAGGGACGTACCGAGTACACAGTGCTTTACGAACATCGATGTATGGATAAAAACCAAATAATATAACTACTTTTTTGATGCATAGCCTAACAACTATGTACCCTGCCCTACTTATTCAATTTCGAAACCTACGATGCAACAGCCACATTCCGTTTTTTTCTAACAGCCAGCAAAGTGACTGTTTGCCTCCGCTGGTCATGTCTCCCAAGACGAGTCTAAATTGAGTTCCCTCACCCTGAGATTTCTTTCAATACCAAAATTAAATTTCTGTCTTTCTGCCATTTCCCTTTTTTTTCTTTTGACATTCCTCAAGGCGATTGTCAACCAGCATTTATCCTGATGCGTCCATTTTTCATTTTCAGCGACTTTTCAGTTTAGAATTTCCGGTCTTAATTTTCCCTGAAAAAGTTCCCCACTGGACCCTTTTCTAAGCATCACTTCCCTATTTTGAAGTGTTTTTTTTCCCCCTTCTTCTATACGGATTGGGGTTTCTTGAGTGATTTCCGGTGAAGTGCCTTCAGGATTTTGTAGGCAAGCATTACAATGACAAAACAACTGTTTCAAAATGGTATTGAGAATAAGATGATATTTAGTGGCATTTAATCTATATTTTGCCATCTCCAATTGTGAGCATTTACAGTTACCCATTGTAACTCAGTTACTCATTATTACCCAGTTACTTATTGTTGCTCACAGTTACTCTTAGCTCCTCACTTACTCATTGTAACTCAAAGTTATTCATAGCTCCTCAATTACTCATTGTAACTCACAGTTACTCATAATAAGTCATGGTTAAGCACTATCGATCACAGTCACTCATTATTACTCACAGTTACTCACAGTTACTCACAGTTACTACCAGTTACTCATTGTAACTTACAGTTACTCATAGTTAATCATGGTTAATCACTATCGATCACAGTAACTCACAGTCACTCATTATTACTCACAGTTACTCATTGTTACTCAGAGTTACTCATTAATTACTCATTGTAACTCACAATTACTCACAGTTACTCATCGATAATCACTTTCAATCACAGTTACTCATTGTTACTAATCAATATTAACTGTCAATAACAGTTACTTCTTCACTGTATCACAGATATCAGAAAACTGACTTTCAAACTTCCCACTCCCTCGTGGGTGGAGAGTGGGGGGGGACTTAATAGTGAATATAACACTCACAACAAGAATGGTTTACATCATTAATCAGAAAGAATGACATTTGCTTGGAATAGATAAAAACAACAGCGTGTACAAAGTTGTTTATCCAATCATTGGGAAAAAAGCTAAATCAAGTATAGACGTGTTAGTCCCAAATTGCAGCATCAGCGCTCTACATATATTGATATCTTCTACATGACCAAAAGAAGGAATTATCTCATGGCATCTTGCTGTAGAAAATCACCGACACCCCGGGCTTTTTTCATTTACAGTTTTGCGCGTTTGCTGCTTTGCCCACATTGGGGGATTAGTCTATGCAGACAGTATTAAAGGTGGGACACAGTCAAGATGAATGCCGGGCATCTCTTTGGTTATACTGACATTCATTCACAACGGCGCACAATACGTACTTGACCACTTGACCGGAGTCCAGTATTGTCAGCATTGGGCCAATAACCCCACATCTAAACAAGTCATGTAGTCTAGTCAGTGCTCAAACTAAGGGGGGATTTAAACTCCACAAGACTATAGAGCTTGTGACTCAACGATTTTTACTTGACCAGAATTTTTTTGTAAGACCAGAATTAAAATGAGAAAACACTTTTTTCACAGTTTAACCTTAATAAACTGTTTTTAATTGAGCACATACAGTGTATATATATTTCTACAAGACAACAAAACATCACTATAAATTTTCTCCTTTTTTTTGTTAATACTGTAGTGCTATTAAGACAAAATGGAGATTCATATTTTTGTTTTTTTGTCATGTTGAAAGACATTTTTGTTCAAGGTTTTTTCTTCAAAGAGTGAGGTATAATTATTCAATTGAAAAACACAAGACCGACAGACTTGTCTAGTCATGAGTTAACTGGCCCGAAGCTATGGCCTTGAGCCTGCGGTCCAGTGCGGTCCAGTTCAAGCCTTGCTAGTGTCTTTCCTGTACACACTTTCCACGACTTACTTAAACAAGCTTTGCCATTATAAACATCCTAAAAACTCAGAGAATATTTTAGAAGAATTATTTCAGGTCTGGTCAATAATTCTTTCTTTTTTCCAGTGACAGAGCTGCAAGACCTGTGACAGTGTGATGTACTGGACATAATCTTCCAGCTATGTTAACATATATTTGTCAGTCATGTACAAATCGTGCCTGCAAAAAGTCAAGGCTCTTTTGTAAACATGTAAATGTCACAGGTTACATGGTCTATACATGCTTATTTCGATTGCTGCAATTAAAATAGACTTGGCAACACATAATCGAAACCGAGAAAACAACTGGAACGAAGACTATATTTGTCTATAAAATCAAATCTTCTTTTCAAATAATATTTATACAAAATTCTTGAAAATAAAAATACCCATAGCAAGTTGTTATATATAAAATTCAATTTCTATATAAAAAATAATTTGTTCAAATTAACATTGAAACTAAATTTAAACTTGGGATGAGGATGCTTATTTATAGAACCCCATTTGCCAATCACGCTTGAATTTATGCATCCATCACAAAGGTTTAACGACAACATGACCGTCAATTGGTAAAAATTCCTGGAAACGGAAGTCAAGTCTTATTCTCTGGTTTCTTCATTATTTTGTTGAATTGGTTTATACTTTCTCATTGTTGTATTACATTACTAACAAAATATGTAATTTTCATGGCCATAAACTACATTGAACTAAAACAATTGACACAACAAAATCCCGACCAGGTAAAACTCCTTTTGGTGAGACCTCAAGGGTCCTGGAAGTTTGAATACGCGCCAGACTTACACAGACTATAAGCAGAATGACTTAAAGGGGGGAAAGGAGGTTTTCAAATGATACTTTCTTGACTCTTACGATGTTCCAGACAGAAGACTGGTGCCACTTTTGTAATCAGTGAGCTTTCCGATTGAGACTTTTCATTTAAAACATTCTTTTCAATGACTACCCCGTCCTGTATTTCCAGTGAAAAGGAGTAAACACATGTACCTGTCAGTTTACATTTGTACCAATAAACAAAAATACATGACGAGGGCGTATATTGCTCTGTACAGCCTCAGCGAATTAATGCACACATACATACAGACGAACCCACAGTCCCATATCTGTACATACAAATTGAGCTCAGCCCTACATACAAATGATGTAAATTGGCAGGCTGGCCCTGCTGGCCCCAGCATACACAGCACAAACACACATACACACACACACACACACACACACACACAGCATCTAATTGACACAACTAGTTGGTAGTCTCCTCAAGCTGGTAACCCGATATGCTGCCTGTGTTAAGCCCTGTCAGCTATGTATCGATTTATCGTCTTGAATTTGCTCAAATTTAACAGTAACTCTGTGTACACGGATATAACTCACTTGGGTCTTAGTTTTTTCAATCTACCTACGGACATTATACAGATAAATGTTCTAATATTTCATTCCAATCATCCTGCTTTTAATAAACATATCATAAAGGGATGGTACATCATTGGTTATTGGAAGAGTACATTTTATTCCAATCTTTTAGCTTCCAAGAAACATATCTTTAAGCGATGGTACATCATTGGTTTTTAGAAGAGTACATTCATTCCAATATTCTAGTTTTCATGAAACATATCATAAAGGGATGGTACATCATTGGTTATTGGAAGAGTACATTTATTCCAATCTTTTAGCTTCCAAGAAACATATCTTTAAGCGATGGTACATCATTGGTTTTTAGAAGAGTACATTCATTCCAATATTCTAGTTTTCAAGAAACATATCATAAAGGGATAGTACATCATTGTTTTTGAGAGTAATCATCCAACTTAGTTTCAGAAACATATCATAAAGGGACGTACATCATAAGTTTTGGAAGAGTAAAGTTACAACGTCTCACAACTTCTTCAACTGATAATGGTAACTCTTCTTATATTGTACTTTGGGCTTCTATAAGCATAGATTGTAATTCAAATTTGCCATACACCAATGTTTATGATGAAACACATACTCCATACTGCCCGAGTGTTGCACGGGAAAAAAACGCCACCAGCTTCGGGATTGGAACCCCGTGACCTTCCTCCATCTAAATCAGAGTCAAATAAGGCTACCACAGGGAGGAGAGTTAAGTTTAGTTCTAACGATCAGCAGTGAGTACAACCAATAATAAAATTCACCCATGAGGAAGGCGAAACACCGTAAAAACACGTCTTTTCCAAGTCATTCTGAAAAAAATACGTTTCAACTCGATATAGACTGAACGTGTCGGACATTTTAGACAACAAAAATCCACAACTCAAATCCCACGAGGGGAATTTTTGTTGTTCTCCGCAAAGCCGGGGCTAAGTGGCCATTATATCACAGAAACAGATACGACACACTCGACTCCAGAGGACTCAAGAGTCGTTAGAAAGACCCAACCGAAAAGCGACCACGATGGACGAGGAAAAAAGAGAGCAGTCCCAAAGAAGGTGTAAATAACCGCGAGCATGAAAGAAGTGGCCGTAATTGTAGACCTATTGGGTGTACGGTTACTGTAATGAGACCAGGGAAAATTTGACCAAAATATCGCTCGCTATCAACAAGAAAAGAAGGGGGTAAACTACCTGCTGAGCCGATTCTCCAGAGACGGTTTTTCAATATGAGGTTACAGATGTGCTGCAATAGTGGCCAGATGTTGAAGGTTTTTTTTTTTTCCCCCCTCCATTTTTCCCCCCATATAAAGCGATTGTTTGTCGTTAAAATACTGATTGATAAAAATCTATGAACGAGTAGCTACATTGTATGCCGTTATGAAATATTAATTATAAAACCCTAGTATTATTCATTATAAGTAGTATATGAATTGAAAACAGGGTGCCAGTCTAGAATTTGGCTGTTGTGTAAAAGCAGGGCAGGTTTTTTTTAAGTTAAGAGCACCTTTATGAGAGATTTAAATATCTACTTGAACAATTCAAGGGGCACCAAGGCAATGACCCAGCCCTGATAATTTGTTATTTGTTCTGTAAGGGCAGAGTAGTTTTTCCTCAGAAAAGGGCACCTCTATGAGGAACATTTGAATTTCTCCTGGAACAATTTAAGGGGCACTAAGGCAATGACCAGACACAGTTGTCTCTGTTGCCTTCAATGCCTCTTGTCTCCATTGCAAATGTGCCTCAGGTTTGCAAACTTTTACATTCTTTCCTTGACTTTCAATGACGCGTTCCACCCTCACCAAGGATTCACTAATCAAATCAAATTATCTCAGAATCAATTTCGATATAAACATTTCTGCTGTGACATTCAAATGGCACCAAGGCAATGACAAGGGGCAGAGAGGCAATTGTCCCCCCCCCCATTCCCTCTGCACAGTATCAGTTGGCAAACTTTACATTCTTTCACAGAGGGGGTTCCACCCTCACCAAGGATCTCAGAATCAATTTGTATTTCAATTTCAACTGACCATTTCAAAAAGTGGGCACCAAGGCATCGAAAAGGGGGCATAGAGGCAATTGCCCCCATTCCCTCTGTGAAGTATCAGGTTGGCAAACATTACATTCTTTCTTTGACTTTCACTGACGGGCTCAACCAAGGATCCCAGAATCAATTTTCATGTCAATTTTGTTCAATCTCAACTAAATATTCAAAAGGGCACCGAGGCAATCAAAAGGGGCTGAGGCAATTGCCTCCATGAGTTCACCTCGGTGTAACGTATACACTCGGAACTCTGGAAATAATAATAATAATACAATTTCTTATACCTTTATCATGCAGGGCGTTCAACGCTCAGTATTTCTTCAAGGAATCATTTGTATTTCAATTTCAACTAACCATTTCAAAAAGTGGGCACCAAGGCATCGAAAAGGGGGCATAGAGGCAATTGCCCCCATTCCCTCTGTGAAGTATCAGGTTGGCAAACATTACATTCTTTCTTTGACTTTCACTGACGGGCTCAACCAAGGATCCCAGAATCAATTTCTCAACTGACATTTTTTTTCAATCTCAACTAAATATTTCAAAAGGGCACCGAGGCAATCATCAGGGGCCTTGGAGGCAATTGCCTCCGTAAAGTATCAGCACTCAGGGTGTCTAAACGATACACTCAGTCACACTCTGGGATAATAATAATAATAATAATACACAGTTCTTATATAGCGCTTTATCACGTCCAATGGGCGTATCAAAGCGCTCAGTATTTTTCTTGCAAGGTATATTGTGGAGCTACTTTTGAAGTATTAGACCTGTTCCTTTACATAGCACCAAGTAATTGTTTACGAAAGGGGCTGTGGCGCAATATGCTGCCAATCAAACCAGGAACACCAGGGCGAACCCCTTCTCTTAGCGATAAGTGTAACTGGGTTCTTTTACGTGCATTACACAACTACGGGACCAACGGCTTTACGTCCCATCCGAAGGACGAAGCAATAATGGTTAAGTGTCTTGCTTAAGGACACAAGTGTCACGACCGGGACTCGAACCCACACTCTGCCGATCAGAAACACCAGAGCTTGAGTCTGGTGCTCTTATCCGCTCGGCCAGGACACGCTAAAACTCTGACTGATAACATCATTAACAAGTACAAGTTAATTGCTTCGCAGCTTGGTCCTAGTTTTTTTCAATATCTCAGGGAAAGTATTCCTAAAGTCCCTGGAGGTTTATACACTCCTTTTCATCACAACTTGATGGAAAAAGATTTTGACTTTCTTTTAAAATTTTTAATTTTTTAACAACCACGTCCTCAAAAATGAAGGGCACCAAAAGGAAAAAATAACAAAATTTTAACAACTTTAAAGCTTTAGCCAGTTGGATAACCTGCAGAAAAAAGTCGAAGAAAGCATACATTTTTCCCACGAAAAATGAAAAAGTTTCAACTTTAAAGGGTGTTCACAAAATTGGTAAGATTGAAAGAAAATAAACGTTCACAGATTTGTACAAAACTTAGGGTCTAAACATCGTCTCATAATGTATGGTGGCCTGAATTGCCATAGTTTTTGAGAAATGAGTAAAACAATTAGTTTTCAGCAAGACCAAAGCAAGACCAAAACTTGATGTTTGAAAACAGTGAAAGCATGACCTTTTTTCTCTCACTATTTCTTGTGACTCCGATGACCGATTGAGCTTTCACAAGTTTGTTATGTCATGTAGGCCTATATGTTGGTCACTCAAAGTGGGGGCACTAGTTTTTGACAGTTAGCAATGTTGTAAATGACATTGTTTTCAGGGGCTTTGTTTTGGGAAGTTTTTTTTGGGGGGGGGTGGAAGGGGGAGAATAACTTGATTTCATCTTCTCGTTTTAATAGATGGATTGCACATGACGTCATTGACCACATCTTTGATGAAAAACAATGGAAACATGCACGCGCATGCGTGTACGTGCTGCGCACAACTCACAGCCAATGATAGCCTTATACGCGTGCACGCTTCATCAACGATGTCGGCCGATGCTATAAATACACCATACAACCAGCCTATGAAAACTGGTGGTGTTTTTTAGTTGAAACAATGATATGTAACTATAGATTTGTCAGTGAATTTCTGCCATTTGATTATTTCGATTGCAGCAATCGAAAGAAGCAAATGGTGATTAGGGGAGTTCTTAAAATGCTATTTTATTATTATGACATGAATCCAGACGGAAACATTTCTCTTAACTGTCTAATTTCATTAGAGCTGCTTCAGCAGAAAATAAGCAGGATACCAGTCACAGATGGTACATGTGACATGGTATTGCTGGTAACCCTATATTCTGGCAAGCATATTTTTGTCGTGCTTAGCTACTTTTTGTGCTTCAGCAGCTCTATAAAATTGAGCCCTGATACAAAAGTAATCAATTTTATTTTCTTCACTAACTACAATCTGTACTTTGCACGTCACACCAGCTCAGACATGATTTTAATTTCATTGGTGAGTTACATCGTTTAATACCTCCCCCCCCCCCATCATTAACAGAAGGAAAGTTCATTCGGTGCTGCCGACTTAAGACAAATGGCCCACAAGCAGACAACCAGTGGACTAATGGTTATAAAACAAACACCTGGATCATTAAATAGTATCTTAACGAAGCCACTAAAACAATTAAGCATGGGGAGTGAGAACAGGTATTATTTACAGGCAATTTACTTTGATTGGTGATGGGACAGAAATAATTGTTAATGGTTAGAGGCAATTGATTGCTTTTAGCTTTCATCATAATTGACCTTTTCAGAACAAACACCGATCGAATAAAATGGAACGTTGGCGACCGTTTCCTTTCAAAGAGGCTAGGTCCGATTTTGGGCCGATTTTACCCAAATTCAGATTGAAATTTTAACTAGCTGTTTTTTTTTTTAGATTCAAGAAATGTATAAGCTTTCATTTAAGGTTTTGCATGAAGAAATTTGCCAATGATAAAGGTAGTTCGAGATCCTGCCATTATCTCGCTTCCATCAGCCTTGTTCAAACAATTTTGCATGTTAAATGTAATTTGTGCAATGTCCGTGGCATACAAACATTGTTGTCGTTGTTGTTTTTTTCTTCATGTTTTTCGTTTTGAAATAGCATCATCTGTCAAAATTGTATTTGCTCAGAGAAAAAAGATCTATAAAAAAAATTATTTCAGTGAAATTGGGCCATGCAACTTTAATACCTACTGCGTAGGTAATAACGTAATTTTTAAAATAGTCAAGACCTGTCTGACCAAGGAGAATGGATTAACGTGTTATGTCTGCTGCCACCTAGTGTCTGCAGAGCTCCTGCAGATTATTTCGAAAGCGAAACATTGTTCGAGAGAAAATACCCAGTTTCTTAATTGGTGAATCATTTCTAGCACAAATTCTTGATAACGTTCAATAATGTTTTAGCAATTCCATCCATCTTGGAAGGGTTCACCCCTTTGTGAAAATGTCTCAGAGGAAGACAAAGAAAAACTGTTTCACTGAAACCACCTGCTTCACTTGACCCACTTTCCTACAGCTGTTAAGCATAAAAGACTGTTATTTGGTCTTTACCCTAACACTGATGTAAGTAAAGCACTGACTACTCAGTACTTTCCCCCCGAGTTCTGTGTACATAAAATCCACAGGTATGTTACTTGGGTGGGGTTCGAACCCACAACCTTTGCCATTCTAGAGCAGATATCTTATTTAGACCACCAAGATTGCCCGATAGCTAGAGGCAGTTTGAATCCTAACAACAATTTAACAGATGATCAATTTGCATCGGGGACAAAGAATATTCCTTTTCCCTGATGCATTTGATATACAAATATACTTGATTTTTTACATAAAATATCTCATTCTATTTTTGGCCTATTATATCTTTAACGAGTTCCTAGTAAAATGTATTTTTGTTTTAATCAAACGATTTGGTACTAAATACATTTTTGTATTTGTCACAGGAAAACGGTTTAAGGTCACCCCTTATGCCCTTACTGTTTTTTAAATTCTACTTTAAAATGTCAAATACAAAAAACAACTGTCTATCTTGTAAAACAAAATTCACTTCTGAGACATTGTCCATAAGGACACTAACCACTGTTCATAATATCACAAAAAAAAGCAACGTTTACAAATTTATGAGTACATTTTGTTCACACAAAAAAAGCTTTGGGATTTCCTCTCCTACTTTCTTGAATAACAGCAAGGATTTCTCTAGAGAACTGACATTTAGTTTTACTAAAAAAAGAAAGAATTTTGATCAAAATGTTTGTGTTAGTAACAAGATTCATACTCTAAAATATGGGATTTGAACTGCGTCTAGTAGTCGGGCAAGCTCGGTGGTCTAGTGGTAAGACATCTGTTCTAGAATGGCAAAGATCGCGGGTTTGAATCCCACCCAAGTAATATTTCTGTGGATTTGTTTTTTTTCACAGGACTCTTGGAAAGTACTGAGTATACAGTATTTAAGACACATTGGCGTATTGGTAAAACACACATAATATTCTCCTCCCTGGATGTAAACTTAACATCTATTAAAGATTAACGCCCTTAAAACATACACAATGAGATTTCCTTTAACAAAAATTACCAAGCAGTTATGTCAAGAGCAACTGTTTTGCTAAAACACTCAATTGTAGGGGAAAATTGTACTTGACATCAGTTTACTTACATAATTTGTCATGAATGTAAAGCTGACATGTAAATGTTTCATGGATATGACTTAAAATGAATACAACTATGAATAAAAAATACGGCGAAAGCCAACTATCAATAAATATAAATATCAATAAATAATAAGCGATATCCATGGTGCAGTGTACAAAAAAGCACATAACCGAATGTAATCAGTCGGTCACTCGGCACTCAGCACTGCCAAATTATATTACAGTGTGCCCTGGATACTAAGTATAAAAAATGCATACGCGGCGTCTACGTCGTTGAACCTGGAGGATTGGGCTAGAGATGATGAGCAAGATGACGAGAGGTTATAAATAGCGCTCCCCCATACCCTAGTGGGGACGGGTCGATGGCTTGGCTTGGATCAGGTTAGGGTCTAGCTGAAATGGAATATGCCATTGTGAAGGCTGGCTATAAATAGAACGCCGCCTGCGCTTAGACTGCACACGCCCGCCCGCCGACAAGAGAGAGGACAAATCTGATGATGAGATGAAGAACAATAAGGTCGGAGCAAGAGGAAGGGAGGGGGGGGGTTACAAGAGCAAGGTGGTTGGGGGAGGGAGAGATGGCGATGGAGGAAACAATAGTGAGGATGGATTGAATTTGAATATATTCATATCTCATTCGTGAATATTGAGTCTTGTAGAAGAAAAAAAACATCTTTCTTGTTTTTCTTTTCTTTTCTAAATCAGACACTTGAATGTGGGAGCAGAATAAATGAATATGGATATATTGTATAAATTATGCATATGTATAAATTACTTCAGGAATATTAAAGAGGTTTTCAGAATCAATGGAAAGGCATCTGGATCTTGCAGATGTATCTATTCATTCTGATGTATGTATGGAATTATTTTTTTTATTTATTAATTGATCTATTTAAATTCTTCAAATTTCTGTATATTTTTTATTTCTAAATTGAAAGATCCAGTCATTTTTTTCTTTTTCTCTTTCTTGTTATTGGCAGTTTGTCCGCTGTTGGTTTGGACAATGAATAAAGAATAACGAATGACGATCTGAACAGGGTGATTATTACCATTAGACTGAAACAATGTAATAAAAAAAAAACATGAGGCGCAAAAACAGGAAGCAGAGGAATAACGTCCAACAGGAAAAGGGCAAAGATATATTTACAGAATATTTACAACATGTTTCTAAACCCAAACCAAGAAATTGAAACTGTAAAAAACGGATTAATTTGTTTAAGAACTGTAGGACATTATGGAAACAATATTCTAGTCTCTGAAATCTCTGGTCTTTTTTTTTTTTAAAGCATGCTTAAAACACATTCGTTCGGCATTGCTCATGACTAACTCTATATATTGTGTTTATCCACTTGTTTTTTGTTAGTGTGCAAATCTCTCTTTAATGCGCTCTTAACTACATCCCCTGTATACTTCTTGTAATGTACGCTTTTCTTGATTTAATTTTTTTTCAGCACCTCGAAATGTTTGGTCATAGACAGATGGCGATTTAAAAATGATGTATTATTAAAGCACGAGGTCCAATGAGAATTTTTGAGGATTAAAAAAATCATCTTAACAACTTATCCTAAGAAAATTAAAGGTATGCAGCAATCCTGACAAGTTAAAATATGTTAAAACATCAGATTTAGACTATAGTAGTGTAGTATTTCACAGTTATCAATTTTGTTTTAAATTTTGACGATATTTTTTCTCTCGAACATGTTGGTGGGTGTTTCCAAGAAAAAATTTGGAAATCAATACTTAATTTTTTGGTTTTTAAAATAAACAATTTTATTAAAGAAAATAAAAAACGGGAATTTTTTTTGGGGGGGGGGTGGTCCAACAAAAAATGTATTAAAAAAAAACATTGATGAGTCTACAGGGCCCCTTAAGTTGCCGGAATCTTACAAAGCATTCCTAAGGGGAAAATTAATATATCAATTTTGTCCTGGTTTACTTCTGGCCCGTATAAAACCATCATTGTGATTAGTTCATGAATTCCGTTTGACTTTAGTAAAGAAAGCTAAACAGCAGATTGACATCCTAAAGAGGTTAACACATGGGTTCTCTAAATCATTGCAATTACTGTAAAATTTCAAAATGAAGAATCGCGATTTTTTTTCAAACAAAGCTCACAAATATAATGATCATAAATGCGTGCGAGTGTGCACAGGTTGCAGCCGGTGACCTCTGAAACTACAGGATGGACACGACTTACTCTTCTAAAAACCAATGATGGACAAGTACTTCTTATCCCTTAAAGGCAGGGTATACTTTTGGTAATTGTCAAAGACTAGTATCCTCACTTAGTGTATCCCAACATGTGCATACAATAACAAAACCTTCGGGAGACCGCCAACATAGAGCTAGATAGCTCAGTTGGTAGAGCGCCGGTATGTTAATCCGGAGGTCGTTGGTTCAAATCCCGCTCTAGACAATTTTCTTTGTTCAACCCCAAACCATTTGAAGTTTACCCAGTCAGTTTCCCTTGTGATTCATTAAATAACAAAACCTGTGAACATTTTGCCTCAATTGGTCATCGAAGTCACACACAAATAATGAAAGAAGAAACACCCTTGTTGCATAGAATCATGTGCTTTCAGTTGCCTGACAAAGGATTGACACCTGAAGCCATTCTCAGATTCAAATTTTTAATTTTTTTTTTTGGGGGGGGGGGTTGAAAAAATAATTACCTCTTTCTCTAAAACAACATTACTTCAAAAGGGGGTCGTTTCTAACATTGCTTTATAACATCAACAGCTCTCCAGTGCTCGTTACCAAGTAAGTTTGTTATCGTCATTAATTTGTGGAGTAATTACCAGAAGGTGTACCCTGCCTTTAAACGCATGCATATTCTACTCCCCTTCAGTTTACTGTCATCTCACTACACTTTTATTTTCCTTGTCTCATCCCTTATCTCTTTGTGTATCTGTTCTACTCCATCACTCCGCCCTTTGTCCCGACCAGTCACTAGGTTCGTACATGCTCTCGCATCACTCCTCGCTTAAAAAACTTCCCTCCATCCCTCTTTATTACGGGCCGTGTCGCTCACTCTACTTTTCTTGTCAGCTTGATCTGTCTCTATCTACGCGGTACAGTCCATCATTTTCTCCCTCAACGTTATAAGCAATCTTCTGTCCCTTCTTTTTGTCTCTCGTCTTTAAAGGGATGGTGCAGAATTACTTTTTCGGAAGTAGTCATTTTTTTGTTGTTGTTCATACAGATAACAATGTATTCATGGTCTGGATGCCGAATTGCCACACAACACAACATTTTGTGCTCACAAATGTATAGAAACACGATCTGCCGTTCACACAACACTCTGACGAGTGAAACTACAGTGGTTGGAAGATGCGTTTAAGTCATAAACAGAAGTATGGATATCGTTGTAACTATGTAGGGGCCTACTGTTAACATCTCACAAGCAACTTCAGTTAAAAGACGACAAGTTGCCTCAGATACGCTTAGATGTAAACAACAATTTTCTACGACACCCCAAAACAGTTCAAAAGATGAAATCATCAGGGCCTCTAAGAAGATGCATGGCCACGTTGTTTTTCAAATGCCACATCTTCAAGACATCCTTTCCTTGACTGGCCTGTGACAATTTCCTTGAAGAAAGTACTCAGGTTTATTTTGCTGACGTGGGAAAGATCTCATACGGGCTCCGGAATTACAAGGAGGCCACAGAGGCCTTGGTGCCCCTTCAAAAAAATCCCCACAGACCTTGAAGAATTGTCAGCGGACATGCCCTTTGCAAAATGAAAATGGCCTTGCCCTCTCCAAAATGAAATTCAAAACCTGCTCATAATGAAAAGAAAATCCTGAAAAGTGACTGAATGTGCTCTGCCAAAAAAAAAAACCAGAAAATTAAACTACATTTTTAAGCAGAACACCTAAAGTCCTCCCCCTTTTCTCCTAATCATGTACCCGCCCCCGCCTCTTCCCATTTTACCTTTGCACTCTGTCCCTTTAGAGTCTGCCCATGAATATGGGGTAATGTATTTTAATTTTATTAGCGAGACCGGTTCCCGTGGGGATCGGGCTATTTATACTGTAGCAGGGCAGAGAACCGGGCAGAGCTGACAGCGGGAACATATTAGCAGGGATAATTGACGGATTCGTCGGCCTGATGCTGCGAATATTGTGCCAAGTGTCGGGCGTTTGGGAGGGGGGGGGGAGTGAAGAGAAAATGGCGAGACCCTATGTTTTTCATCAAGCTTCTTCTTATTCTATTTTCACTTGCGCTTGAAACCTAATTAGGTACATTTTATTCATACAAAGACGAAGGCCCAATTTCATAGTTGCTTCGACAGAAAATATTGCTTAACACTTTTTCTGCTAGACAAAAATGGGCACGAGACATCGTGTTTTGGCTGGTAACCATATTCTGGTCAGCATATTTTTGTTTGTGCTCAACTATTTCTTGCGCTTAAAAGCAGCTCTTGTGGACCCAGTTTCATACAGCTGCATACATGTCAGCAGAGAAATCAGCAAAGCGCTTACCAGGAAGAGTTCACCAGCCAAAATACAATGTCACATACACTATATGCAACTGGTTCCCTGCTGATTTTTGCTTAGCAGAAAGTTGTCTGCTTAAGCAGCTCTATGAAACTGGGGCCTATTGGCAAATGATCAGGAGGAAAAGGAAAAGAGCTTTCCAGTAAAATATCAGTCCCCATGAGGGTCTATTTCTTCATCATGTACCCCCCGCTTCCCTCACAAAAACAACAAACAAACAAACAAACACCCAACAAACAAACAAACACCATGACACATTAGATCATTCAAATTTAAACCAAAATTCAAATTTTGTTCATAACCTGAAACTTTAAGCCAGGGCCATATTGTGATTTGTTTTTTCTGCCACCATTCCATTTCCCATCCTCTTTTGCGAAAGGCACTTTAAAACGTGATAAACCTTATTACACATAAACTTGTATCATCTCCCACTTCCTTTACAATCCCCCTTTCCAGACAAGAAAAGAAACTTACATCATTCTCTTCTTGAACAAAATGGAATTGGTTTGATCGGACATGTCAAATGTGCACATTTCAGTATGACACTGCGTGTACATAACACAATAATTGGTATGGTGCCTACTCACCATAGAAGTGAAATAACCAAACATGCGAGAAAAATCAAATGGTCCTCATTGGGACTTGAACCCAAGACCCCTGACACTCCGGCAGATGCTCTACCAACTGAACTATGAGGCACAGCGGTAATACTCCCTCAGGTTTTCCCTAAAACCACATTTTTCTCTGGGTGTTGCATGGATCGCTAACTGGGCAAAGTAAGAAACACAATAATTGGTATGGTGCCTAATCAACATAAAGTGAAATAAACTAAACATGGTGTACATGCGTGTACATCTGTACGACCCACAGAGCCCAATTACATGGCTCTACTTACTGCAAAAAATCTACGCTTACAGTCACAAGTATCTGCTTACAGGGGTTAGCATCAAATGTCTTCTCTAGCTGTGTAAGAAAGGATGATTACAGGCACGGGGCCAAGGAGGGGTGAGTCAAGGGTGCTCGGACCCATCCCTTCCCTGTTTTTTTTGTTTTGTTTTGGGGTGGGTTTTTTTTTTAGGGGGGGGGGCTGCTTGTATCATACCCATAATCATCGCGACCAAAAAGCTACTTCTTCTTTTTTCCTTCTGTTTTTTTTTGGGGGGGGGGGTGCTTTTTAGCCCTCCCAGATAAAATTCATGGATCTGCAACTGGCTCAATAACAAAAGAACAACAAAAACATCTTGTTGAACTGTGACATATATTGACCTTTCTTATTCAATGTGAATTATTCACTTAAATGATAAGCAGTTCTGTGAAATCAGGCACGATACTTTAATTCACTTGCATATTTCTGAAACTTATAGTACCAAAAGTGTGTCGGAAAGCTTTGAAAAAGAATTACAAATAAAGAACTTCAGATTACATTTAAGATGATCAGAGAATACGAAGGAATGTGAAATCATACAGAAACACACAGGGGCTAACCAAACTACACCCAATCATATTGCTTAGTAGAATTAAGTTATTAATTTTTGTTTTTACCCATACACGATGTGCGTTAGCACTGTATACTCAGTACAGTGCTAACACACACATCGGTGTATGGGTAAAAACAAAAATTAATATTCTTTATCCCCGATGCAAAATTTAACATCTAAGAATTAGGTTACCGGCCACCATATCATGCTATGTATGGCACCCATTCCCTGGCTGATTCCCTGCTAATATCTGCTTAGTATCTACATGTGAAAAGGCTAAGCATGTTTTCTGCTCTATAAAATTGGGCCTTGGATGTTTGGGGTGTTTTTTTTAAGCTAAGGGAAACATGTACATGTACAAAATGACTGACATTACTAAAAAAATTGTTATCAAAAGCATTGAATTGTGGATGAACTTCTGGGGAAAATGTAAAATACTGTACAAGATTATGTCGACCTTTGTTTTGCGCCATTCTCTTTGTCTGGTTCCTCATTTGTTAAAACGACCTGGAATAGTGATCCTTTTTGTACAAATAAGCACCAGACTATTGTTAGGACAGGTCCGCATTGGCGGCTATGGCCATAGTTACGCTGGAATCGCAGCATCATCATCATGCGTTGAAGTATAGGACGTCCTTAGCAACACACTTAGCAACAGTTGCAGCCGTAGTTGCCAATTCGGATACGGCCTCAGTTCCCTCAAACGAGAGAAAAATATTGATGGCCTCAGCATAATGAAGGTCTTAAAATAATGAACTTTTATTTTTGACGGGTCGTCATGTTGACTAAGGTGCCACAACTGTCAATATTTTTGCAAAAGGTTTAGATTTGGGATTTCATGCAAATTTCAACTGCACAAATTTACACACCATTTTTGCATATTAATTTTAAAAGAAATCCAATCACCACTTATAACATTCTGCTCAAAATAAAATGAACTAATAGCATGACACCAAGCACAAAGATTGGACCAATCAGCTATCAGTTGTCGTAAATCCTCGAATCACATTCCTGGAACTCACCTCCGTAGCAGGCTGACTTAAAACGAATTTGAGGACAAATTAAAATTATACCACTCAAAGGTAAAAAGCATGACATGAAAGCGACCAATCGGATGGCCAGACTCACCTTGACCTTTGGCCGTGACATCACCTTTGACCTCTGAATTGGAGACAGGCATGGATATTGCCCATGGGGGTAATGTCAGGTCACGAATCGGTCCCAGATTGCATTCTGACGACAGACTTTTATAACACCCTGTGTGAGCCTAAAATAAAAGAAAACAATAAGTCAACAGAAAACTTATGAATGGTGTTTGACGCTTTGCATGGTGTGAAGAAGAGCAGAGTTTTACTGCTCGAAACGTCGAGACCAAACCGGCTCTTTTCAGAGCCAACACTCCCACAAAAGAGTTCATATTACATGGTTGTACCCGCAAGTTTACTATTTATTTATTTATAGTTACCTCTTAGAAAACTTATACAAAACCCTCTGTAAAAAATAATTATTGTATCTGCAAGAACTTAAAGGGCAGGATATGGTTGTTCATAGATTTGCACATAACTTACATGCTGTATCGATAGTAATGGTGCAAAAAAATTTCCCTTTAAGGGCAGGGAATACTTCTGAAAACCGTCAGTTGGTCAAAATTCAAAATATTTTACAAGTAAACATTAACAGAGGTGAGGTCTTATTCTTTGTTATTTTTTTTAATTGATTTATACTTTTGTATTGTTAGTATTACATTCCCAGCAGCATATATAATGTTCATGGTCATAAACTAAAACAATTGACAAAACAAATTTCCCGCCCACGTAAAACTCCATATGGTTGGGACCACAAGGGTCCCAGAAGTCTGAATACGCGCGAGACTTACACAGTCTGTTACCAAAGTTGTGCTTCAATACATTGGCCTAATTTCAAGAAGCACAAACTATAACACGATTCATCGAGACCCAATTTCATGGCACTGCGTACTGCCGAATTCTGCGCTTAAAGCGCCCTGTAAAACACATAACTCTCCATGGGTCGTCAGTGCAGAATTCTGCAGTAAGCAGCAGCCATGAAATTGGGCCCGGGTACAATGTATCTACTTTGACATCGTTATGCTGTATGATTCACAAGATAACTTGAAGGCAGATCATGACAGCGCATGGACTCTATACAAGAAGAAGTCCTCCCGATCCACAAAGCTAAAGTAGTAGTCCAGGCCGATTTCCTACCTCCCGCCCAGGTAGTAGTTAATAAGCAGGACAGTTCTTTTCAGAACTGAGAAGTCTCCCGAATTCCGGAAAAAAACCTACTCGCGGTAGAAGAATAAATAGCAAGACAAGTTCTCTAAAGAACAAATCTACACAGCAAGTAGATATTTTTTACACATGGTGTTACCGCAAACTGAATATATACTGACTCTATACAAGTTATTCTTTAATTAAATCAGACTCCATGGCATACAGGGTGTTCTCATTAATCAAAGCAGAGGTGTGGGGGAAGGGAGGGATACAGTTAGGTTTGTTCTCACCCCCATAAATTCATATTTGGAGGGGGCATCAACAAATGACCAGGATCAGAAGAGAATGCAAAATTAATAAATTGATTTTAGCAAACAACTTTCTCTACCAGTTTGCTTCGGAGGACACAATAACAAGCAAAACACTTTACGCAGCACAAAGCGGTGGGCTCGAGTTTCTGGGCGTGTTAGAGGTGGTCATGTCCACAGGGCCCAATTTCATCAGAGCTGCTAAGCACAAAAATTTTGGATTAAAAAACAGGATTACCAACCAAATTTCCATGTGTTGCATATTGCCTGTTACTGGTATTCAGCTGTTGCTTGCTTATCCTGAAAATCACGTGGAAATTTGGTTGGTAATCCTGTTTTCATCAATGAAGAAATTTCATGCCTAAGCAAATTTTTTGCTTAGCAGCTCTATGAAATTGGGCCCAGGCCTTGTGTGGGATTGCGGGGTACACAGGCAAATGTTTCACGGAGTCCATGAGGTCATGGTTCGGTGGCCCTGGGCAAAAGGCACTGCAAACAATGAATGGATTTAACTATTTGCAGGGATTTATGCCTGATGCCTTTATTGATGACCTGTTTGTTTCACAAACCAGCCCTAAAAAAGGGTAAGGGAATTCATGATCGAATCCCCCTTTTTCTGAGGGTTAACACTGTAATCCCCGATCCCAGACCTTAGCCCAGACCATCATCCTTTTCTTGTACAACAATTGTATTCCGCATGTGTAAGAGGCAACTCCGAGATTCCAGCGTACCATGGCTGATTGTCGGCCGTGGCTTACGGCCAAGGTTTCGGCCTATTCACGGTGAAGACGTTCCATAATTTCAGAGCACCATAAGCGCAGGAGTCCGTCATAAAATTGGCCTATTCCTTTCTCAATATCATTTCGTGTCCATCGGGCCAGATACAAACAATTTTGCATGTTACAAGTACCTTGTGCATTGTCCGTAGCATATGCAAAAGTTCTTGTGTGTTTTTCATTTTGAAACATCTTCATGTGTCCAAATTTGCCATCCAACTTTGAGCAAGTTCGGGTGGGTGACTAGAGTCGACTAGACTTAACCACAGTCGATCTAGATGTCACTTGAACGCTTTATGTTTGACAAGCTAGCCCCGGAGCACTGTTTCTCTAGTCGACTAACAAAGATGTCGGTAAGGTTACGTGACGGAGAAAGTTTTGTACACAAAAAGTTGTGATAAATGGTAGGTTTTTGACAATGAAATGTCTCTCAACTATTAAGATAACTATTGACGATATTTTTTTATGGGACAATACCTTTTTTTTCCGTTCGATCCGTCGTCGCTTTGTTGGGTTGCCATATTTGACAAATCAGAGACCACCGATGCCTATTTACATGGCAAATTGACACCTGATCTTGCTCTTAAATGGTTCAATTAATTGGTAAACAAACAGGTTTTAAAAAAAATCAATCAATTAAAAAAAATTCTTACGGTTGTCCAGCACCACTCGCACTTCATGCTAGCCAAGCATTCCGAAGTGTAACAGGATTTCTTGCAGAAAGCACAGCGACTATTACCTGGTAAGTTACCCTCTCTCCAGTGATGGGTAAATTTCATTTTTTCCTGCAAAGAAAAAATAAAAACGGGGGAAAAATACATTAAAAATGAAAGAAATGTGGGGAGCGCAGTAAACTTAATTGCACAACGAACATTTTTAGGGCAATTTTTAAGCAGGGCACTTTCAGGTGTTTGCCTTATCAATAAAACATACGGTACACGATCATGGAGGTTTCACTGATGGTCCGTAGCCTTTGACATACGTCCGGGGGCAAGCCCACACTAATGAGCCCAAAGATAATTTTGTAAGCGAGGCATGGGAGATTGTAGTCTTGGGTCCAAGACCATGGTGTTGTTGCGTACACACAACCATACGTTGACGGATTATGAATAAACTCTAGAGGGCGCTGTGACTTGTGCTATTGTCCCCAACGACACTGGATCCTTCGAGGCGAATCGAACAGAAGTCCAATGGAATCGATACCCATCGGAGATACTGCAATTGAATTTCAGTCAAATTCAAGTGAGAAGGAATCGATTTTCATCACAGAAACGCTTCGCTGTAGGATCATGTTCGCGTTGAGGACGGGCGTAAAAAAAAATAATAAAAAAAAAAGAAGGTTTTTTGGCATTTGCTGCTGTGGTCATTGTCATCCTTGTCCTTGATGTCATTAGGTGTGCATTGTTAACATTGTAGCGGATGTTGTCGCTGCGCCGTTCTGTCGAAAAATGTTGACACTTGTTGACATTATTAGGGCAATAGTTGACATTTGTTTCTGTGGTCACTGTTGCCCTTGCCATTGTTCTCATTAGGTGTGTGTCGAAGTGTCATTTTCTTTGACCTTATTATTAATTACACAAGCGCAAGTGGAAAACAGAAATGTACAACAAAAATTGGGGACGTCTTTAAAGTACAAACAATGGTAGAACAAATAAAAATCCCAATATACCAGATCAACAAACACATGTGTGTTTGTTTGCTGCATATAACTTGTTTTATGCTGTCTGCATGAACTTTCCCCTTCTGTATTTGTTTCACCTTCTCAGTAATTCTTAGGGAGTATTTTTGTATTTTAAATATCGTTAAATACTGTATCTGTCATTTGTGTATTTGACAGTAAACACAATGACGTGTACAACTCATCTACCCGCATGTTAGCAGAACATGAAACCACCTGTCAGTGTTTGGACATGTGAATGGACAATGCAGGCTTATACTGAAAATTATTTGAGTTGATTCATGTTATCAATTTTTGTTATTACTCTCAAACTTCATTCCAAAAAAAAGAAAGGAAAAGGCAGGTAACTTATTCCGTCCATTTTTGATGGAAATTTGGGGGCGATTTTTGTAGAAGTATTAAAAACATCGAAGGAATCAACTCATTTGAAATTCAGTCATGTCAGTATACATGTAAGCCTGCATGTCCATTCACATGTTGTAAAAACTGCCAATATGACAGATTCACACACACAAAAATTGTTTATAAGATATCGCCTTACATCACAAGGCTAGACAGCCACTTCAAGGCGAGGGCTACACTTACTTGGGCTGTCGGCCCATATCAAACTGTCACCAGGGGCATGTTGCCACCCGGTTCTGTAACAGGGTTACCCCCTTCACATTCCGTGAGGATGTAGGCATGGGTATCATCCACTGGGAGCATGGCTGGTAGAGCAGAATGGACTACCTTCCCAACTTTTTTTAACGAAGCAATTATGGTGAAGTGCCTTGCTCAAGGGCACAAGTGTCATGACAGCGGGATTCGAACCCACACTCTGCTGCTGACAACACCAGAGCTTGGGTCCGGTGAACGAGACCGCTCAGCCACGAAATGACACGGATGCAAAATGGTACAAATTTTTCTGTTTTCCGTCATTTGGCAGTACTTTGTTCTGATGAATAAATAAAAACATGGTGTATTCGCCAATTCAAGTTATTCACCCAATGTAGCCAAAACGAGGCTCCAAGTGAGAGCATTTTAAAGCCGTCACAAAAAACAGAATAAGAAGAAAACAAATGGCAGATTGGCGGCAATGACAACAGTCTACTTGCACATGTGCACAACCATTAAGACCGGGTTTGCTTTCTGTGGCTACATTTAAAAGAACAAGTTTCATGAAATATAAACAAAAATGAGAGACCTCAACGAACATGCTGTTCTTAACAGTACATGTGTACACGTTTTTGAGCACTACAATGTGCAGTGCGCTATGTCAGCAGACGTACTTTACATGTTGATACAGGTGCTATGGGCCAAACCATGGGTATAAAGCCCGGTTCATACTTCACGCCAAATCGAATGTTAAGAGAATTTTGGTGATGAAATAATCGGTGCGCCCCGTTCTTCGCTTTTTTCTTCACGTGAAGTATATGAACCAAGCTTAAAGGCAGGATACACTTTTGATAATTGTCAAAGACCAGTTTCCTCACTTGTTGCATCCCAACATATATGCATAAAATAACAAACCTGTCAAAATTTGGGCTCAATTGGTCGTCACCCTTGTTGCATCAATGCCTTTTTCAGTTTGAAATATTTTAGTGAGAAATTACCTCTTTCTCAAAAACTACATTACTTCAGAGGGAGACGTTTCTCACATTGTTTTATACTGTCATCAGCTCTCAGGTGCTCCTTACCAAGTAAGTTTTTATGGTAATGTATTTCTTGAGTAATTACCAAAAGTATCCATTGTCTTTAAGGTAATGTTACAGACACACTGTTGATAGAGAAAGCCGTGTTCTAGCTGATAGATAAAACAAGGAAGATAGCACTTTAAGACTGACTATACATAAAAGCACTGCATATTGAACAGCTCATTGGGGGAATTTCGTTTCACAAACCTCATGTATCAAGTAAGGACTTTCCAGTACTACACATGGGGATCAGGTTGGCCAAGTGGTTTCTTTCCCTGCCTTTCACCTCTGTGGACCCCGATTCGAATCCCACCTTGGACCTGGAGCCTCTGCATGTGGATTAGGTTTACAGTCCCTACCTGATTGCGTGGGTTTTACCTTTCCCCATTGGGAATTCCTCCCACATCTTTATTTTCCCCTATTCATTCGCTTATTGGCACTAATTGCTGTTGGATGTGTACTGAAATACAAATGTTCACAATTTCCTTTACAGGACAGCATGATATGATGATGTACATGTAGAACGTATTATTAAATATTTACAACTAAACAGAAAGTGAATACTGAAAATCTGATTTTAGAAAACCTTGCTGATGTGACGCATTATAAACCCGACCGTGCAGTTTCAAAGTCTATCACACTTAAACTCAACCATCGTCTGCGCTGTTTTCAGGATTCAGGTTAAGTGTTTTTAGTTGCAAATAATTATGGTCAATGTTCTGCATCATTATGCCAAGCTGTCCTGTCTGGAAAATTGTGTTGAGCAAGACTCACATAATTCACACACAAAAAGTAAAAAAATACGATGGTTTTCTCATGTACAAAACCTTGTGCTGCCAGAATCCCAGCAATGGCAGCCCGGGGTGCAAATCACGTATGGATCGGTCTTGAGCGTTTCAGGCAATAACATTTCAAGGGAAGCTTCCCACCATGACCACTATTTTACAATGTATCTATGTACCATGTAAGCTATGTGTAAATCAGTGTAAACTTTTCAATTTTTCACTCTTAATAATGCTGTGCACATCCTTTAGTGGAAGACGTACAGGGATGCTACAACCAACGTACGTGGCGGCAGATTTATCAGGTAAATCCAATGTTCTCACTCAGAAATGTGCGCATGCCCAGAACTACGCAAACAATGGAAATTGACCTGGTAAATCTGCTGCCACCAAGTGGTCCAAAGCTTCTCAATGCAAGATCATTTCTTTCAAGACAATTTGACGACAAAAACAGACGTCAAAAAAGTTTTAATCAGGAGAGAACCTGACCAATCAATCAGTGGTCTGTTATCTTACTGAGAACATACATAACATAGAAACGAAAACTGTTTATATTTTTACGTGCGTAGTGCTATACATGGTTGTTGTTTCCAATGTGTAAACAAATATACCATTTGCGAGTTAGATTTGAAGAAAGTCTGGTACAATGACTTGCTTAGTCCAAAGTTAACGCTTAAATTTGAATTCCTCAGACTATAGAGACAGCTGCTATGTCACATGGCTCGGGGCAAGCTTTTGTATAGCAACCTCCAGCAGCCGATTTCACGAAACTGCGTAAGTCCACTTGTGTAACATTTATTGTGTTAGTGGTGCACAATATGTAGAAAAGTGTCTCTCTAGTCTGAGGAATTTTAAATGGTAACTTGTGGTTAACACGTTGACTGCTGGTCATAAATTTGAAGGGGCGTTCCCATTTGCCAAGCATCCCAGTGTGGTGCGCATGCGTGCATACCAAATAGGTACTTTTTTGTTGTCAACATGTTGTAGCATACAAATTTTAACGATGTGTGCTCACCACTGCCAGAAGCGTATACATTGCGTTCTCAGTGATGCCAGTGTATTCAATTCACTATACAAAAGCCTTTCATTCTCTACGAGTATACTCGTAGTGGCAGAATCGTTACACCTGTTACTACGAATATACTCGTAGGCGGCAGTCAAAGTGTTAAGCAAGTCAACGTACCAGACATTGTTCAAATGTAACTCCCAAATGGTGTATGGACTAACTTAGTACGGACAGAGACATTATTGCAATAAATAAACACATTTACGAAAATAATAATCCCTAAGACACGCCTTTAAAAAAAAACTAAACAATCAACTGTCAGAAATCCCACAGCCTAGATGTCTCTCTGTAGCTGCATCCAATAATACCTGTCACTCACTCTCGTTTTTTTTTTTTTTCTCTCTTCCCCTATCAACCTCTCAAGTGCGGACATATTACGAACATCACTGAGGGTGTCCGACATAAACAAACAGAGCTTCTGAAAATAAATAGATTTATGGCAACTTCCAGCAGCGGGAAGAGTTTCCAACGGCCAGTGATTGACGGTGGAGCCGAGTCGAGACGAGCGAAAAGTGCACCATTTGATGGTAAGATTAAATTGACTGATACTTAAACAGCTCTTTGTGTAATTGTTCTTGTCGTGGAGGCTGATTGGGTTACGGTGATTAATGTTGGGTCATGTGATGTGGTGGGATTGTCTGGAAAGAACAAGCACGCGAACGATTGTTGAGTATAAAACATTCTTGCCTTTACACATTATATACAGTTGCTCACACCAATGAAGTTTGCAATGCAGGTCTTGCTGATCGTTAAAACCTTTTCGTACCATGCTTCATCTGTACCTTTTTTTTAAAGGGTGAGTAATTTTTTGGCATGGAAGTTGATGTTGGCTCGAAAATTTACACTGGACTGCAGTCCCACCGCCAGTGTTTTTTTGGGCGCCCTTCAAGTAAACTCATGACCACATAAGTCCAGCTGTCTTGTGTTTTTCAGTTGAATAATAATACCTCCCTACAACAAAAATTGTTATTTGGAGGTTGAACAAAGAAAATTTGACTAGAGCGGGATTTGAACCTGCGACCTCCAGATTAATGTGCCAGCGCTCTACCAACTTGGCAGAATTCTGACTGGCACCCCTAACCAATAAAAATTGACAAAATAGGGAGACTGCCGACATTAGGTCTTGATAGCTCAGTTGGTAGAGTGTGCCGGCACGTTAATCCTGGCAGATTCAAATCCTGCTGAAGTCAATTCTTCTTTGTTCAACCCAAAAACATTTATAACTTATCCAGTCAGTTTCCCTTGTGGTTTAGGCCTATTACTTGATATAAACAAAGGCCAAATGTTGACTTGATCTTATAAATATCTTTTGAGTCAGTCGAGTATCAAGGTATTGGCCCTACTTACTCCATGTGCACACAAGACACAAGTGAGAGAAATCTTAGGGTTAAGCATCCAAATTGAAAACAGAGTGTTCAGAAGACACCCAGACTCCCCTCTGGCTCATAATGATGTGAGTTCATTTTAAATCTTCTCTTAGGGGCCATTCAGAATTATCAAAATTTTAAAATGTTGATTTTTCTTTTGATTTTTTTTTTCAAAATTGTTTTGAAGGAGTTCAGGAGTTTTCAAATGGTCTTTCCTGGCTTCCAGCTTGCAACTTTTTTAGTTGAAACCCGAAGAGAATATCCTTGCCATCTCCCCCATCGGGCGCGGAGGTCAACTATTGAAACAAGGTTGACCATTAACAACGAAACTGCACACACAGTTCCCTTCTACTATTTGAATTGAAAACTGAATTTCAATTTTTCAGTTATTTCTTTTGACACACCCACCCACAATTTTGAGAGAAAAAATATGATAATAGTGCTTGTTCTAAGAAAAAAATTATATGAGTTAAAACGTGTAGATTAATATTTCTTTTGCATTATGATTCTAGTCTAGTTTTTAAAAAAAATCTTGACCAGTAAAAAAAAAAATTATTCTACAAGCTTTGTGGTCTTGTGGATTTTCCTTCCAAATTCGAGCCCAAGTTTTCTTGACGGGGGAGATTGTGCATTAACCGTTTTGGAACCACTTTGATTTCTCTAGTTTCAAACGATTGTACAGTAAATCGATTCATTTGAACTGTAATTTGATTGCTCTAATAAATGTTCAGACCAGTTAGTCAGAACAGGTATTGTTTCCGTCAAGAATATTTCCGGTAACAAACCAGTAGGAAACTGACTGAGTAAATTACCCTTACACGATTTCTGTGACGTCACTCTAGTGATAAAAGTGTGGATTATTTTTACGAATCTACACTCAACTGTAGATTCAGTACAAATCTACACTCAACTGTAGATTCAGTACAAATCTACACTCAACTGTTACAAACTAAAGTGAATTGTTCAACTGGAAACAAGATGTACATCAAAACACAGCTGGAAATCATGTTATCTTTCAATTTACAAAAATTTGATTGATACCATTACATAATCAATGTCTTAGGGGAAAATAGTTGAATAGACTCTAAAGTGTAGATTCATGACTACAATCTACTCGCCTTGGGCTCCTACATTTCATCAACGAATCTACACTTTCTCGTTCATTCTCCTTAGCATAATTCCTCACTCAGGCTCCCTTGTGGTTTACTACTTGATACTTAAAGAAAAAGTTGCATCCCCTTAAGGTGATCCCCTTACAATGCAGCTTCCCAGGTTCATAAACTGGGCGTGATCCCTGGCAGTATGGTTGTTTGACTTCCGACTGGCGCCCCCAATCAAAGATAATGTTAAAAATAGGGAGACCGCCAGCATATTAGGGCTAATTAGCTCAGTTGGTAGAGCACCTGCAAATTAATCCAGAGGTCCTCGGCTCACGTCCCGCTCTAGTCAATTCTTTATTTTGTTCAACCCTGAACTGTTTAGAGCTTTGCAATTATTCCTTAAATATTTTGTACAACGCCTTGATGTAGTTGCTAGGATGTGTGCACAGTTTGTAATCCCGTAGGTTGCAGGTTCAACATCCAATTTGTTTTTTGGTCACCCCCAAAAAAATTATTTCTACTTAATCTTATTCTTAGTATGGTTTGATCGCCCCCTGTGTGAATTTCAATTTGTGTGGAGAATAAATAAATCAATTGAAATTGGAAACCTTTTACTTATCTACTTATTACACGTCCAATAGGACAAATGTTACTGCCAATAACAGGAAACAGGATGAATAGGAAATGAGAAGAAATGTTTTAGACGACTTTCAGATGTGGGCGGGAAAAACACCTACAGGGGGAAAACCAACGCGATCACATAGGGGCTGAAAACCCAATCTAAGGCTCCAGTCCGAGGTGGGATTCGAACCAGGGTCCACAGAGGTGAATGGCAGGGAATAAAAAAACCACTGAGCCAACCTGATCACCCTTTTCATGTACACAACTCACTGAGCACACACTGTTGCATGTCATCATTACAGTGCAGTAATAACGACCCACTCTTTACACTCGATACAAACGAGACTCTGTACTGGCAAGGCTCCGGTCTGAGGTGGGATTCGAACCAGGGTTCACAGAGGTGAATGGCAGGGAAAAGAAACCACTGAGCCAACCTGATCCCCTTTTCATGTACACAACTCACTGAGCACACACTGTTGCATGTCATCATTACAGTGCAGTAATAACGACCCACTCTTTACACTTGATACAAACGAGACTCTGTACTGTGTACAGCGTCGCTATGAAACAACAACAAAAAACGTTATTAGGTCCTTACACACAATCATTGCTCATTAATTGCTTTGTTTACAGAGCTCTTAACTCAAGGTTAGTTCGCTAAATATAAATAAGAGACAAGGGTTGTTCTGTAAAACCCACAGTTTGTTATGTACATAAGAGGCCATTCAAAACTATAAAATGTTTATAGTAATTTATTAGTTTCACAAATTTTGTGTGTGGAAAATTATGGTGTGCGTACATGTACATGTATGGTGCGTACATGTACATGTATGGTGCGTACATGTACAGTGTATGTACATGTAAATCCACACTGTTTCACGACTCTACAACAAGTGGACATCTTTTGTTCTCAGAGTCAGGTCCACACATTGCATGTAATACTACAATGTGTGGACATTTTTTGTTCTCAGGGTCAGGTCCACACATTGCATGTATTGCTACAATGTGTTGACATCTTTTGTTCTCAGAGTCAGGTCCACACATTGCATGTAATACTACAATGTGTGGACGTCTTTTGTTCTCAGAGTCAGGTCCACACATTGCATGTAACACTTCAATGTGTGGACATCTTTTGTTCTCAAATTCAGGTCCACACATTGCATGTATTGCTACAATGTGTTGACATCTTTTGTTCTCAGAGTCAGGTCCACACATTACATGTAATACTAATGTGTGGTGAAAACCTAAAGGCCTTGTGATGCATGATGCTGATTTGACAGGTAACTAGGAGACAACCATCTACACGCCATGCAAATAGGAATAATTCTGCATAGCAGTGAAGGCAAGGCCATTTCCATTTTGTAAAGAGCACTTCCATTGGAAAATCTTTAAGTCTATGTGAATCTTTTGAAAGGGCACTAAGGCCAAGACAAGGGCAACAGAGGCCATGGCCCCTGGGCCTCTGTGAAATTCCATGCCCGGCATAGTGGTATTTTTTCTAACAGTGTCTTTTTTTGTACACCACAAAATGTTTGTGACAATTCAAATGTGACCATTTTGTCTTCTGAGAGATTGCCAGGTGTGACTGGTCCCTAAGAACTCACAGTCAGAAATGAGTAGCAATATTTTTTGTTTGCAGTTTTTCCAGAAATGTTTACCTTCGGTGAAATGTCCGTACTGTTAACTTTCAATCAACACGGTGATAAGTTCGTAAAAAGCCTCTTAGTCTTAGTGAGTCCCAAAAGAAATATATTCCGTGTAAGTGTAAATACCGCCGACTGATTTGCATCTCCTTGAATTCCACATTGTTTTGTTCCGCAGGACGTGAACGCTCGCGAGCAAAGAAGAAGAAAGAAGGACGGGGGAGTTTCCACTGCGGCTAAAGTGACATTTTCAGCGCACTCCTCACCGGGCCTCTCCCATGTGTGTACCGTTCACTCCATCATTCCGCTTTCACGGACACTACCCTCTTTGGAGATGCGTCTAACCTACTTAAGGCATCCGAGAAGAACTGTGATGTCTCTCAAGTTCATGTTGTATAGTCAATCCGCCCCCCCCCCCCTCCTCCTCCTCCTCCTATCCCACCCTGAGGGCAACTTGGAGGCAAATCGAGACAAACTAATGTTGATGGCACAGCGTCTTTGCGATACTTGAGTTTATAGTATGCACGTGCAAGGGAATGATCACTTGCATTGGAAGTGACAGATTTGAGGCACATTGTAAAACGACGTATGGCACCTCAAAAAAGAGGATGTATTTTTTTTCAATTTAGAAGCACTAGCTTTCCACCTGAGAAGAAGCTACAAGAATGTGGCATTGCACAACTCATCTCAGGGTGTCTACTCTCTCCAACTACAGGCCTGGAATTGCACGGAGGCCCTTGCCCTTAGCCTTGGTGCCCCTTCAAAATATTCCCGAAGACCTTAAGAAGTTCCAGTGGAAGTGCCCTTTGCAAAATTTAAAAAATGGCCTTGCCCTCTCAAAGATGAAATGCCAGGCCTGCTATTACCAGTAAAAAAACTCAATAACAACAATATAAAAAAAATAGGGAGACCGCCACCACAGGGTTTTGCTCAGTTGGTAGATCATAGGCCCGTGAAACCAGAGGTCGCAGGCTCAAATCCTGCTCTAGTCAATTTTTTGGGGGTCACCCCAAAGTCAAGTTCCTTGTGAAAGTTTTCACATCTTACAAGGTTCCCTCTACTTTTCTCTTTTTTTCTAAGAACTGTGGAGGATCCGGGGCAATACTTGATGAAGTTATCGCAAGCGCGTGACCCCCTCAAAATAATATCCTTGGGTAATTTCCATTGGAATCGGACATTATGTGTTAATTTAAATTCTACCCTGACCAATTTTAACACTTTGCCTATCTTAATGATAATTAGTTGAGTATGACGACTGCATTCGAGAAGAAAAAGAAAAGAAAAAAATATTTGAAACGTGACATCATCAGACGTCAAAAACAAATGGGTCTGTACACTCCAAAAAGGAATTTTTGCACCAGTCAAAAGGTCAAATTCAAAGTCGTTTTGATTCAATATCAACGAAACTCAGGAATGAACTAACAATTCTAAAAATTGTATATTTGAAATGTGACAACTTCAAACATTTTTTTTTTTTTTTTTTTTACAAAAATTGCACTTGAAGGGCATCAAACGTAGTGACATTTTACACTGGTTTAATGTGAGGTTACAGACTTGTAAGTCTTTTTTTACATTTTCATAAGGACTTGGATATCTACTGGAAAATGAGTGCATCACAAAACCTGACTTTTGACCTTGAACCCCTCTTTAAGGCCGTATTCTGCACCCTACATCAATTTTTCGCTTAGCTGAGTAAATTAGCGTAGTAAATTAGCTAAGCAAGGCTTCTCGGCTGTATCTGCTGACGCTTGATCCCATCCTTGAATCACTTCCTTTTACCTTGGACTATTGACAAGATTGTGTTGTACTTGTATTTACAGTAGTTTTCCTTCAGGTAGCGGAAGTTACATTTACACAGTTAAGGCTGCCTTGAACGCATACACCAGGGTTGGCGTTTCACGACCAAATATCTTGCTGGTCAGAACTTTCATTGCACCAGAAAGATTTTTTACAACACCGACAAAATGTGTTCCTTTTTTTTTCTACTTGCTAAAAATAGACCAAATATCTTGTTGGTCTAAACATTCAATCCACCAGAGATAGCTTTCACAAGACTGTAAATATTCTTTCCTTTTTTTCTATATTTAGCAAATATAGACCAAATATCTTGTTGGTCAGAACTTACAATGAGCCAGAAATATTTTTAACAAGACCGTAATGTTTCGTCCTTATTTTCTAAACTTGTTAAAAGAACATTACAGAATTGGTTTTTGCTGACAAAACAGTTGCTGGCAGTGTAAGCAAGCACTTTATGTAATCCACCGTATACATAAACTGGCAAACCTGTAGAAGTTTGAGATCGATCGGCCATCTGGGTCACGAGAAAATAGTGAAAAACCGATTACACATTTGCATGAAATCATATAGATTCAACAAATGAATAAAACGCTCACTGAGCGATAAACTCCAATCGGAAAATTAGTTTATTCATTTCTCATCAAATATGGCATTTCAGACAGAAATATTTCAAGGGATGTTTTCTACTATCATCATCATTAGTCCGTGCAAGTTTTATGTAAATCTGTGATCAAGAAGTATATTTTACAAGTTTTTTCTTACCAATTCTGTAATGTCCCTTTAAATATAGACCAAATATCTGGTTGGTCATAGCTTTGGTCATAGCTTTCATTGCACCAGAAATATTTCTAACAAGACCGCAAATATTTCCTCCTTTTTGTCTGTACTTACTGAACAATTACAGGAGGTCGTTTGGAATTGACATGCTGAAGTGTACAGTAGTAAATCGTCAAAGTAGGTGTTTGGGAAAAAAAAAACACGGGACTTGTTCGGTTGTGGAGTTACTGAAAGGTGCTCAAATACCTGGATCCTGGCCGGTAATCCAGTGGGTATTTCAAGCCCTGTGCATGTCAGAGGTACAGCTCTGGTACCTCCTTGTTGCAAGGGAAAGGTTTGGGGGTTTTTTTTCTTAGCAAAGGGAAAGGTGCATGAGGGAACTTAAAAGTTACACTTACTAAACTTCTGTTAGCATCGTAAGCCGCACACTTGACACAGTTACTAACGACGAAATCTAGGCAGCTTGCATGAGCATAATATTCACATACTGTAGATGGAAACAAGATACAAAAAAAAGATGCAAGTTATAGTGGAGTGTCCATATCCAAGCTGTCTACTGCACTTGGCTCAAGTACTGATGTTTTAAATGAGTGGGTTCAGGTCCCCCTTGTGGCTCTTTTGTCTTTAAAATTGGAATGTCACTTCAGATCCTTCAGATTTGACGATATGATTCAATGTTCCTTTGCCTTTTTCCTGGCCGAGCTGTCTAGTGCACTTGGCTTAAGTTCTAATGTTTTAAGTAAAGTGGGTTCAGGTCCCTGTTGTGGCACTTTTGTCTCTAAGCATGAGCATGCCACAATTAACTATGATTTATCCTTCAGATTTGAAAATAAGATTCAAATTTCCTTTGCCTTTTCCCATGGCTGAGCTGTCTAGTGCACTTGGCTCAAGTTCTAATGTTTTAAGTAAAGTGGGTTCAGGTCCCTGTTGTGGCACTTTTGTCTCTAAGCATGAGAATGCCACAATTAACTATGATTTATCCTTCAGATTTGAAAATAAGATTCAAATTTCCTTTGCCTTTCCCCATGGCTGAGCTGTCTAGTGCACTTGGCTCAAGCTCTGATGCTGTCAGAGTGTGGGTTCGAGTTCAGTTTGAGGCGATTGCGTGATTGGGATTAGGACCCTATTGTGGCACTTTTGTCTCTAAGCATGAGAATGCCACTTTCAACTACGATTTATCCTTCAGACATGACGTCAAGACTCAATGTTCCTCTGCCTTTTGCATGGCTGAGCTGTCTAGTGCACTTGGCTCAAGTTCTAATGTTTTAAGTAAAGTGGGTTCAGGTCCCTGTTGTGGCACTTTTGTCTCTAAGCATGAGAATGCCACTATTAACTATGATTTATCCTTCAGATTTGAAAATAAGATTCAATGTTCCTCTGCCTGTTGCATGGCTGAGCTGTCTAGTGCACTTGGCTCAAGCTCTGATGCTGTCAGAGTGTGGGTTCGAGTTCAGTTTGTGGCGATTGCGTGAGTGGGATTAGGACCCTATGGTGGCACTTTTGTCTCTAAGCATGAGAATGCCACTTTATCCTTCAGACATGATGTCAAGACTCAATGTTCCTCTGCCTTTTGCATGGCTGAGCTGTCTTGTGCACTGGGCTCAAGTTCTGATGTTGTCAGAGTGTTGGTTCTAAGCTCAGTTTGTGGCAAATTGCATCCTTGAGCACACATTGTAATTGCTTTGAATGGGTCATTTTGATGGGACACTGGGTCCAGTGTGTTGGGTAATAACCACCCAAATTACAAGGCACTAACAGGATGCTTAAGAGAAGGGGTTTGGCCCCAGTGTAACTAGGGTAGTCTTGCAGCAGTTTATACCACATCACCTAAGACCCCATTTAAGGTGAAGTATACTTGGGCCGATTTTCAAGGCGCTGCTTACCATAGGATTCTGCACTAACGGCCCATTGCAACAGGTGTATTTCTATGGGCCGTAATAACAGTAATAACTAGTTCTTATACAGCGCACTTTAAAATAACGCTTCAGTACGATTAACATTAATGTCCTGGTCATTAGGCCAATAACATTCCTGTAATCTTTCTCAGCTCCCTGGGGAGTATACAGCCCTGGGGCTGACATGGCGCTCTGGAGGCTGTTAAAACACAATATCAACCTCTACCCTTGCAGGTACCCATTTACAATATCAACCTCTACCATCCCAGGTACCCATTTATCCCCCCCCCCCTTTGAAGAGAAGCAATTATAGCAAAGCATCTTGCTTATGGACACGAAGAACCCACCCCCCACACCCCACTAGACCGCTCGGCCATGACACTACTACAGACATTGTAAGCACTGAGTTCCACGTTAAGGAACACCGTGAAATTGGACCCTGGTTGTTTCAATTCCTAAATCGTTCATTACAACCTTCATCTGACTGGCCAATTTACTGCGATATAAATACAATTGTATATGTAATGGGAAGATGCTGTAAAAAAAATTATGTTTAGAGGCCACGGAACAACACAATAAAGGTTTGACCTTTGTTGAGCTTGTAATACAGAATGATTCATTGCAATTCAGTTTGTCACTACGAGGGGTAATCACTTTGAACATAAATGTATTAAACAAAATTGATGTTCAAAAAGGTTAGTCATTTTGTCATTTAGTAAAATACCACAGTTAATTCAGCAAACCAGGGCCCAATTTCATAGAGCAGAAAATACTGCTTAAAGAGTTTCTGCTAAGCAAACATTTGCAGGATACCAGTCACAGATTGTACATAAGTAATGGCATTTTGGCTGGTAACCATATTCTGGTAAGCATGATTTTGTTTTGCTCAGCTACTGTTTGTGCTTAAGGGGAGGATACTCACATTCACAGCGGAAGGCTAACGAGTCGTCCAGCCTTCGGCGACATACATTGCAGAATTTCTTGCGATAATGACCGGGCTCGCACCATGCATGTGTCACTGGACTCTGGAACAGGAAAGAATACAAAATATAAGAAAAATTCTTTAACCATTTTAAGATCACACTGCAGTTTCTGCAGGTTAAGTTAAAAAAAAAAAAAAAAAACATGACAAGTATTAGTAGTCCAATAAAGTTTTTTACTATTTTTTAGACTTGCTTAAGTGTGCTGTTATATCTTTTTGACTGCTATTGATTTGTACTAAATGCTGAGGCACCACGCCAAAATCAGGTAGGCCTCCTTACTTCTCCGAAAAAATGAAGTTGCATTAAAAGTGAAGAAAGCTGAAACATCAGCCATGAAATCAATGTGATTTGATGTACTAACTGTTCCGCATGTTGATGAACACAGGACCTACAGTGTAACTAACCAATTTTATAGAGCTGTTTTAGCATAAAATTAAGATCAGCACAAACGATTTTGCATACCAAGAAGTAACTATAAATAGTAAACATAATGCTAATGTACTATTTTTGTGTTCAAGCAGCTGTAGAAAAAAAGGACCTTGGCCCACTTTCATCGAGCTGCTTATTAAGCACAAAAAGTAGCTAAGCACAACAAAGTTATGTTTACCAGCTAAACTGCCATGACACATGTACGACAAGTTTGTGACTGGTATCCTGCTCATTTCTGCTGAGAAGAGAGTTGTTTGGCAATATTTGTTCTGCTTACACATGGCTTAAGCAGCTCTATGTACATAGAAGGGTCCATGTTGTATAGTGTGTTTCAGCTTGAGGATGGAATTGAAATTTTCCATTCAAAAAACAGTGCAGTCTGAACCTCAAGTTCAACCGACCACAAAAATGTGTCACGCTCTACTTTTTTTTCTAAATTTTGACTGAATAGATGCAAGGTAGCTGGCTGCTCCTGCACAAAAAAATATGCTCGGGATATCCAATTTAATTTTTTGGACAGTTCCGACGTGCCGAGGGGTTACACTAGACTTCACAGTGAAGAGTATAGGATGGAAAAATGTGCATTCTAGCCAGGCAGATTCATGTCGGAACATGCAGACTCTCAATCATCTATGTCTGCACAATGCTACCATTTTGAACACCTTTTTTTTTTCTTTCTTTTTTTTCTTTTTCTTTTTTTTTTGGCCACACAGGTAAAATTTTGCATGGTGAAAAATACACAGAGAATGCTGTTTCGGTTTATTTTGTTATTCACACTTACTAGACTATAAATTTTATAAAGAATAAATAAATAATGCTGCTTAAAGGAACATTACAGAATTGGTAATTGTAAAATATACTTTTGATCACAGATTTACATAAACTTACACGGTCTAATGATGATGATAGTAGAAAACATCCTTGAAATATTTCTGTCTGAAATGCCATATTTGATGAGAAATGAATAAACTAATTTTCCGATTGGAGTTTATCGCTCAGTGAGCGTTTTATTCATTTGTTAATCTATATGATTTCATGCAAAATGTGTAATCGGTTATTCACTATTTTCTCGTGACCCAGATGGCGATCGATCTCAAACTTCTACAGGTTTGTCAGTTTTGTATATGGTGGATTACATAAAGTGCTTACACTGCCAGCAACTGTTTGTTAGCAAAAACCAATTCTGTAATGTTCCTTTAAAGGCCCTGTACACTATTGTAAGATCGAAAAACACAAATGTTCACAGATTCACACATAACTTACATGATTTAAAGTAAGTAATGGTAGAAAGGGTTCCTTAAAATATTTTCTGCCTAAAATGCTACCATTTCTGAGAAATGAATAAAACAACAGTTTTTATCGCGCGCAATAATAAACTCGATGTTTGAAAAACAGAAAACACATAAGGTCTCTTTTCACTATTTTCTCGTGACTTCCATGACCAATTGAGCTCAAATTTTCACAGGTTTGTTATTTCATGTATATGGTTAATTACACAAAACATGAACTTTGTTTGCGACTGTTTTTTTGCTCCACCAATCCTGTACAATACCTTTAAGGAACAACATTTTAACAACAAATATAAAACGTCTTGGTAGTTGGGGTTTGAATTATACACAGGCCCTAGCTTCCGTTCAAAAGTTTCCCACAGATTTTTTACATTTTCCTGTGGACGTGCCCTTTGCAAAATGAAAATAACAATGGCCTTGCCCTTTACGTATTTCAATGTCAAATGTAGCAGATCAGGATTTGTTACTTTGTTATACTGCAAACCTCCTGATTCTCTGTCATGCTACATGTAGTTAGCATAACTTACAACTATGAAACTATTATATTTTAGGTCATGAAACTTTGTGAAAATGTGAACAGCAAAGAATGTATATAAATGTGTCGGGGGGGGGGGGGGGGGGCTGAGATCCCTTCTGCTTCAACCCCCTAAAACCAGTCAATATGGGTTGATATATAATGTACATGTAGGATCCCTACTGCCTCCAGCGGCGGCGCTACGGGGGGGGGGGGGGCAGGGGGGGCAAGTGCCCCCTAGTAATTTTTTTTGCCCCCCCCAGTTTTTCCCCCCGATGGCGGAAATTGAGTTTAATCCCAAACCATTGCACCCAATTTGTTACGATGTTGTTTGCGCTGTAAATAATAAACTCAATTTCATCCATCATAATTAGCTGGCACCATCAAAAAAGCCCAATACACTTTCCATCTCCGGCAATGTTAATAAAATGTGGATTTATTTATCTGTACAAGCTTGGAAACTTGCTATAAATAGAAATGCATTGTCTGCCCAAAACCGTAAACAGCCATTGTACACGCAGTTCGCTGTACACGCAGTTCGCACAACACGTCACATTCACACAGTGCAAAATCTTATTTCTGGAGTGAATTGTAGGCTTATACAGTACATTATAGACTTTTGTTTGCCCCCCCTAAATTTAAGTTTGCCCCCCTCTTGTCCCCCCCCCCAGATTAAAGGTCTGGTGCCGCCACTGACTGCCTCAATCCTCCAAAGTATGTAGGATCCCTACCTACTGCCTCAATCCTCAAAAATCAACCAATACAAGGTTTGTAGGATACCCATTACAACCAAAAGACTAATGTCAACTGTGTATCTATCCTTAAAAAAATCTTCAAATACTTCGGGATGATTTTTTAAGACTCTGTGAAGTACAGGTCTTTCCCTCCTCTGCGGTGGACTGCAGGGTTCTGCCCACAGTGGTTGGTGCCGGAAATCCCACCCGGCACTCAGGATTCCCCAAACCACCACTGGCAGAATTTTCTCTGTTTCAAATTTTCCAAATTTTCCAAATTTTTAAATTACATTGGCAATTTCCTTTCAAAGGTTTTCAACAAAATGTAAAATCGGGTAATTACCAGTAGAACTGGTATCCGAAGCCATTCATTTTAAGTACTTCTTTGATTTGATCTAATCTACCGTATAACTGATCCATCTCGCAATGGTTTCCAGGGAAACATTTTTCCACCACTAAAGAAATCCTGGGCAGAACCCTGCGACTGTACACGAAATTTGGTTTTTTCCCTCCTCCGTGGTGGACTGTACACAAAAAAATGTTAAGACTCAGAAATTTGCAAAATACAAAACACACCGCAGGGAGAAAATATAACGAATCCAAACATTACGGCTACAAACATATCAATTGGTACTCTGCGCAACCCCAACTGTACACCCACACTGGTCTACAAACCCTTCTATCGCTATTAACTCCTCATTCTAAAAACAACAAGGCATCCCTGCACAGCCCAAGTGCCTCTCCGCATCCTCCTTAAGACAGGCATGCCTTGGCGCAAACAGAAACATTTTATCCACGAAGGAATTGAATCAGGGCTGAGGGGGGTTAATGTTATGATGCAACACTCAGTTATGCAGGTTTTATCCTTCAATGTTAGTGGGTGTTGAGGGCTCAAGCACACCCTGAGGAGTGGGTAGGGGAAGTACTTGGATGTGGATGCACGTCATCTTGTAAAGTAGGTGAACATGGTTTCTTGGATACGCTGTGAATGCGACAGCTAGGCCAATTTCACAGAGTTGCCTTAAAGGTATCATACAGGATTGGTTCGGGCTGAAAAATAGTCACAATGTACATTTTTTGTGTTCTCAACCATTATATAATTTTTAAAAAAAAACCTGTGACAATTTGGCCTATTCCGTTGTGTGAGTCGGGAAAAAATAGTGGAAAAACCATGCACAAATATTAGCATGTATAACACATCGTCCTTAATTTTGGTTGTAACAACCAAAATCAGCTGTTCTCAGGCATTTGTTCTGGGCCATGTCAGTGTACAGCTCCAGGCCGTGTCCACCTTAGCAGCTATGGCTGTGGCTTAAAGGCAGTGGATACTTTTGGTAATTACTCAAGAAATTCATTACCATAAAAACTGACTTGGTAAAGAGCACCTGAGAGCTGCTGGTAGTATAAAATACTGTGAGAAACGACTCCCTCTGAAGTGATGTAGTTTTTGAGAAAGAGCTAATTTCTCACTAAAATATTTGAATCTGAAAAAGGCTTCAGGCATGAAGCCTTTTTCAGCCATTTGAAAGCACACAATGCTACACAACAAGGGTGTTTTTTCTTTCGTTATCTTCTTGCAACTTCGATGACCAAGTGAGCCTAAATGTTCACAGGTTCGTTATTTTATGCATATGTTTGGATACACCAAGTGAGGATTGGTCTTTGACAATTACCAACAGTATACCCGGCCTTTAATACCAAAGCAAAAGAATATTTTTGTGTGCATCCATAGCAGCATCACTTTCATCTGCACGCACAAACAAACAAGTAAAGCAAGCATGCCTTGCTTTCCCAACAGTAAGCAGCTACAGTTGTTGAATCAAAATTAACAGGCCGTCCAAAAATAGACATCCCTCTTTTCTACTAAGTGAATCAACAAATTAATTTCCTAGCTGCTACATGTGCATGTCAAATGAAACCCTAAATCCAGTCCTACACAACTGATAATTAATATTGCTTAATGAACGTGCTGAGCAAACACCAATGTGAAACCAGTTGCAATTATTACATCATATGGAATTGGGGCAGTTAACTGTTTGTGCTGAGCACAATATTCCTGCACTAAGCAAATTGTGCAGCCCTCTATAATAACATGTTTTATACATGGCAAAGAAAAAAATACTGACTCCAACATACACATGATTGTACAGTTTCGTACATGTACATGTACATGTACAATGCATCATCAAATTCCAAGCATAAAAATTTCTAGCAATTAGCCAAATTTGCACTCAGGCGGCGGGGAGAAACGCTATTTCTGTCTCGGCCTTTTCAATTTGAACTGTCTCCTTGCAAACATCCTTGGCCTCATTCCATGAAGACGATTTATACAGACACCACAGAATATTATTAATAATGGCCACGCAGAAATAAAAACATGGGCACTGTGCGTTACACAACCAAATTCACGTCTCAGGGGTCTCACTTTTTAGACTTAAAGGCGGATACTCTATTGGAATATTGTCATAGACTAGTATCCTCACTTGGTGTATCCCAACATATGCATAAAATCAAAAAACCTGGGAGAATTTGGGCTCAATTAGCCATCGAAGTTGCAAGACAAAAATGAAAGAAACAACACCCTTGTTGCATAGAATTGTGTGCTTTCAGATGCCTGAGAGCTTCATGCCTGAAGCCTTTCTCAGATTCAAATATCTTAGTGAGACATTACCTCTTTCTCAAAAACTACATTACTTCAGAGGGAGTCGTTTCTCACTATCAGCAGCTCTCAGGTGCTCCATACCAAGTGAGGTTTTATGATAATGTATTTCTTGAGTAATTACCAAAAGTATCCCCTGCCTTTAAACCACAATGTTTTTCTGTCCATTCCTTAATATTAGTGGCTATGGCTATTTTATGCATTAACACATCTTAACGACAATTGTAAGGTGCTGGGTCTTCCTGAAAATCCAGCACTTACAGATTCCAATTGAAAAAGAAAAACGACAACTTTAACATATTCTTACTCGAGAAGCTAGTTTCTGCATATCTTAGATTCTATTCTCCCTTTGCACGGTCAGCCATTTTTGTGTAGAGCCTCGAATTGGGGACAGTGAATAGAAGCATTATATAACTCTGTATTGTCGCGGTAATGTAATGACACTTTCATCTTAACAGATACATAAATACAATACAAATGAAGCATGAAGTCGAGGCTGTACACGCACATGGCTGACCCGTGCAAAGAGCCAAAAAGCGGTTTCCCACCTACGCAAAGCATCTCCAAAAATACTTCTCTTTTTTTCTTAGTCTGATGTTTGTGCCGTTTTCCTGTGTAGCTGTTTACTGGGGGATTGCTTCATAAAAAAGATTTGGGTTAACGTTTGGGCAACCACAGGCTTAGCTTGTTATTCCAGATTCTACTACATGTCATTGTTAATCTTATGAAATTCAGAATAACTGAATAAATAAATCTGCAAGAAAATGTTTTAAGTTTACCTTGCACAGGGAGCAAATATGACTTCATTTCTTTCTTTCTTTTTTAAATTGGAATCTGTAAGTGCTGGATTTTCAGGAAGACCAGCACCTACAATTGAATATAACGTTTTTAAAACAAAACTAAATTGTTTTCTGACAAAACTAGTCGATTTGAAGAAATGGTCAGTATTCATAAATGAACATTACCCTCATAATACATAGACAAATATTATTTTATACAAGTTTTATTTTCATGGCTTAATATCCTTATTATTGTTGGACATGGAATAAACCACACAATTTTTTTTAAAATAAACATGATACACTCCCCTACACACCCAAAACTCCTTTTATCTATGTCTGCTCCATTTTTACTGCCGTGGCAAGCGATGAAAAACAAAAAATTCTTTTGTGAACTAGAAACCAATTGCAGCGGAGATAAAAGACTTTTCGTCTACCTGGGTTCTTTGTAACCATGGCAACAGATGCCTGGGGGAAGGGATGCTGCAGGAGCACAGGGTTAGTCTCTTTTGTCGTTCTGTCAATACAATTTGTGCTTAAAAGCTTTCTTCTCTATCGGCCATGGTTAGTTTTGATTGCCGATACTGTACTTCCACGATAGCTTTTTTCCTTGGACCGACTCTGCTTCCAGGAGCCATGTAATGTAGTTTTAATCTGTTTTAGTATTATTTTTTCAAGGTTGAAGGGAACATGTATCAGGACGGGTATGGCAGTGAGGGGAAAGGGGCGAGGTTGATGGGTACATGTCCCAGGAAGGGTATGGCAGTGAGGGGAAGGGGCGAGGTTGATGGGTACATGTCCCAGGAAGGGTATGGACAGTGAGGGGAAGGGGCGAGGTTGATGGGTGCATGTACCAGGAAGGGTATGGCAGTGAGGGGAAGGGGCGAGGTTGATGGGTACATGTACCAGGAAGGGTATGGCATTGAGGGGAAGGGGCGAGGTTGATGGGTACATGTACCAGGAAGGGTATGGCAGTGAGGGGATGGGGACGAGGTTGACAGATACATGTATCAGGGCTGTAAAGTTCCTACTACTAAACATCATCACAGAAAAACCCAGCATGACCTCAAAGATGAGGTCAATGACAGGCACGACCTTAAAAATGAGGTCAATGACCAGGAGTATCTGATCCTAACGCCACCACTGCTCTCAGGCCGCGTAACTGTCTTGTTATTACGTAATTTAATTCGACTGAACGAAATGCCATTCGCTGGGAATCAGGCCGGCATTAGCGCCTGCTCAGATAATGAAGATAATCTCTCTCAGAAGGTGAACCCAGTGAAAGCCTCCGTCTCCGCAGACACGGTTCCGCATGGATTTCTTGATCCGTGACTTTGTAGTGAGGGGATACAATGAGGGGAAGTTTTATGTCCAGACCGGGCGCCTCTCCGCCCGCCCCGACGAATCGCTTCTCGGTGGTTTAATACCAAGGATAATTTTCCATCATTAAAGTTAATCAGCACAACATGTTTTCTACGCACAGAACAGGTTACCAGCTGAAATAAGACACTACGCTCCTTTTGTGCGACTGGTTCTCTGTATAGTTTTGCTCAGTAGATAATTTTGCTGAGCACTTCTGCAAAGCAGCTTAAAGCAATACAGGGGATTAGCAATACAGTTTTTTTCTGTGTTTATGGAACTAAAAAATTATGGTGGTAAAAAAAAATTCACATTAATGTCAGCCGTTTATCCTTAACTAGTCATGTCAAGCTGAGTTGCAGGTTTAAAAATTTTGAATCGCTCGCTTTTTGGGGGAAAATGGCCTCGCAGGATAAACTGTCGCACGCACTGACGTCGAGCATGCCCAAATTAAACCTTTCTGTATCAAGAACAAAGAGGAAAATAAATGATGAAAAAACACCTGACTGGTGCAACGGTCCAAATTTGCTACACTATACAGTCTGATAATCTAACTTCAGGCCTTGACCGCACAATGCGCGCCTACCCTTTCGGCCATTTTGGGAGTCGATTCCTTTGCATACATTTTGAATCCCAAGATAGCAGACAGAATAGGATAAGCGCATGTAAGTGTACATATAAGTAAAAATCAAGTGCAACGTGAGTGACAAAAGCATGTTATTAACACAAAGGTTCATAAAAATGTGTGCAATATGGGTACTTGTATGCAGTACATGTCGGTGCACATGCTAACATGAAAAAATTCAATGCTGCTGTTTGATTATCAGGGCTACCTGCCACCATGCACAGTTCAGTCAAGGTGACCTACATTACTGTATTGACCATCCTCAGAGCGAAACCCTCCGATGATAACCAATCACGTACAATTTTTCCGAACACGTCCACAGTGCCCGTATCACCTTGGTGATGGTACATTCAGGTAAAAAAAAAAGTACTTAATAATAGTCCGTCTTGAGCAATTACCTTCCAGGGCCATGTCAGTGTACAGTTCCAGGCCATGTCCACCTTAGCAGCTATGGCTGTGGCTTAAAGGCAGTGGATACTTTTGGTAATTACTCAAGAAATACATTACCATACAAACTGACTTGGTAAAGAGCACGTGAGAGCGGCTGGATAGTATAAAATACTGTGAGAAACGACTCCCTCTGAAGTGATGTAGTTTTTGAGAAAGAGCTAATTTCTCACTAAAATATTTGAATCTGAAAAAGGCTTCAGGCATGAAGCCTTTTTCAGGCATTTGAAAGCACACGATTCTACACAACAAGGGTGTTTTTTCTTTCGTTATTTTCTTGCAACTTCGATGACCAATTGAGCCAAAATTTTCACAGGTCTGTGATTTTATGCACATGTTGGGGTACACCAAGTGAGGATACTAGTCTATGACAATTACCAAAAGTAAATCCTGTCTTTAAGGGTGTTGCTATGGGCATACTCTTCTATGCATGTTCACGTGACAACCAAGCCATAGCCACAGCTGCTCACTCAGACACAGCCTTAGAAAAAATGTCTCGTGTTCCTTTTTGAATGCAGTGCCTTTGGTTGACGACCAAGTTTCCAGTAAAAAACATTCTTGTAGCAAGGCGTATCCATGTCCGTCCATGTGCAATGCCATCAGAATATAAGTTCGATGCTCTCGGCCTGGATCTTCATCTTTGAGAGGGTGTGGCAATTTTCATCTTGCAAAGGGCACTTCAATTGAAAAATCTTAAAGTCTATGGGAAACTTTTGAAGGGACACCAAGGCCAAGACCAGGGCCAAGACCAGGGCCAAGACCAGGGCCAACAGAGGCCTGAGACTGCTCGGTCTTGACCTGCTGATGACTTCTCTGCTTGTTTGTAAAAGATTACAAAGTATCCACATCTTGAGTAACTTATCTTTGAAATACAAGTAAATTAAATGAGAGTAAAGGGGTGGATGGTGTAAACTACGAAGAAGGAATCCATCATGACAATTCAATCATATCTCCGCAACCAGACAGGCCTTAGATGAAGAGTGGCATTCAGGTTGGCTTAGTGGTTTTTTCACCTCTGTGGACCCTGGTTCGATTCTCACCTCAGACCGGAGCCTTGCATGTGGATTGGGTTTTTTCTCCAACATCTAAAACTGAGACTTCCTCATTATCTTCTTCTCGAAGGTATCTTCAGGCCTAGGGGTCACAGTGCAAGGCATTTTTTTTTAGTGTTCCTTGGTTCAATTACCAAAAATATTAACAATAATAATCAAAGTGAAGGCACATGTAGATCTGCTCCAGAAGGCGGCCTTTCTGGGAACAGCGAGAATCCTGCGAAAGGCCCTTGACATCCAAGGCTACGAGACAGAGCCTGACTCAAGGAGCTTACACTGGCACAGAGGAAAATAGGACCTTTCTTTTGCATGCTGTGATAAAATGAAATGACGGTTCAGTACTGTAATACTTATTGCAGTTTTTATCATAAAACAAAATTTGATTTAGCATATTTTGAAGCACCCAGTAATATTGACTTCATAGTTCTATCTCCACCAAAGTATTCATTTTGGGAAAAAACAAATAAATTCTGTTCGTGTTAGGAGAACATAAATGGTGTTTGATTATTATTATGATTTTTGGTGTTTTCCATTCATGGCCATCTTAGATTTAAGCCCTTCTGATCAAAACAAATATGAAATTGCAAATCAGGACTTATACATGTAGGCCCCTACATCCGAGCCGACTATATTAAGTATGCATGACTGGAGTAATACGAGCACGTCAGTATTTTTGCTGACATCTGCAAATCACAAATGTTGACAGTTGTGATGCCAAGCCAGTATTTATTTATTTATTCATTTTTTTGTCTTTCTTATTTCAACTGGCTAGGCCATTCAGTGGTAACCACTGGTTTCTCATGGATACCAGCATTAATTGTGTCTCCCATCGGTACTGGCATAGACAGAGACACAGTAAAAAAAAATTGAACGACAAGAAATGACACAAAATAAATAATGTTTTGACAAAAATTGCTCAGTCAAAATATAGCTGTTCAAACAAGTTCTAAAAGGCACATAATAAAGAAAACAAAAACAATGAGAAGAGTGCAGGAAAGAGAATAGCATCAAGGAAACGCAAGCCTGGTTATTCACCAGTTTAGACATACAAACATCAAGTGTAGCAAGGTTTGTTTTAAATTGGAAAATTTAAAGGAAAAGGAATTGGGACACTTTCACATGGATTTGTGGTTAAACACGACTTTGTGTGTAAGTGTAGGGCCTACTGTGCTTCAACAACTCAATAACAAATTTACTTAGCTCAGTCAGTACAATTTGAAATGTGTTAAATTCTGTGGAAAAAAAAATTGCAAAAATTCCCAACTTTGATATGTTTTTTTTATTCACAATTAGCTTAGTAAATGTTTACATAGGAATCCAGCATCACTAAAAACACAATGATGGAGAGTTTGATGAACAATGTGCAAATGCTGTTCACCAAACACTATGGCTTAAATTTGAAGGAATCCAAATTCATAACAGGGTGTCTGAGTGTCGTGCTACGTCCTTACTCCATGATGTGATACACCAACAACTGAATACGTTTTAACCTCACACACAAGAACCCCCTTCAGTTTTCACAGTCATCACAATAGTTTCGAAAATAAACCCAAATTCAAAATGTGCCCGATAAATTCACGGCTGAATGGCACGGCATAATGCCTTGCTACATTATCCCAGAATTGTCCCCAATGTAGAGTGTGTACAATGCAGCCAGGGTTCTTGTACAGCTTCATTCCTTTGAGCACGTTAATGATAATGTATAATATCAGTGTGTGGTCAGGCTCTATAGACATCCACCCACACACAAATCAATGAGGGTTCTGCATCAACATCAAGTGGGAGCGCACAGCAATTTGGCCAGGCCGAAAAAGCGTCTTGTTGGTGGTCTCCCAAAAGAATTTAAGCAGATCTAGCATCTTGGGATGGTGGTGCTGATGACTGGATCCCAGTAGAGGTGGTCGTGGAATGAATTTTTTTTTTGGGGGGGGGTCTTAGAGACAATGTACAGAATTAGTAATTATTTCCCCCCGAATTTGTTTGATTAAATCTGAAAGCTCACTGATTATCACATTTGTGGCAATCCAAATCCTCCAGAGGAATATAACCATCTGAAAAGCTGTTATAGTTGGGGGGAATAGCATTTATAGACCCACAAATCACAGTGGCTTATTTCAATTGCTGCAATCAAAATAAGCTTAACGGGAGAATGCATAAAACCTCTGACAAAAAAGTAAACCATTTTTAATTTTGGGTCGTTACTTTCAAATGATCGCCAAATTGTAATGACAATTTCACAGGTTGTCTGTCTGGTGTATTCAATAAAAATTAGAAGATGGCAATTATTTTTGCTCTCGAAAAAAACTGATGAACTTTCCTCTTTACAAATCAGGCTAAATGACAGACTTGGGCTTGTCCGGGTAATGAGCAGACCCTTAATGATGAGTTTCTTTCCAGCAAACTGAGGAAGACTCAGTGATGTTTTTTTTCTTTCTTTTTATGCATTTGGATGTGAAAATAGAGAAGACAGCAGTGTAGTTCTTGGAGTTGAGTTTTCTGCAGTTTAGCAGACGGGAATGGGGGAAGTCAAGCGGGGATGTTTTGCATTTGGTGCCACACCCAATAAAGGCACTGTTGAAATGACAGCAATCTTACTTGCTCGGTGAGCTTTGGGCCAATTTACCAAGTGGATTGGAGAATAAAGGTTGCTGATTTTGTGATAACTTCAGTTGGACGGATACTTGGAGCATTATTTATCAACCTGGACCTTAGACACAACAATACCTTTTTTATCAGCTCGTCAATGGGCTGAATCAGACTGGGTCAAATGCATCGCTTGAGTGATGATAAAGAACTGTTTAGATTTATTCACAGGTTATATTATAGTAAGGCTACCACAGTAACCCTCCCTCTAAAGCCAACAGGATTTGACCAGGAGGTTACTGTACGATACAGATATAGTAACCTCCATCTCTCTCCAACATGATTTGAACAGGAGGTTACTGTATATTACAGTAACCTCCATCTCTAGCCAACATGATTTGGAAGTGAGGCTACTGTATAATACAGTAACCTCCATCTCTAGCCAACATGATTTGACCAGGAGGTTACTGTATTATACAGTAACCTCCATCTCTAGCCAACATAATTTGAACAGGAGGTTACTGTATATTACAGTAACCTCCATCTCTAGCCAACATGATTTGGAAGTGAGGCTACACTGTATAATACAGTAACCTCCATCTCTAGCCAACATGATTCGACCAGGAGGTTACTGTGTAATACAGTAACCTCCATCTCTAGCCAACATGATTTGACCAGGAGGTTACTGTATAATACAGTAACCTCCATCTCTAGCCAACATGATTTGGAAGTGAGGCTACTGTATAAATACTGTAACCCTCCCTCTATATAAAGCCAACATGATTTGAACAGGAGGTTACTGTATATTACAGTAACCTCCATCTCTAGCCAACATGATTTGACCAGGAGGTTACTGTATAATACAGTAACCCTCCCTCTAAAGCCAACATGATTTGAACAGGAGGTTACTGTTTAATATAGTAACCTCCATCAAACTCAGTGGCATTTACACTGTTTTAACCCGAGGTTAGAGACTTGTTATTTTTCTCATATTCATAAGAACTCTATGTATTGGAAAATGAGTGGATCACAAAACTGAATTGGACCTCTGAACCTCTCTATAAAAAATATTTTTAAAGGGAGGGGCCATCTTTTCCTGAAGTGTTTTTAATAAACAAAAACAGTGAAACAAACATATCGCCTTTATGATGTAAAAAACCATTTGTAATTTGCATGTCGTAGCTGATACAGACATTTTTTTGTTTCATTTTTTATTTATTTTTTTCCGGAGGGGCCATCTTGCAGTGGCGTTTCATTCAACTAAACAAATAAATAACAGACAAACACACACATTGCCTGGTATCTTATGATGTAAAATACCAAGGCTTGCCTGCTACAATTTACATGTCGTAGTTGATGTGGCCTTGGTCATTTAGCCGTAAAATGAAGCCATGCCTAAAATATGAAATTGGACATTTTCATAAAGTTGCCTGTGCGGCCGCCCGTTCATCAGTAATTTTCTCATGCTGTATTATAAACCCACAGAGAGAGCGCAAGAGGATTCTGAATCAAATTGCACACCCCGTGTACAAATTGTAATGGGGCACAGAAAAAGGTTACCCTGGACAACCGTTACCACAATATGTCAGCGTGTTTGTTTGTAAGGTCTAGGTGTTATGCAGCCACGTAATCACACATGTTAACAGTGACCTCTGACCTCTGTTGCTATTAATAACAGAGTTCGTCCTCTGCTGATTAAAAATCATCCACAGTGTATGCGTGTAATTGCTCCTTTAATTGTTATAATGTACATTGTACTGCCAAGTCATGTCAAAATTTTAAACAACCAACAAGTGTACTTGTACCTGTGGTTAAATATGACTTTGTGTTTATGTGTACCGTGCTTCAACCAAGTTGTGTGTTTATAATATTGTGCTTCATCAACTCATTAACAAATTTACTAAGCTCAGTTAGTACAATTTGAAGTCCTACATATTTGACATAGACAGTCTTTCGTTTTTTTTATTTCTTATTACGAGCCACATATCCAAACTTTGCTCAAAGCAAGAATATCCTGCCAGAAAAAAGTTAAAAACAGTTGGATCTTGCTTTTATATCTCAGCTAAGAATCATATTCTCCTTAATGGTGGATGTTGTTGCTGGCTCAATTTGTAAGCTTCAAGGAGTAAACAAAAATGCTTGCCAGGCACGGGGAAAGAAAAAGTGCTAAGCAGAAAATGGTCACCAGGCATTTATAATGCAATAGCAAGATTGCAAGTGGTTATTGCTTAGCAATTAAAGCTGCTGTATTTACTGCTGAAAACAATTTTTATCAGGTGTGAGATTTTGAAGAATTTGAAAATTCCTGAAAAGGGCTCACAGGCCTGGGTGCTCCTTTATTCTAAACCCAGAACCTCCAGGGCCCAATTTCATAGAGCTGCTTAAGCACAAAAAGTAGCTAAGCACAACAAAATGATGCTTACCAGAATAAGGTTACCAGCCAAACTACCATGTCACAAGTACAATTTGTGACTGGTACCCTGCTCTTTTCTGCTTAGCAGAAAATTAAAAAGCAATATTTTCTGCTTAAGCTAGATCAAGGCACTTTACAACATTATTATCCCTGTTCATCGGGCATACTTTTAGACCATTCCTCTAACTTTCTCAACTCCCTGTGGAGCATACAACCCAGTGCTTATATCATGATTAGCGCTAAGGGGTTAATCCAAAACAATACTGTCTCGGCCCTCTTAGGTTCCCATTTATGCACCTAGGATAAGAGAGGCAAATATGGATAAGTGCCTTGCTCAATGAGACAACTGTCATGACCGGGAATCGAACCCACACTCCGATGATTCAACCATCTGAACTCGAGTCCGACGCAGAAGACCTCTCGGCCATGACACACCACACAGCATGATACCTGAAGATGCACACAGATCGGGTCAAATTAAGTCGATGAACTCTACCAACTGTGAAGGAAAAAACTTCAGCTGTGGTGTACGTGCACCTTGTCCATTTGTCACTTGTCAGTACACACGTACAAGCAATGGTGCATTTCCACCCAATCGCTGATCTTCCAATTTCAATTCCATTTATGCGGACCGGAATAACACAAGTTAATTTCTTTTTCCCAGAACAAAAAATACATTTTGGGTTGTGGTGTACAACTACTGTGATTACCCAAATGTCTGGGACGACCTACATTGTAGTTTGATCTCAACAATTCTGAAGAACTTGACTCACGACTAATCAAATCAGCATGGACGAGCCGTTAAGAAAAATGATGCCTGATGGAAATCGAGAGCGGTGTTGCATTGTTTAGAGTATAATCTATAAAGATCAAATTCTGCCGCGACAAATCAGCTAAGCGTTGCAGAATCCCCGATTCGGGGAAAGAAATTATCGGGTAAATTCTCACATCTGGATTCAGATTAACGTGTATGGCATGTGTACCTCTTCTTTGCTATGAGCAGTGCGATGTATGGTTGTTATACAAACATACAAGGTTACATTACCGCAAACCTCTCTTAGTTAAGGTTACATTAGTCCGACTTACGGTAGAATTTCCATGAACGAAAAAAAAATAATATACGACATCAAATTTTCAACAGTTGACGTCATCAGCGTTTTTTTCTTGGTACAGCGTATAGTTTGGTCGGTGCTCAGAATTCCCCAACCACCACTGGCAGAATTTTCTCTGTTTCCGACCACTACACATTTTCCAAATTTTTAAATTACACGTGCAATTTCCTTTCAAAGGTTTTCAAATAAATGTAAAATTGGGTATTTACCACTAAAAATGGAGAGTACTTCTTTGATTTTAGTATATTTATATGATCTACCGTGTAACTGATCCATCTCACATTGGTTTCCAGGGAAACATTTTTCCACCACTAAAGAAATCCTGGGCAGAACCCTGAGCATTCATTAGATATTTCTGGTAATGACGGCGAGAATGCCTCACAAGCAAAATTAATTACTGTACATTAGTTGGAAGCCTGAGGAACCCCATGCTCTTGCTTCGAACAAGAAACATCAGGGTTCAACCTCTACTCTTCCATGAAAAAAAGTGTTCTGGCACAGATGCTCAAAAAAATTGTTTGGAATACCTACCCGAGGGGCTCAACATCCCATCCAAGGAACAAAACAGTGTTCAAAGGTAAAGTGTCCTGTTCAAGAACACAAGCATTATGACCAGCCAGAACTGGCATTCGATCCCGCGATCTGTTAATAACATTGAACACAACGTGCAGAACCACTTGGATTCAACACTTCACTGTCACACCACGATGCTCATTGGAAAGGAACCATGTGTGCAACATACATCATGTATATACAAACATAAAACCGCAACAACAGCAAGATTCTTCTTCCAAATGCTGTAAATGAAAAATAACCTGCAATTTCAGGCCCTAAAATAGTGCACAGTTGTAGACAATATTTGTAAACGGGGTGTCCAATTTTGCTGTAAATTGAAAAATTGGGTTTACAAATTGAGGTAGATTGAAAAATGCGCCATTCAAATTGCCCACCAATATTACGTTAAGATGTAATTGAAAGATAAAAAAATGGGTGTCAAAATTCACAACAGGGTGTCCACAAAGACACCTAGAGGCCCATCTGGCTAGCACCATGGTGTTGTGTATATTTGCCATATATATATTTGTTTCTGTTGAACCTTGGCCGTGAGCCACGGCCGAAAATCTGCCACCAGTGGTATGCTGGAATCTTGGAATGCTCAGACTTACCTCCCATTGAGCCCAATATAATGACAAACAATGGTGGCAGCCTTTCCATTCTTGTTTGCATTTGTAGACCAACAGGACAAGGGTCTGGAATTGGGAGTTACACAATAACTCCAAGAAAGGGATTTTACAAGGCGTGTTTTCCAGCACCTGTTGTCTATCTTTTTACAGGTGAAACGAAACGTATCACCGTAGGTGCCTACCTATGCATGCTACACAATGGAAAGTCCGAGTGAATATAAACATCAGCCATCCGGCTGCCAACAACAAATTTAGAAAATTCCAAAGTTGTTCCAGGCGTTAAAAAAACAGCCACCTTAAGTCTGTCAAAGACAAATTTGCGGATAAACACATCATCCAACGTGAAATGGTTAACCCTTCAGAGACCATAGCGGCCAGAAACGGCTCGAACCAAAATGTCAAAAGCAGCCACAAAGGGCTGCAAGATCTGACCCATTTTCATTCAACCCAAAGGGTCAAAGTAAAGATCATGTACTGAATTAACATAATGGTTCAAAACAAAATCAAACTTATGTTTTATATTTTTATATATTCTTCTTTTTTTTCCCAGATAATTTTACTCAACAAAAATGTTCTCAATGAGTCAACAATAAAAACATGTCCAGGCGTATGGTAATGATTGTACAGAAATAAATGGCGTCTACAGGGTTAAAACACAGGATGTAAGGACAGGGCAAAATTCTGTCCAACCTGTCTGGCTGACTAGTTACCCACAGCTACATGGAAACCACTAATAAATTCATATTCTTAAAATTACAAGTCCTGTGCAAATGTCAAGATAATCTTAAAACATAGAGGACTGAAAAAAGCTTGTCAAGCCGACTGGCAATGACTGGTCCCAATGGCTTGTTCCAGAACAAAACGGCACAATCAGGTATGTGCAGTATATACACAATGTCCATAGCTATCACTTTCAGCTCACCCAGTAAACTCATTTACTGATATTTGCAGGTCTTTTTTCATTCTTGTTTGCTTAGGAGCCCACAAAACAAATAAGAATCTACGTGCGCTTAAGCAAGGTAACTACGGAACCCATATTTGCTCTCGCAAATTTCTCCCCTCGTAATTTTAGGCATTTACGAACCCTCACGTACACACAAATGTACCTACTGGTAGATTAACAATGCATTATATTGTCTGGCTTTTTCAATTTCACCACGTCTTCTTGTCGTCTTCAACCCCCAATTCTTGAGAGGCCTCTAAAACAAAAAAACAAAAAACCTTCTCAACATGTTGCCTTCAGATGGGCTTAAATCAATTATAAATTACGCTAATCCAGCGTGGGTGGCACGACACAGCTGGAAGATTGCACAGACGTAGCGCGGGAGAAGGGCATACTAGGAGATGGTGGCGGGGAAAGGAGAATTAATTCGTGGGATAATCAATGGCAATGAATTAATGGACGGACGGCAAGGCTGAATGGGTGAGCATCTAAAGAAAAAAAGGTACTGGGCAATAATGGGGGGAAGGTGGGCGACATAGGGTTGACTAGATGGCTCCTGAAAGCAACCAGGAAACAGGTATACCATCAGGCGCAGGTGGATGAGTACGCCCACTCAGTCACTGGGTTCCCGAGAGGATGGGGAATCAAAGATGAGACCACTTTGACACTCACAGTGAGATGGATGTACCCAAATAGCCCAACCGCTAACAGTCTCACCCCTAAAAAAAAGTACAATCTTACACAAACACGGGGAAATGTGATGTATCATACGCCCACTCTATCACCTTCACTCTGGGCTCCTCTCCAGAGAATGACGAATCAAGGTTGATTTTATCACAGCTTGAGAGATTAAATCATATGTGTACCCATTTTCATGGGGCGAGTGGGATCACTGTACCCAATGGAGCGTTACTCTCAGGGGTGCAGGTGGGCAAATTGAAGGCCTTAATGGCTTTGGCATGTTTTCATTAGTCCTACAAGTACGCATTTTCGTAGATGACTCAGAGACAAGTCACCATGAGAAATGTGTACTTGTTATTTTTTGAATCGTGGATAAAACAACTTTTCAAAAGCATGAAACATCACACGTGGTTCTTTTTGAGATTGGTGATTGCTGACTCAGACAGCGGATTCAATGGGACATGAAATATGACACACAGCCGACTGTGGGGGAACCCTTGAAAGAGTTGGAAATGGGTTTAGGGTGGAGAATGTATCCAGAAGGAAATGGGTTTAGGGTGGAGAATGTACCCAGAAAGAAATGGGTTTAGGGTGGAGAATGTATCCAGAAGGAAATGGGTCTAGAGTGGAGAATGTATCCAGAAGGAAATGGGTCTAGGGTGGAGAATGTACCAAAAAGGAAATATGGGTTTAGGGAGGAGAATGTATCCAGAAGGAAATGGGTTTACGGTGGAGAAAGTATCCAGAAGGAAATGGGTCTAGAGTGGAGAATGTATCCAGAAGGAAATGGGTCTAGGGTGGAGAATGTATCCAGAAGGAAATGGGTCTAGAGTGGAGAATGTATCCAGAAGGAAATGGGTCTAGGGTGGAGAATGTATCCAGAAGGAAATGGGTTTAGGGTGGAGAATGTACCAAAAAGGAAATATGGGTTTAGGGAGGAGAATGTACCCGGAAGGAAATGGGTTGAGGGAGGAGAATGTACCCAATCTGGTCCTTTATAAAGTGGGGGAAACAAATCTCACGTAAAACCGTATCAAGCCTCGGCATATTTGAACAGCCTCCTTACTCACAGATTCTATTGTTATCTTTGGCGTTATCATTATCATCGGTCTTATTATACTCTTTGCTTGTACATGTATTGTACTACTATATTTTTTGTCCACAATGACTCTGTCTTTTGTTATTGTGAGTACGGAAATAAATGCTACATTGACTCAAGTGAATCAATTAAAGGTTAACTATGAAATGCAATTTTTTTTCAGTTTAAACAATAAAATGAACTCTACTCATTGGTGATGCATCTTTGCATGCTCAGTTCAACCAGGGGAAAGCAGCAGTTCTGACCAAAAAGTAACCTAGCTATTGGCTCGGTTAGGCTCAGTCTCAACAACAAAAAACTAACCCAAAAAACGGAATTCTTTCAAAAATGAAGAAATGTTCATAAAATTACAAAGACTAAGTTACGTTACTTGAAAATAAAATGAAGGCTGAGAACACTCATTTTCAAGAGATGAACCAATATCACAAACTGTTTCACAATCCCATTTTCATGAAGACCAAGGTTTTAGCAGAATTTAGAAAAAAGGGGGTCCAAATTTGATGGAAATTTAAAAACTTGGTGTCCAAATTGTTCTCTTACAATACATTTACATGTAAATGACAGATACAACATGGTGTCCAAATTTAAAACGTGATGTTCACATTTAAAACAGGGTGCCTAAATGACACCAAGACACCCCTCTGGCTAACACTATGCGTGTAGCTCTCTGAAATTGTTTCGGTCAGTGTATTCGGTCAATTCAGTCAATTGTTTCGGTCTGAAACTAAAATTTGGTCAGGGTCGCCAAATCATGACCCAAGAAAAGTTGTTCACTGAATCTCCATGATAAATGTGTAACATGGATTGTACATTGACATACATTTAACCAAGGCTTGGAATTACGCAGAGGCCATGGCCTCTGTTGCCCTGGTCCTGGCCTTTGTGCCCCTTCAAACGTTTCCCAAAGACTTAAAATTTCCAATGGAAGACATGCCTTTTGAAAAATGAAAATGGCCATGCCCTCTCATATATAGGTGAAATTCCGGGCCTGTAGCCTCTTGGAAAAGATGAGAAAGTACCCTCAGAGGGCTAATGGGCTATGGGTGGAGAACACGCCCAGACAATTCAGGCTCTTAAAAAGTAGGGGGAAGCAAACTTAAATGTTACACAGGTGTGTGATTCAGAACTTTATTATCGACTCAATTTATTGGGGCTCAGAGGGATTTGTGCAGTATGTACCCAAATTGCCAAGGGCTCACTAGGCGTACATCTTATCCTTTAGCCCACCTGTGTAATAGGTTCTTCATGGGGGCGGGAGAATTTGTACAAAATGATCCTACGATGTGAAGATTGGTGTTGTCAGAGCTTTCCATCACATGGCCAGCACATTCAGGAGGGGAAGCGAATGCTCTGGGCAACTGGGCTTAACATTGATGAAGGTGGATTTACATACGCCCACTCTGTCGCCTTGCAACGGGCTTCTTGAAAGGTTAGGGGGTCAAACTTAATGCTAAATGGGTGTCTTCCGCACCGTGTACACATACCATAGCCATGTTGGCTAAGTATGTCTCATCCTCAAATATCTGATGACGCTATTTAATGGGCTAGGGCCAACATTCAGTGAAGGCTTACTCAATCAAAGATCGTTTTGATTGCTTTTTGTTCTAATATAAGTCAGATCTGAGAAACTAGGAAGCAAAACAACATTGTAGCACACACAGGCCTGATAAATCACGGAGGCAACAGAGACCTCCGTTGCCCCTGGCCAATAGAAAATTACAATTTCCTCAAAGAGTTGCCCTTTCACCAAGGAGAAAAATGCCTTGGTGCCCTCGCCCTTTCAAAAACAAAGTATCAGGCAGGCCTTTATATCACAGAACAGCCACTTGATCAGTTGAATGCAACTGCAGTCATAACAAATGGGTAACTGAACAAACTGAATGCGTGAGCCACATTCCCGGTATACCTATTGTGCATGATCATATTACTAATTTGTAGTGTACAAAATGCAACGTCACATAACATTGGATACAAGAAGTACGTTCTACATGTGTGTACGCAACAGATACCCTATTTCGGAAACTTTTTACAGCTACGTCTTTATATTCTCTATTCTTACTGTTTTTCGTAATGCCCTATTCAAGGAATGTTTTATTACAAACAGTGCGCCAATTTTCGCTTACAAGACAAGCGTTGAGATTCTGCGCTAGCTGTGTAAGCGAAGAATGCCTAATAACATGGGGTACGCACCAGCAAAACAAAAATTCCCTGCTAACCTGTGAAATACGCTTGACATAAGGGTGGAATTCCTTACTTAGTGTCAGCGCAAATTCTTTGCTTACAGTAAGCAAAGCCATGAAATTGGGCCCTAAACTGTTCCGACAGGATTAAATTGATTGTTGAGAGCTCTGGACCTGAATCAAGCCATTGTGACTTGATCATATTATACACTCGTAGCACTGGTGGTATAGTCCAATAAAAGTTGTTAATAATAGGCAGTTGTGCACGAGCCGCTCTGGCAAAATGCATAAAAACCACTCGTGTAAGTTTGTAAAAGACCACTGGCCACAAGCCACCTTGTACCAGCCACCAGGTATCACAAGCCACTTCACTCACCTGTACTCGATCAGCTGCCACTGTACTGCATGGTGTTATTATGTTATCCAGACAGCGCTCATGAGTCACATAGTTACACACTGCAACCAATCAGAAAGAAGAACAACAATTAAGGAATTGTGCACAAATTATATCCACTATAAAATCAGATTCAAAAGTCAAGGGGTCACACCTGTGCATTCCAAACGAAAGCTTTGCAATACTTACGAAGATGATATCCACAGATGATTTGGCTCAATTTGATGTTCGCTTTTAACAGAAATTGGTTACCAGCCAAAATACTTTGTAAATTTACTGTTTGTGCCTGACTCCCTTCCAATACATTTGATTCACGAGGCTCGTGAATATCGGCAATACAGGCCTTTTTAACAAGGCTTGTGGGACATGCCTTTTGCTATGGTTGAACACCAACCACTTCACGTCAGTTGACGTGTATTCACGTCAAATTCACGTCAGTTGACGTGTATTATCCGCCAAATTTTTCTGGACTGACCTACGGAAGACTGTTAATTATGACCGCAACAACTTTGAAGCGCCCTCAATTTTTTGCTGGCAGCTGAACGGCTGACATGACGTGAATATTCAACCAGACATTTATTGTGTAGTGTGCACAGGCATGCACTTACTGTGCCGCGCATTGTTTCATCTGTACAATGAAAGACAGAAGGTACTGGCCATCATGCCCCGTAATATCCCTTTTTCTGGTGGTTATTGAGTAATCCCCAATTCCAGGCTTTTGACCTGTTGTTACAAATGTGGCACACAAGAATATGGACAGGCTGCTACCATTGCTGATCATTCTATTCGGCTCAACAGGAGTTAAGTCTAAGCGTTGCAATATTTTCAGCATACCATGGCAGATTATCGGCCGTGGCTTACAGCCGAGATTCTACGAATCCTGGTGAGTGCCTACGCATAATTTCTCATCCAGGTGCTTATTATGAGTACCTTTGTTGTCTTTTCTTTGTCAAGTCAGCGATTCATTGTGGCAATTATATTTTGAAAATAAGGAATTACTCCAGAAGCTCTAAACAGTTAAGAAAAAAATAGATCCACAAGACTGGAGGGCTTGTAGAAACATTTTCACGGACCAAAACTATTTTTACAAGACCAGAATCAAAATGAGAAAAGACTTTACACAGTCTAATATATAAACAGTTTTCATTTGAACAAGCACTAAGAGAAGATTGATCTCATTTGTCGTGTGGTTATAAGTATACTTAAAAACCCGACAGAATTGAAAAATGTTTTGAACATTGTTTTATTTTATAATTAAAGATACTTCACAATTTTAAAAGACAAGACCACGAGACACGTCCAGTCCTGAGTTTACCAGCTCGACACTAAAATCACTGGCATCAAGCCTACAGGGCCCAATTTCATGGCTCTGCTTACCGTAAGCAAAGAATCGGCGCTTGCGGAAGCAGGGAATTCCGCGCTTACGTCAAGCGTATTTCACGGGTTAGCGGGGAATTTCGGCTTGTGCGCGTGCGTACTCCACGTAACCAGGCATTCTACGCTTACACAGCTAGCGCAGAAATTCGGCGCTTGAACAGTAAGCGGAGAATGGTCACCGCAAGCGCAGAATTCGGCGGTAAGCAGAGCCATGAAATTGGGCCCAGTCCGGTCTACATTTTGAGCCCTGTGGGACCTACATGTGTAACAATAGAGGACATTTTGTAAGACAATGGGAGATCTGTTTGAAAATCCTGAAACCAAGAAAAATCCCCGGGCAAATCATGGGGCTAAGAATAAACACTGACAACAACAAAACATTGAGGTTCCTTCACTTATTCAAGTAGACCTTTCCATTGCAAACATCACAGCCCAAGTTTTTGCCAACCAAGGTTGCAAAACTATGGGAAACCATGAATGCAAAGCAAAAACAGGTAGCCACAGTTTGTAACAATGGTACACAAAATATTCAAAAAAAATAATGATTTCGTTGGACACAAAGCAAACAATCATGGATTTTTCATGAAAGTTTGCAGAAGTGTTGAATTTTGTCATCTGCTAACACAATTGAATGTTTTGCTAACATTCAACCCTCCTTGCCAACCAGCACGGTTTGCTTATCAACAATGGAAAGGTGTATCACGTTCAAAAGCCCACATCTACTAATGTGTTGTCTTATCATTTTTATTTATCCAATAAATTCCCTTTCACAAGTTTGATTGTCCGTAACGGTCTTCTCTGTAAAGTCGATTGAGGAAGGGGAGGAAGTCCAGAGAACAGGTCTCCAAATTGCCTCTCCGAGACATACTTCCCCCGCCGAAAGTCGGACGATACACGGTCCATTGGAAAAATGATTCTCTCAACATGACCTACTGACATTCTCAAATGACAGCGTCTCAACGGGCAAGGTCTTTGTGGTGTATAACAGAAACGTTCAGTGCATAAATATGACATTTGCGCAGCGTAGATCGTCTTCTATACGGCACTAATATTATTTGATTACATTTGAAGGGGCCTGGATTACTGAATGTTGTTTGTTCGTTTTTAATTCAATTCACGGGGGATTTCGATTTCCTCGCCATGTAGTTCAGAAGCGGGTACATCTAATATTTATGTATAGTATAGTAAAAGTTCAAATCACGTCGACACATTTTGTTTCAGGCGGACAACATTCAAAACGATCCAGCATTCATTCCGTTGAATAGTTAATTTGCATACAGAAATGACAGTTGACAAATTTCAGTCTGATAAAACAAGGAGATTTTAAACACTTTATATTCATGAAAAAGAAGCTCCTCACAAATTTTCATCGAATAATAAGCAGTATTTATAAAGCGCATTATGAGTCACAGATTCCTCAATGCAAAAGAAGCAAAAGCTAAAACATGAAGAAAAAATATAATAATAATAATAGTAATAAACAGGGCTACATTACTAATGTGTTTTTTTAGGGATTTTTCTTACTAACATACCATAAACACTGGATGTATACATCTACATCTTCAGTTATTATGACCAGTTTGTTCAAAATTATAATATCATTTCAGAATATTTAACTCTCAATCGCATACAATCTAGACTGTTTTAGGAGGAATATCAATTTCTATACCTTCATCTCCCCTGAGCTATTTTCATCTTAAACATTGTTAAATGTTTCCTTCTTGTAGCCCCTTGCGAAGAGTGGCTTTTTTGCCCTGTTTGGGGCGAGCTTGCACTTCAAAAAATTATTATTATAATTTGGTTACGTTTATTTGACAAAATATATCAGTAATTCGGGTATCAATTCACACATTAATGTAATCAATAAATAAGAAGTCAACTGACAAAAAAGGGAGACCACGAACATTAGGGCTAGATAGTTCAGTTGGTAGAGCGCCAGTACATTTATGCGGAGGTCACACGTTCCAATCCCATTCCAGTAAATTTTTCTTTGTTCACCTAAAGTTCACCAAACAAGACTTTACATGCCTGATACTCAACGGAGGTAACAGAGGCATTTGCCTACATGCCCCCTGGTCATTGCCTTGGTGCCCCTTGAAATGTTCCAGTACAAATTGACATTTCCCTCATTGAGCTGCCCTTTACCAAGGAAAAACTGCCTTGCCCTTACAACAGCAGAGCATCAAGTAAACTTTGTGCCTTCCTGACAGGCAGGTGCCCAACAACATTGAGATATTTGGGTTTTTATATCAACCAAAACTCATATAGGTTAAGTACAAGTACATGTCAGTGGTATAAAATTACATATACCTACATTTTTGTAAAAAAAAAAAACATGCAAAGAAAAACTTCAATCTAAATATTAATTAAAACAAAAAAAGTAGGTTTTTTTTCGAATTCAATTAAAAAGATTTCTGATTTGAAATCATTTTAAAAGATCAAATGTACAAGAAGATTGGTCGTTATCAAAATGTTACAGTTTATGAGCTTAATTCTATCCTGCACAATTTACTGATACACCGCACAGAAATAAGAGCTAGTACTCTTCCCAAAGCAAGCGGTGTGCCATCTTTTGAAAAACTGTTCTAAGATGATTTCAAACAACAACATCAGATGTGATTTAGAAACATCAGATACATGAGAAATAAAACATCAAATATGTCAGTTACACATAGACATTCACTCAGGTTCTTGTCAACCCACAAGACTATAAAACTTCAGCAGAGTAGTTTCAGAAGGGCTAACAAGAATGTGCAAAGCCCCCAAAATAACGAGACACGGCAAGCAACAAAGACAATGATGCACAGCGCAGCAACAACAACAACAACAACAACAACAACAATACTCCTCCACCCTAATCTACATGTATACAGTCAGGCCTTGCGCTTAAGCTTTTTGTTAAGTAGCCTGCCGGGCCAGTAAACTGTGCATTTTACTTGCCCCCCAGGAAGTTTTAGTAGCCCAGATTTTAAACAGGAATTGCCACAAATGTAATGTTCTGATGTGTTAACGATCACAACCAGTTTAATGATCAAATGAAGTTATATTCACACACTCAATAACGGTTAACACATTTTACACATTAATTATTCACATCTGAAAAGGAAGAAATGAGCATTTTAAACAAGGAGGTTGCACAGTTTTTAGTTGCCCATAGGGCAAGTTGAGAGGTGGTGTTTACTAGCCCATAGCATTTTTTACTAGACAATGTACGTCTGGCGTCTAGTACGTCTAGTGTTAAGGGCGAGCCCTGACAGTAGATAATAATAACGGAGAGGGTATAGGAAGACTCTGTGGCGGAAGGTTCCTGCCTGCCAACATACCCACAACACCATGATCCAGGTTGCAGGTGACAAAACCATTTTACAAACGGCCTTGACAATCCATGCATGCGCAACGCCTCCATTATTGATTGTTTGTGCATTTTTTTTTTTTTACCTGGGCCCAATTTTACCCTGGCTGTTTAGCACACACTTTTTTTGTTGGGACAGTTTTGCTTAGCTTAACCTGGTTTGCTGGTTACAATTGCATACATATGTACTGATTGTTTGTGACCAATTCCCTGATTGTTTTTTTATTTTTTTCCCTGCGTAGTGGCTTGATGAGATGAAGCCCTGGTGTTTTGTTCACTGGTGTGGGCTGTGCGATTAATTAGCGAGGGTATGGAGAAAGATGAGATGCTTGAGTTGGGGGGGGGGTGGAATGATGATTTCGTCCCTGTGGAGAGGTTTATTGTTTGGTTTATTATGATGGTAAACGGTGATCAAGATGGCTATGATTACAATGATTACAGTTTTCTGGCGATTTCTAATTAATTACAATCATGATTTACTGTGGTGCCAGGTTCTGGGGTTCCTTTAACAGAAATTAAAAAAGCAGGTGCTGGGAACTTACGTGTATGTATAATTATTTTTATTTTTATTTTAATAGGCTTCCTCTGTTGCATTTTTTGTTACTCCTACATGTACATGTTTTTACTTTAGTGCTTAGAAAATTAGGTACAGCTAAAGGTGTGATAATCGGCACCTTGTAAACCATTACATGGTGCTATGTAAAGGTAAAGAGTCAGCACGCATTAACCTATTATGTATTGTGATTGGTTAACCTTTCATGGGGTCAGCATACATTAACCTATTATGCATTGTGATTGGTTAACCTTTCATGAGATCAGCAAACATTAACCTATTATGCATTGTGATTGGTTAACCTTTCATGAGGTCAGCAAACATTAACTTATTGTGCATTGTGATTGGTTTAAAACTTTTCATGGGGTCAGCATACATTAACCTACTATGCATTGTGAATGGTTAACCTTTTATGAGGTCAGCATACATTAACCTATTATGCAGTGTGATTGGTTAAACTTTGAGCACTTTACATTTTTGCATACAAATTGTGAACAATTTATGTTCGAATCTTTATGAATAATTCATGAATAAAATGGAAAAGGTCTTGTGACTTCGCCACTCCAGCGCACGCGCATATAATCTCCCCTTCCCAGCCACACAGCTTTGTCTAAGCCTTGAAGGCCTTGACGAAAGGCTACGATGTTCCACACACTGTATCTTGTTTACCCCCAAAAAAATTAAAAATTAAGGTAATTTATTCTTCATTTCGAGTCACAACTTCCCACCAAGACTAAAGGGGAAACAGCTTAAAAAGATCGCCAGGTTAGTTCACTACCGGCTACTAACCTCCCCTTCTGAAGTCTCCGTGCCCATGATCAATTCAATGGGTAAATCCAGCCTAATGGAGATCACAGCAAGGACTGCCAAAATAAATCACACTTAAGCCACAAAAGAAGTCAACAATTGCAGTTGGCACATACTTTCGCCGGATCACAAAAATAATCTGTCAATTTTCTTGGGGGAATTTTTATCCCTCAACTTACTTAAATGTTATTTTCCACATTTGTGTTTTTTTTTTTTTTCTTTCGTCCTTTATTTCTTTCAGATATTCCTCATGGGAAGATAACCATTCTGATCACCCATGCAAGTCAGCAAAATCTTTATAGTGACCTACTTATATTTGCGATTTTACGTGGGAACAATACATTGCAAATTTATGCAAACAAAATAACATGCCGACAAAAAACATTTTTATGCATTTCTAAACATTAGTTGGTGTACTGACCACTCATTAAAAATACACCTCAAGTCATGCCTGGCTTGCATGATCCCCTTCCCTTCTAATCTTCCAGCACTCTCTATAGGCCTAACCCCCTTTCACACAAGATAAAATTCCCTGCAGTTAGAGTGACTTGTATTTTTTTTACAGCTTTGTGGAAAAAATGCAGCAAACAAATTGATACCGTTACCTAATGACCACATCACCTTGTTTACGAAGAGGGTGAACCTTTAAAATTCCAGGGCATTTCCTGGCAGGCAAGATACTAATTTGTTTTACGTGGGGAAGTTTTTCACATATTGTCTCATAATCTCCATACATGCTGCAACAGCCTAATAGATTTGAATGTCAAGTAATAAACCACAAGGGGGAAACGGACTGGGTAGATTTAATTCAATTTTGGGCGTGTTAATATGGAGGTCGCAGGTTCAAATCCTGTCCAAGTCAATTCATCTTTGTTCACTTACAAATTGAAGCTTTGAATGTGCAGCTTTTCATCCTTAAAAAAACATCAAAAACAGCCATCTTTAATTTATGGTGAATACACCGAGTGTGCGTTAAAAATTTACTCTGCAACTAAACAGTCAAATTAACGATGCCAATTCTGACTTGCCGGACCTTTTTTAACCTGGCATTAGTAGCCAGCACACCACTGCTAAGGGAAAACAGAGCTCTACATAATAAATGTATTAAAAATCTACGTATCTGGAATGCTGAATACCCGGACGGACCAAGCCAACAAGAAGAGGAAGAATGCCGTGCTCATTACTCAATCTCTGCAATCCAAGCCAGCTAACTCGCCTTAAATACCCCTGTTCCAAGAACTGTTGTTTTTAAGGGGCAGTGTGTGGTCTCCCTTGTTCAGGTCTCCCTTGTTCAGGACAGATTTTTTTTTTTTTTTCTGTCATCGGGATAAATATTCAGCGATCAAAAAAAAAACCATCACATGAAGCCATCCTGCTGACTGATGGGAAACGGCAACAGACGCTTTGTAACTCAGTAGATTGGTCTTTGCTTAATTCATATTGTGGGTGATGAATGTATACTCTCTTTGAGTGATTTAATCAAGAAGAAAAAACATCATGTACATAACTCATTATGAAAGATCCTGCATTGTAACCTCTGCAGTCAGGATTTCTTTTTAAGTATACAATGTACATGATTGATATAAACATAAATGTGCACAAGATAAAAGTTACAAACTGTAGTTTGCTGAAGAAAAAATAAGAGGAAAGTGCCAGAGAAGGGTTTTGTATCTTTTTAATTTTTAATTTGACAAGATGAAAAACCAAAGACAAGGAAATCAGCTACATCAGCTGAAAAGTTACATGCCTGACGTATTTCATTTGATCTTAATTAGTACAAGAAATTGAAATGAGTGTATTTCTGGTTGAAATACATGTACAACCATCGCATCAATGCTGGTCCAATGTAGTGACATGTCAAAAATTACAAAATTGGGCAAATCGGTTATTGTACAAATTATTAATATACACGAACATGTAGGCCTTCTCATGTTCAGCAAGTTTCAGTACCTAATACGTAACACTTTCATAATTACACTAATTAGCATGACCAACGGATCTCCAGATTTGCCATTTTGTGTTTCCATGAAATGATGTATCACGCTACCTCACTTCACTCATGTTGTACATAGGCTAGCGCTGGCACATTGCCGGACTGGCACAGCACAACTTTTGCGTTTTCACAAAGTGACCTACATTGTATCTGGCCGACCAATTAAAGCGTAGTGTTTTCATGAAATGACTATCTCAATATGCGTTGGTTTGCACACAGCGCTCTGCCGGCAAAAATTGTTTTAAAATTATTTTTTTTAAGTGAAGTATGTGTACATGTAGGAATTAATAACTTGTTAAAATAGTTGCAAGAATGCTGACAAGAAGTCAGCTTATTTTTTGTCTTAAAAATTGTAAATAAAATTGTTGGAAGCCTCCAAAAACAGCAGTTTGAAAATAGAGCGGCTTCAACCACAATGTTTTCCAACAAACACAGTTCCAAGCTTGATTCATTGCAAAATTAGCCATGAAACAAAATATTAGCAATGTTTATTACCTACAGTATAAACAAGGGAGAAATTTTAAGGGGGGAAAAAAACACTTGTAGGATCAGCTGTCAGACAATTGATTTTGAGGTGGAATTTGGCTTGGCTGGGTGTCAGTTATGTGTGCTATGAAAATTAAAAACATTGCAAGCATTGATTCTTTAACAGTGAACAGATTACCTTCTGCTTCAATTGATTAATCTGACAATTTTTATTCAAAAAATGTTGTTTTCATGTCATGTTGTTCTGAAGAGGACAACATATTTTATTACATTGCACCTGAAAATACAATGATTCTCTGTCTAAATTTGCTGTAAAAATTGTCAGTATCTTTGTACAATGTATAATGCTCAACAAAAATAACAGATAGCAGATGATATCAAAATTCATTGCGGTAGTGATCTCCCTTAACAGTGGTCCGCTGGCCAAATACCAGCTAAAACACCAGAGTACCAGTCAAAATTCACTCCAGCTTGTCCAGTGGTCTAACTGGCTAGTTCAGTGTTGAACATCACCCCTAATTACTATAATATGAACTACTGAAAAAGCTGGTGACAAGCTAAATGGTTCCCCATGCCAGTCACTTCAAAAGTTACTTGGGCAAACTCTGCTGGGTATCAAAGAGACAGCCAGAAATCTACCTCTCCAGCTGACACTACATGTATGTTCTTGGGCAAGTATGAAACCTTTATCATGTACATGTGCAAGCACGGTTGCAACAGTAGGGCAACATAAATTAAAGAAAAATTGTCCCCAAGATCACCAACAACAATGTGTGTAAATGTATCTCAGAATTGTCCCTGTCTGGCCTGATACTTCATGGAGGCAATTGCCTCCAAGCCCCTCGCCATTGCCTTGCTGCCCTTTGAAATGTTCCGCAACAAGTTTTGATTTCCCTCATAGAAGTGCCCATTACAAATGAAACACCGCCTTGCCCTTACAAAGTGTTCAGGGCCAAATTTCTCACAGCTGTTTACCTGTAAGCAACTTGTTGTGTTACTACAGCAGAAAAACATGAGTGAGCAAAAAGGGTATTCCATGGTGGCAACCTTGGTGAGTTCAACTTCCTGAATGTTTATTCGGGGGACCTTCCTTCCTCCAAAATTAGCCGATGTTTTTGTAGTACATGTATGCCATCTTCCTCATTCCTCCGATATCAACCAGTTAATGTGTAGTATGCCAACTTCCTCAATCCTCGAAAACCAACCAATTGGTGTGAATGAAGGATCACTACTGCCTCAATCCTACAAAACCAACTGGTTAGTGTGAATAAAAGATCACTTGTGCCTCAATCCTTCAAATTCAAATGGTTAGTGTTTTGAATGATCACTACACTGCCTCAGTCCTCCAAAACCAACCGGTCAGTGTGAATGAAGGACTGCCTCAATCCTCCAAAATCAATCTTTTAAACTTTAACCTTCCTCCATCCTCAAAAATCCTCATGCTCCTTCAAAACAATAGAACTTTAAGCATTAATCCAGATTCATAGCAGACCAGGATCAACAACTGCAGCCTTTCCACCATCAAATTGAAAAACAGCCAAAGAAAGAATTATTACTTTAAATCAGTACATTCATTGTCCACAATTTTTACTCGACCAGAATTAGTTTACAAGAACATAATCAAAATGACAAACTTTAATGTATCAACTCTTATTTGAACAAGCACTAAGACAATGTAAGAGAAGTATCTCATTTGTCCAGTAAGTACTATGCACACATGTTCTTCGATACTGATCATCAGAAAGGACAGATATTTATCAGAATCAAAGTCAACAAATGAACATCTGTTTGTGTTAGATTTTGCACAGTGAGGTATTATTTATTATTTATGTGAAAAACACAAGACCGCCGGACCTGTCTGGTCTTGAGGTTACTGGACCGACATTAAAATCACTGACCTCTGGCCTGCGGTCACTGGTAAATTTTGAGCCCCATTTAAATGCAAATTATATTCTGTATAACTGGAACTAACTTTAGCAAAGCATCACATGAAAACAATTACATCAACATTTACTCCTTTAGTATAGGTCATCCATTAAACACTGGACCACTCGGGTTGTTCTAAAACCCCCTCGACCCCCTCGACCCCCACGACCCACGACCCACGACCCCCTCGACCCCTCGACTTATGCTCGCATTTTGCGCGATTTTTGCGCGATTTTTGTTTTCTGTACATCAAAATTGCCACAGCACACAATCTCAGCCAATCACGCACAAAATGTTGTATGCTAACCATGCCTCGCACATCGATCACACAGCGTACGAGTTGCGCCTCCCACACGTACATAATGCACACGAAGCAAACTGCGCGTGATTGGCTGAGATCGGGTCCTGTGGCAATTTTGGTGTACAGAAAAAAAATCGCGGCATTTCCACGCGTATCTCTTGGCCGACCCGAGCCTGAATAAGATTATATCCCAACTGGGAACCTACGTTTACCGCCCGAGTACGATCACGGCCAACTCATTACGTGATAAGCTGATCGCTCCCGTCCTGTGTCAACAATCATTAATTGTACTATGCGGAGCTCGAAGTTGTAGACCCGACCGACCATGGCCCACACGTGTTTTGGCGTTCGTCAGTCTCCCACACTACCCCCGGCCTACTGAGCTCGTACACCGTAACGAGCATGATCGGTGTGCACGTGACGTGTGTTGGTCAGCAGGTCGTCGGAAGGAAGTCGCGTCGCCTGTTCTTTGGATCACACGCTGTGAATCCTAAATCGGGGACTTAATTCTTACTCCGCCGTACAGCGATGTTTTATGAATTCGGAATTGGGACACGTTTCGATTACGGGGCGGACGTCGAGGGTCGAGGGGTCGTGGGTCGTGGGGGTCGAGGGGGTCGAGGGGGTTTTAGAACAACCCGGACCACTCGCCTACACTACAGTTAGTCCAGTGGATTTAGCACTGGGCCCTGACATCTAAACAAGTCCATACAGCATTGCAGAGTTTTTCCGCCTAATGTCAATCAAAACAAGGTACTTTTTTTTAATAGATTTAGTAATTTATTCGATTGGTTAGGTTTTCAACTAAAAAATTCTGATCCAAGGTGAAAGTTGTCATCCACAACTCCGGTGGTCTACAACCGTCAGTATAATCCAACATTGGCAAAAATGTAATCTGACTGTCACTTTCTCCCTTATAAGTTACATTAAAGGCACAAGTGCGCGAGAGTTCCGGCCAGGCAATAAAATGTCAACTTGAGTTTTCCTTTTTAAAGGTCAATAATTAGCCTCTTGGCTACCCAATCCTCGAGATGAATCTTTTTTTAAGTGAAATAAAGTCCAACAACAAATTTTTTCACCATATTGAATGATTGGTATTTAAAGAAAATGATAATGAATGAAATCTTACCTTCACATATATAACCTTGACCAAACAATCCCCACAACATATCCGTACAGTGATGGCAAAATGTTGGTCTGTGGAAATTTTTCTTGTACAGTGAGTGCCCACAATGCTTGGCCTTGGCTCGGTTATTCTTCCCCGGGTTGAGATCGACCTGGTGACCGAACAGTCCGGCCGCCGTGGTGGCCATGTCGGCAGCCGCTACCGGCTGTCGGTGGGTTTGCTTCCCAGCAATGGTGGCCGAAGAACCCGCTGCGGGCTGGCTGCTGAGCTTCTGCTGCCTTTCGGTCGACCCCAAATCCTCGGTATCTTCCTCCTCCTGTGGTTCGCACGATAGTGAGGCAAATGCGGTACACGACTGATCATTCATGGATACCTACAGAAATTACCCAAAAAATACTTCATTATCTGCCCGTAGTTTCTGTTGACACAAACATTGAAAATGCCAAGGACGGGGACGGGGTTCACAACGAACGGCGGTCACGCCTTCATGTAACACCACGTACGGACGGTCCACGTCAAAACGAAGGCAGACAAAAACCACTGTTTACTAAAACTTCGGAGAGATAAAATAACCACTTCGGATGTTCTAATCGTTACCAAACAAATATAGTTACCTAATTTACCAGCCGAGAGAAAAAAATGCGCTCGTCGCAGTAAATGTCAATTCCTGGAACATCGCTGGGAGCCCCGATTCTCCGAAATTGAGGACTTCACAGCGTCGAAGGAATCGGCGCTGGCAGTTTTTCGCATATCGTATGCATTTTGGAGATGGCTCTCTAGCAGACAACACGGGCGCATAGTAATGAATTGACAGGGGGACACACTCCCATAATAGTATGACTTAAAATTTCAAAGATAAACTCATATTTTCAAGTTTTAAGAAATTTAATTAAAATTCAACTTAGTTGAAAAAGATAGCATTTATCGATTTTTAAACATTATATGACGTCAATTGGTTAAAGCAATTATTTGTTGTATTATACCGTTATAAATTACAGCCAAGTTCCACCCCTGATACTGCTTATCATTATTAGTCTGGTCTCATTGAAATATCACCACGAAATAATAAACAATATGAAGGAGGTACCAGACATACATGACAGCAATGGAGGCTGAACAGGTGCAGAACAACAGAGGGCGGTATGTCAAAACTGCGGTCGTTAAAAAATCTAAAGCGATAAAAACGGTTTCCAGGGGTACACCAAGATCAAAATAATAGAGCTCAACTCTGTGTCTTTATCAACACGTCATCACCATACAAATAAAACCTGGTTGTAAGAAACAGCAACAGTGACTGCAGATGCCCGACGACTTTGAAAATTGCACACCCCACAATCTCGATTTGCTGTTGGTTATTTTTTTATGAACATTGTTACATAAGACCATGGAGGAAGGAAACACGGTGTGGCCTACACGTGTGACAGGAAACAAAACTTTCCAAACATACAAATTCTAGGCGCCGACGTCATGAAGTAAGGGCACAGAGATCCAGATCCAAAATCCTATAAAGATTTAGGTCGATTTGGGGACAATTTGACCCGCTAATTAGACTTAAATTTAAATTAGCTATTTTATATAGACTCGAGCAAACGATACAGGTTTCATTATTTTTATTGTACAACCCCCAAAAATCCGCCAATGGTGAATGGTAGTTTATTAATTTCTTGTGAGCGCCAAGTATAAATCTGCTTTAAAACTTAAATACACTGGACACTATTGGTAATTGTCAAAGACCAGTCTTCTCACTTGGTGTATCTCAACATATGGATAAAATAACAAACCCGTAAAAACATGAGCTCAATTGGTCGTCGAAGTTGCAAGATAACTATGAAAGAAAAAACACCCTTGTCACGTTGTGTGCTTTCAGATGGTTGATTTCGAGACCTCAAAATCTAATTTTGAGGTCTCGAAATCAAATTCGTGGAAAATTATTTCTTTCTCGAAAACTATGTCACTTCAGAGGGAGCCGTTTCCCACAATGTTTTATACTGCCAACCTCTCCCCATTACTCGTTACCAAGTAAGGTTTTATGCTAATAATTATTTTGAGTAATTACCAATAGTGTCCACTGCCTTTAACACGTTTATTTCAAAAATCAATTGATCATGAGTACTAGATTATGAGGATTGGGTATTTTTCTATTGGAACCTTCAGGATCGTACATTTTGCAAATAATGATGATGCAAAAGTATACACAAGTGTTTTTGGCCGTTCGTGTTTGTTTAGTCCTAACCGCCATATTTTTGTTTGGTCTGCAATTACAAAGGAATCCATATCCGTGTCTGGTATTGGACAGACATTAAAGATTTACATTGTATTTTTGAATCGGCCATTACCTCTAAGATTCAAGACATTATGCAAGATCCTACCCATCCACTTCATCCTTCCGTGGTTGTCAACAAATCGGGAAGACTTCGTCCCCGATGAACCCGCACTAAGCGCTTCAGAATGTCATTCCTGCCTAATGCTTGCCACCTTTCCAACTCAAAAGATAATCCCCTGCTTTTTGTTCCTTTTCTGTTTTTCCTGGTTTGCTGGTGTAGAGAGGGAATAATTTCAACCACCTCCATGCTTCAACATACTTTGCTTTGGTTAATAGCCACTTTAGTTTCCGCCCCCTGGATAAAAACTTTCTTAGTAAGTTTCCCCCTGGTAAAATAACACTGTGATAAGATACACCTTACAACAATAGCCCCTTTGATTAAGGACCCATTTCAGATAGCAGCCTGGCAGCACAAGGGGAACACTCCACATTTATGTGTTCTCCTGATCCCATCACAAGCTGTGATATTTTACCCCATGTTCAAGTCTTGCCTGTTTTCAAGTATTACTGCTATTTAACCGGTTTTAAAGCCATTTTGATTTTAATTTTTAACCTTCTTAGGCACTGTGTTTTGTTGTTTTTATTTTATTTTATTTTAGTGGTTTCTATAAATTCCTTTTTTAAGTATTCTGGGTTCAGTTAAAAGGGGTTACTATTGGTCTTGGTTTAGAGTTCCCTGTCTATTGCTATATCTCGATCACTGGTTTCGCTTTTGCCTCATAATCAATAAAGTAATTTTTATATTTTTTTCTTTGTTGAGAACCCTACATATTGAGTTGTCGTCCCACTTCTTGCATTTCCTCGCGTCTTTACCCTATTCGATCCTTAGATTAAGTGAGTTTCCCCAAGGTTTAGTTTTATTTTCATTTATTTCAAAGTGTACCCTTTTTCCGGGTTACACTGTCATCACTGACATTTTTTTCTTGTAGGCCTCCTTTGTTCTTGTATTTATATTGTTCCTTAATTACTTTGATGGTTTTAATTTGTTGGTCGTCACCCTAGTACTTTTAGGATGGTTTTAAATATCTCTGTCACTGTGTAATTATTTGTCCCGTTTATCTTTTTATAGTTCTTCCTTTTCTATTTTACAAACTTATCTCCATTTGTGTTTTTATTGTAAGATGCACACTGGAAAACAATTTTCATGTTTTTTTTACGTGAGGTTTATAATAATTTTAATTGAATTGAATTTAATTGAAAGTTAGGTCACGTGAAAAGAGTAAATTCTGAAAACATCGTTCAACCATGGATGGGTTCAACCAACAAACATCAGGATAATTGATTGTGACGCCGTTAAAGGAACATTACAGAATTGGTAAGAACAAAACTTGTAAAATATACTTTTTGATCACAGATTTACATCAAATTTACACGGTCTAATGATGATGATAGTAGAAAACATTCCTTGAAATATTTCTGTCTGAAATGCCATATTTGATGAGAAATGAATAAATAAATTTTCCGATTGGAGTTTATCGCTCAGTGAGCGTTTTATTCATTTGTTGAATCTATATGATTTCATGCAAATGTGTAATCGGTTTTTTCACTATTTTCTCGTGACCCAGATGGCTGATCGATCTCAAACTTCTACAGGTTTGTCAGTTTATGTATATGGTAGATTACATAAAGTGCTTACACTGCCAACAACTGTTTTGTTAGCAAAAACCAATTCTGTAATGTTCCTTTAACATTTGAACAGACACAGCCAACCAGTGATGCATAATTATTCTGATAAATTGGAGAAGGGAAGAAGACAAAATTATTTATAAATTTAAGAAGTCTAACAGAATAACGTTGGAGATGAGTCTGGTAAATATTGTTTGTAATGAGAAAAAGAGATTCTGCCGAAACCCGGGACAATTCAGAACTCATGCGAGTCCTCCGGGGGTATCGAACCAGGGACCTTTAGATCTTCAGTCTAACGCTCTCCCAACTGAGCTATTTCGGCACATGATCAATGATGCGAAATCATAGAATATAATCTACAGACACAAATTCAGTGTCAAATTCAAAGGTTTTTGTTGTACTATTTATTGTTCCTTTTCGACAAGTATAAAACCCCATTACACAACAGTTACTTTAATTCTTCGTAGATAGGTTTTTTTCCAACTTCGCTGCGAATCGAAATGTAATATGCTAATGACCATATGACGCAGATGGTCAAAGGTCATTTAAATCACTGGGAACCGGAAGTGAAGGCAATAATATAAACATTATTTAAAAAACGGGCACCACACCGGCTGCTTCTGATCGTTTGGTGCAGCGTAACTTTTCTGTTTTAACTCCAACTTCAAAGTACAGTTTGTATTTCTCAAACACAATGGGTAGGTTACTGGAAGTGGTTGCTTTTGCAGTCGTATTTCTGACAGTTATCTCAGCCGCAAAGAAGAAAGGAATGCTGGAGATTGTAACCACAGTAAGTTCAATCATGGAGCTAGCTCCATGGTTCAATTAAGATTAAAAGTTTGAATGAGACTGAGAAACGTAACATTATTTAGGATTATTTAATGGGCACGAACATTTTCAATGTACGCTCGGGCATATGTGTGTGTGTGGAAGATGCTCCATACATTAGGGTAATTAGCTCCTAGTTATGCTTCCATGTTAATTAGAATTTGGATGATTGTTCCCTACTCCTAGAATTATGAGGTTCCATGAACCTCATAGAGGTCCATGTACAAACTACAATACAAAACTTTTTTTCATTTACGTTTCTGCACCTGGAGTTCTCATTTGAAATCGGATCTCGCCAAAATTAAGCTCTACGTGTTCCTTGGAATCTCATTGAGCGTTGCATGGGTCAAGAAAATCCACTCCGCAAATTTAAAATTGTTTAAAAGCAATAAATTCTTACCGTCATTCCCAGTCCTCTTCAAACAGTGTGAGTGTTATAACAAATATGGCGCTGGAGTCACATGATGTGTGTACAAAACCAACCTACAGTTGCCGGGACCAGCGTTGCTGCGCGCGGAGTACCAGTTTGTTCGGTAGACCTTTGCGAGCGCAGCAAGCGCCATATTTGTTATAACACTCACACTGTTTGAAGAGGACTGGGAATGACGGTAAGAATTTATTGCTTTTTTACAATTTTAAATTTGCGGAGTGGATTTTCTTGACCCATGCAACGCTCAATGAGATTCCAAGGAACACGTAGAGCCTAATTTTGGCGAGATCCGATTTCAAATGAGAACTCAAGGTGCAGAAACGTAAATGAAAAAAAGTTTTGTATTGTAGTTTGTACATGGACCTCTATGAGGTTCATGGAACCTCATAATTCTAGGAGTAATTGTTCCCTACATCTGAACAAACAATTGGGCTGAACAAATCAAAGGATGAATCTACAGTCATTCATTCTGTAGACACCAGGCAGTCAGCACATCATCAAAAAAAGGCACATTCTCCACGAATGTGGTATTACAAGTGTGAACAGACCTTTCTAGGTATAAAACAAGCAACCTTGTCAAACCTCGTCCGAACCTTATGATAGTTATTCCACTCAATTTCAATGAAGGACTATTTACTGTCTAGCTGGAAGAAGTGACGTTGTTTTGGGGACCATGTGAAAGGGAAAACTAATAAATGTTTCTATGTTTGTGTGGAGGTCTTCCCAAACAGTCATGCGCACTGGAGGGTTTTATTGAAGAGGGGTGTATACTATTCAGAGTGCTTTAGAAAGAAAGTGGGATTTATTCATTGTCACCACCTCACAAAGTGGTGCATAAAAAATTTTATATTTGCAGAGTTGAAAAGTTTAATCTAAACCACACTACCTGATCATAGAGCAAGGACAGAGACCTGACTAAACTGGGCTCTCTTTGTGTTTTTAAAAGAAACTCCATCCGAATACTTTTGTGATGTTTAGTACGAAATTTGCAATTAACGCACTCATGAAAAAAAAAAAAAAAAAATGTTCTATTGTTGTATACTGTGGGAACTGTCCAGCTGTTCATGCACTGTAGTCCTATAAATACATGTGCTCCTATTATCTTCATTGTTATCATTGACTCAAAGTAGGACAGTGTGTTGGATTAGTTTATTGATAATAGCGCTTCTAAGTTGTATTGTGCAGCAGGTATAGCTGCTATTTAGGCCATGTAAATTAAAGTTGCTTAGCATCTCCACCCAACCTATGTTTTATTTATTTATTTATTATTTTCAACTTAAGGTAGGGTCATCTTTTGGTTGTTGCTGATTTATAGGCAAAATTTTTCACGAAAAATCTATTAAAAAAAGTCACCTGTGAAAGTTTCAGTTGAATAAAGTGGGTACTTATTGAGAAAACATAAACAAAATGTATTTTCATCAAGAATGTCAAAAATCTATCCATGAGAGAGCGGGTACCAACCGCATTTCTGGCCGTATTGAGGGCAGCATTCAAACGGACACCAAGGAATATCTAAGTGTCACCTGCAGGCGATTTTTAGAGATTCAAATTTTTCGACATACTCTTAAATGGATTTCTAAACAACAGGGGCACTTCAGACAAAATAAATTCACATGGTGCTTACTGCCATTACCAGCTTTATAACAAGTTGGCTTTCGACGCAAATTACGCAATTTCTTTTTTAGGTACCTTTAATATATTATCAGAGAAACTTATCATGCATAAATTTCATCCCCAGCAGTTGTGCTGATAACCAGCCACTAATTTTTCTTGGAGCTCTGACTTGCAGTTAGTGTGGCTACCACATGCTGCCATATGGTATGCACTGGACTACCCTTTTCTTTCTGTTGTGGTAGTCTGGGTGCCAGCCTGGTAATTATTACTGAAAGACTGAGTAAATACTGATAGATATTTGGTGAAATATGTAAATATTAATTGTTAATGAACTACATATGGAGTCAATGGTGGTAAACCAATTTATTAGAACTGTTGTGTATCTTGCAATCTTTTCTTAACTATTTTTTTCAGTTCCTGTTTTGGGGTTTGTTTGTTTTTTTTGGGGGGGGATGGGAATTTAATGTTTTTCATAATATTCTAGCAAACTGAATCAAACTGAATCTAGATACATTGTTCAACCATTTATTGATGAAAGTCAAATAAACTTCTATTAAAGAAGATTATTTCGCAAAAGTTGCCTCACAAATTGGTCAAAGTTGCAATCACACAATTGATAATTTATTGAGGATAAAAAATGTTTTTTTTTTGTTTTTCTTTGAGTCATTTTTTGCATGATGCCAGATCAAAATTTATTGTAGCAATCAAAGTGAACCTAAACTACCGAGACTTACTTGACACTGTCTCCCGTTTCTTTTGCAGCATATACCTGAACCGTGTCCAGAGAGAGCTGAAGTTGGGGATGAGGTTGCAGTGCATTATATAGTAGGTTTTATAACAATTGAGTAAACTTCCAACTGTAGCAACTTAAGTACTCTCAATGTCATCCATGTGGTTTTGAATAAGGGAATAAAAGCGTAGAGATGAGGTCTTAACACACCGGACTGCAAGGTTTTGAAACTCGCCCATTTAAGACCGAGCCCATGGTAGCGAGGTTGGGTACATACCTACTAGGGGTTAGTGTGGAGAGGTATCGATATGACGCACTGCCCATGTTAGTGAGGTTGGGTACATCCCTACTAGGGGTTAAGGATAAGAGGTATCGATACGGCACGCTGCCCATGGTAGCAAGGCTGGGTACATATAGGGGCTAGTGACAATAGGTATCAATGCGACGCACTGCCCATGGTATCGAAGCTGGGTACATTGGTATCAATGAGGTTAAAAAAGACTGCACCTTAATGAAAGTCACTTACACTCTCCATTGGGTACACTGTATCAACGTTCTTTTCTTCACAGGGCAAGTTAGAGTCGGGAATGGTTTTTGACCTATCTCGGCTCCCGGACAACTCCAAGGAGCCAATCAGATTCCAGCTCGGCAAAAACAAAGTCATCAAAGGATGGGATGAAGGCATTAAAGGAATGTGTCTGGGGTAGGTCAAGAAAACCAGCCCAAAGTTTCATTTCATGTCATTTATTAAGTCTGGATGTGAAGCCAATGACTCTCAGAAAAGAACACGTTAATCACTATACTAGCCAAGAACCCCATGGAGAGAAGACAAAGAAGGAAGGTTTAGTTTTAGATGTGGGAGGAAAACTCTCAGAATTATTCCAAGGAAAACCCACGCAATCGGGTAGGGACTGAAAACCCAAAGCACATAGTACCCCAGCCCCTCCCGGGGAAATTCAAACCGGGGTCCCAGAGGTGGTGGGGAAGGAAAGACACCACTACACCAACCCAACCACCCCGTTTCAACTTACTCCTGAAGACACTCACAGCATGCTGATCGAAACGTTGAGTATTTCCACCATTCTCAGTGATAATTGAGTGTTTTATTTGTCTACAGAGAGCAGCGTAAGCTGATCATACCTTCACATCTAGGATACGGCAATCAGGGTCATGCAAACATTCCACGTAAGTCCAGTCAGAAAAACCAACCGATAATTTTCTTACTTTGCAGCTTGAGCCATAGTCAGCAATTGAAGCATTCAGGATAAGTTCTTTTCCAAAATTCAACTTCAATATCTGAGATTGGTATACTTTCAGGGCTGAAACCCAGCATTTTTGTTTTATACTTGCCCTGTATTTTATCTTTATCCCTTCTACTCTTGGTAACATTGTCCAGCAAGTTGACCAATCATTTGGAAGCCATTCAACTACACGGGCCCAATTTCATAGAGCTGCTTAAGCACAAAATGTAGCTAAGCACATCAAAATTATGCTTACCAGAAAAAGGTTACCAGCCAAATACCATGTCACATGTACAAATTGTGACTGGTATCCTGCTTATTTCTGCTTAGCAGAAAAATTGTTCAGCAATATTTTCTGCTTAAGCAGCTCTATGAAATTGGGCCCTGGTTGTGCATTGTGGAACAACTATGCACTAACTGTGTGTACTAAGTAGATGCATCCACCATATGGTATCATATTGCAGGCCGGCATAATGTCATCTATTATTCAAAACTATAGTGGACGATATTGAATGAACAGACAGTAAGAGGGTTGACGTGTACTGTGTAGATGCATTTACCCTGTATGGCAGGCTGGTATATCGTAGTATATCTATCATTGGAAACCACAGTGGATGATCACAGGCGTAAGGCCCAGGGAGGCAAGGGGTACAACTGCCCTCCCAAATTCTGGCAAATCAGTGGGGAAAATTTGGGCACAGCAAGAAGAAGAAAAAATGGATAGAGAAAGCAAAGACTTTTTACCTGGTATTAGAAATGGGTACTTATATTTTTTTCTGTGAACAATTTGGGAAATATCAACCCCTCTGCCCACCCCCCCCCCCTTAACAAAGATTCGCCCATTTGGATGATATTAAATGGTCATACAGGAGGAGGGTTGACTGTGTACCGTGTAGATGCATCTACCACATGATGCAGGTTGGAATAATATATCTATAATTCAAAACCGAAGTGGATGATCATAGCCCTAGAGGGCGTAAAAGACTTTTTACCTGGTATTAAAATTGGTACTTTGTTTTTATCTGTGTACAATTTGGGGAAAATCAACCCCTCCTGCCCCCCCCCCTTAACCAAAGATTCCTCTTACGCCCCTGTGGATGATATTGAATGGTCGTACAGTAGGAGGGTCGAGTGTGTACCGTGCATTGAATATAGTTACCACAACTTACCCGTAGTTTTTCTTCCGTCCTTTGCAGCCGACTCTACCCTAATATTCGACATCGAACTGATGGACATTAGGAAGCCCTCTGCATTCTCGTCGATGTCACGGTCGCTCCCATTCCTCGTTGGACCTGGTATTGTAATCATCTTGGGCATGTACCTTTGGAACAAGGCCAGCTCTGTCTCCTCACAGCAGGCCAAATCTAAAAAATTGCAGAAGAAGAGGAAAAAATAACTCATGTTAACGTAGGGGTTGTTTGTTTACCTCGCTCTCATTCTTTTAAAAGTGTACAAAACTATTCTCTTTTCGAGAGCATCATTCCCTCTATCACTCCCCTTATCTCTAGCCCAGTTTTATGAAGCTGTTACGCAAGTTTACTTTGCTAAGCAAGTGTTTCTGCTGAGCCAAAATAGGCATGGTACCATTCACAAACAGTACACGTTACATGGTATCTTGGCTGGTAACCTGTTTCTGCTAAGCAAGATTTTTCTGTGCTAAGCATTAGTTGTGCTTAACAGTTTTATATAATTTGGTTCTTGCCAGAGTGCATACCACTGCTCCTTCTGTATGTTTTTTTTTCATTAAAGAAGGGGGAGGGGACATGACTCAAACTGTCTTTTCCTGAACAGCTTTTGAACCACTCATCGTAAAAACAAAGGTTTTAGACAGTGTGGCCTTTCTTTACATGTAAAGCGCCCTCTATTGCCAGTGTGCATTATGTTTTGCATACATTTGGTCAAGGAGTTACATCAAAGGTCACATAGCTCTAATGCGATCTGACCTGTGGAGTCACGCCTAAGTTAATGCAAAATAGACGGTGCCAGCACACCCGCAGGTGGAACCTTAACGACAAGATTTGGCAGTGACGTCAGAGGGTGTATTGTCATTGCCGAGGTCAAACAATGGAAACGTGCAAGCGCGTAACACGTCACGCACAACTCTCGGCCAATGATTGGTCTGCCTTTGACCTCAGTGGGGGGCGCTGTTTGAGCTTGTGACGTCATGTGCAAGGGGTCTATTTGATCATCACACTCAAAATACATTGTCAATAATATGTCTATTTCAACAAGTATGTGGTTTTTTTTCAAGACAAAATGCCTTGACCACTTTAAATTAAAAAACACCACAATCCTTTCAACTTGTACACTTTTAAAATCAATGTAAGCGTATAAATGAACAGCCCATTTGTTCAATCATGCTGCCATTAATTGTACTGTATCTCCAACTCATGATAGTTTTTTTCGATGCTGCAGAGCCCTCTAGTGGTAATATTGTTAAGGTATGGTTCCACACCTGTATGCTCCAACACCCCTGATGTATTTTCCTAATCTTAATCCTAATCCTAAACCTCACCCTAATCCTCACCCTAATCCTAGCATGTAAATCATGAGAGGTTACCAGATCATAGGTGTGTCGGAACATAGGGCAGTCACCAAAAGTATGGGATACATAATGGTTGTTTACTACCAATTTTTTTTTTGCACAAATTGTGTGATGACCTTTTTGAAAAACAAGAGCTTCGAATTCAGCTCAAAGGGTAATTTTGAAAACATTCACCTTCGATTCGGGACAACCCTCAAAAGAGGCCATTGTCAGCTTCTATATTTTAATATTTCCATTGTCTTAACCACATCATACACACTGGTCAGCTCAATGCCATAAGATCGTAAGCTGGACCATGCCGCACGTCCTAGAGTGGATGTCAATCAACATGGGACAGGGGTCTGGTTAGAAACGGCAGGAAGAAAAACTCTGCCAGCATCTTTTATGTACAAAATCAGCCTGTAAATTGTCAATGGTAGATGAACCAAATTATAAAAATTAATGAATTCAGCAAACAGAAATTTACCCAGGCAATACCTAGACATGTAAACAACACTCTCAGATCAAGAAATCATGGACAAAAATGCAAAACAAACCCTTTTTAACCTGTGGAAAAAAGCTTGGAGGCATGTGCTGACAACAAAACGCAGTTACGTTTGTCCCAATTAGGTGCCGCGTTTGAGGGTTTAATACAGGCAGATGGTGCCAAAACCAGAGCCTAAGCCACTTAAACACACTGGCCCATCTGAAGAAATGATCATCGGTAATGCCCTTGGCAGGGTTTCCTCATAAAATAGCCAGTGACCAGCCAGTGGGACCAGGGCCCAATTTCATAGAGCTGCTTAAGCACAAAAAATTGCTAAGCACAACAAAATTATGCTTACCAGAGTAATGTTACCAGCCAAACTGTCACATCACGTGTACAATTTGTGACTGGTATCCTGCTCATTTCTGCTTCGCAGACACTTGTTAAGCAACATTTTCTGCTTAAGTAGCTTTATGAAATTGGGCCCAGTTAGCTTTGTCACTCCACCAGTCCGTCAGTTTTTGTCACTTGTCCATATCTTAAGGTTTTTATCTCCACATTTTTTGGGGGGACTTGCATTTATAACCGTAGGACCAAATATTGCAGGCAGTGGTTATTCATGTTGTTATTGGAATCACTAGCCTGCAGGATTTCTTCTTTAGAACTTTTACTTGTTCTCAGGTGCATTTGGCAGGCAGACCGCTGTAACAGGAGAGCGCTGCATTGACTACAGTAGTTTAAAGTATAAAGTACAGGCTGAAACAGAAATCTAGTTAGCAATAGCCACTACCAAAGTCCTCTTTTCGAACATTAAGGAGTTTCTAGATGCACATCATAGGTGCAGTTACCTATAAGTTGTGAACACTTGAAAGTTGCATTGTTGGACACCAAATTACTTCAGTTATGTAAAATACATCCATCTGAAGTTCCCAATAGCCACCTTAAGACACAGAAACCAAAGAATGCCCAGGTCCTTTTTGTATCTCAATCACTGGCAGACTTTTGGGGCCGCTAGACTAATGTTGTATGGCTATCGTTCTTGGCAAAGGTGCGCATGCTTAGAGCTACGTGAACAATAGATTAACCTGGTGAATCTCTGCCACCTAGCATTCCACATTCTCCCATTTTTGTTAGTATGCCATGCACTGTAGTGTGATACCAGTATCCAGTCTGTTTGATAAGGCAAACTTTTCAGTGTTTGAGTATAATACAAGTAGAGGGTATTGTAGTACTTGACTCGTACTCGGTACATGTATCAAATGAGTATTAAATGAGTATTAAAGGCACTGGACACTATTGGTAATTACTCAAAATAATTGTTAGCATAAAAACTTACTTGGTAACGAGCAATGGAGAGCTGATTGATAGTATAAAGCATTGTGAGAAACGGCTCCCTCTGTTTTTGAGAAAGAAGTAATTTCTCAGTAAAATATTTGAATTGATTTTGAGACCTCACGCGTGAGGTCTCAAATCAAGCATCTGAAAGCACACAACTTCGTGTGACAAGGGTGTTTTTTCTTCCATTATTATCTCGCAACTTCGACGACCAATTGAGTTCAAATTTTCACAGGTTTGTTATTTTGTGCATATGTTGAGATACACCAAGTGAGAAGACTGGTCTTTGACAATTACCAAAGGTGTCCAGTGTCTTTAAGTACTACTTGAGTACCGTTTAACGGTACTCAAACTCATACCTTTTTCTTAATTCCACTTTCTTAATTCCACTCATCCTACAATGTAGAAAATGCCCTCAGTGAGGTCACCAAAGTGCAATAAAAACTTGAAACAACTCACATAGAGGAGAGCCGGGGTTTACTATCAACTTTTTTCAGTGACTATCCTCGGGACCAGTTGAGCTTTTTTTTACTCTAGTTTGTCAGTTTTTCACTCGACCATGTTTCATATTAAAGGTTTGTCTGCCGCACTACCTTGTCCATATGCCATCTCAAAGTTTCTAATTAATAAGTAATGAATCAGCTGAAAATAGACTTGTTACTGTCCCCTTTGTAAAAGAATATTCCTTTTTTTTTTAAATGCTGTCCGGGAACGCCCACAAAAACTAGCCTTGCTCATGATGTGATGTCACTGGTGGAACAAGCAACGAAACCAAAATGTCTGAATTTCATTGCTGCCAAACAGGCGTGTACTGTCGTGGTAGCACAGAGCATTTCTCAACAATTTTCAGTCCCCCAGTTACTTCCTATGTAGTACATCTTGAGCTGGGCTTGTTTTTGTAGGAGCATTATTTCAAAATAAATAAATTGGAAGGAAATGTATGAAGGGGGTTGCTACGGGTATAGTTTTAGTTGATTTATTATTTATTAATAACAAAACTTTGACATGGAATAATGATGTTCAAGGCAGTATGGCACACATCCAATATATAGGGATACTTTTCAACACTGGAGTATAAAAAATAAAAAATAAATAAAATAAAAAATTTAAACACAATCTTTTCCTCTTGTAAAGAAGTACCCCCTAAAATTCTCTAAAGACTTTCTGACATCCTGACACAACAGGAGGGAGGTAGGGGGAGGGGTACACCATGCCACATATCGAGCACCAAATACTGGATTAGCCAGCCAGATCACGTGCATATTAAAACAACATGTAATTTGATTGTAAACATTTAACTAATACAATGCAAAAAAAGTGGATAGTTTAGAAGTCTCTTTCGTAGATTATTGCCTGTTAAATACAAAATACACAAAATGCCTGTTCGGGGATTAATATTTTCGCTGATTTTGTAAAGGGTACCCTCAGCATGCGGTGAGGTTATGTTCTTGTTCTTCCATCATTCCGGGTGATATATGGTGTATTGGATTCTTATATTTTATAAATTATCAATTTGTTTCTTTAATTTTATTTGGGAAGAGTACATTCATTCCAATCCTCTATTTTTTTAGAAACATGTCATAAAGGGATAGGACATCATTGGTTATTGGAAGAGTACATTCATTCCAATCTCTAGTTTTCAAGAAACATATAAAGGGATGGTACATCATTGGTTTTGGGAAGAGTACATTCATTCAAACCCTCTAGATTCCAATAAACATATTAATACTAAATTTCTGTTAAAAGTAAAAGTTGTTGGTATATTTTAAAGGCCCTGTACACTATTGGTAAGATCGAAAAACACAATGTTAACAGATTCACACATAACTTACATGATTTAAATCAAGTAATGGTATAGAAAGGGTTCCTTAAAATAAACCTGCCTGAAAGCTATCATTTCTTAGAAACGAGTAAAACAATAGTAATTATCACGCGCGATAATTTGAAAAAAACAGAAAACGCATAAGATCTCTTTTCACTATTTTCTCATGACCTCGATGACCAATTGAGCTCAAACTTTCACAGGTTTGTTTGTTCATGCATATGTTGAATTACACAAAATGTGGACACTGATTTTGAGCTGTTACCAAAAGTGTACAATACCTTTAAGGCAATGCATGTTAACAATTTCTTTTGTTTATTTTGTTATTTATTTGCCTGTTACATTGACAACAGGGATAACAAGTCTGGTTTACTGAACGGTTAGAATGAGTTTAGATTTCAAAACAAACAATGATTTACAGTAGTTCTTCCATTTTTGTATTTCCTTTTCTTTCACTTCTTTCAAGTCACAAAAAGAACATTCAATTCTGAAATATTTTGTCTCGGTTATTTGTTTTACTTATTATTTTAGTTTAGAGTTTTGGTTATTAATTAAGTTGAATACAAATAACGTTTTATGTTTAATGTTTCATTTTATTCTTTCAACTCAACATCTTGATTTATATGAGAAATGAATTTAAGTATTTATTAAATGTGGATTCATCACCTCAAAGTTTTTGGTTTGACAAACTAAACTAACTTCTTGCTTTTGTGTCTGGTCTTTGTTTGTGTGTTTTTTGTTTTTTTGTTTGTTTTTTTCTTTCAGAGATTTACAGGAGTGTTAAAGGGAAATTGAGAAAAAAAAAGTACAGGGTATAGCTACTTTTGGTAAATGTCAAAGACCAGTATCCTCACTTGGTATATCCCAATTGCACAAAACACAAATAACACAAAACGGCGAAAGTTTGGGCTCATTATGGTCATCGAAGTTGCAAGAAAGAATGAAATAAAAATCACCTTTGTTGCAATATTTTAGTGAGAAATTACCTCTTTTAAAACACTAAATTACTTCAGAGGGGCTCGTTTCTCACAATGTTTTTACTATCAGCAGCTCTCAGGGGCTCCTTACCAAGTCAGTTTTTATGGTAGTGTATTTCTTGAGTAACTACCAAAAGTATCCACTGCCTTTAATATCTCGTTTTTGTGACTAAGTACAAGTCAAAAATAACATATCTCATAATAATGACTTGGTTTGTACAAGTCATAATAATGACTTATTATTATGAATTAGCATCAGTCATAATTATGACATTCCATATTTATGAGATATATCTCAACATTCTGATGTAGTACAAACATAGCCTCTGTTTTCTTTCTCTCTCGATGCAAGTTTTCTTGGCAATCGAAAAATAAGCTTAGGCCTACAGTAAGATAAAATTAAAACTTCAGAAAAAATATGTTTCATTTGGAAGCTGGGAGAAAGTTGGGAGAAAAAGCATTTGAATGAACCTTAAACCACTTTTCTAATTTTAATTCCTGTAATCGAAATAAATTAATGACAGGATAAAAAAAATGTTTTACTCGTTTTCATTAAAAGGCAGTGGATACTTTCGGTAATTATTAAAGAAATACATTACCATAAAAACTTACTTGGTATGGAGAGCTGCTGTTATGTTTCTTAGGTTTTTAGATACAGTTTTCTCGAATAAGTTCATTTCAGAGGGAAATATTTCACACTCAAACATTGTTTTATACTCGGTAACATTTCAGACTAAGACTAAAGGCAGTGGATAATTTTTGTAATTACTCAAGAAATACATTACCATAAAAACTTACTTGGTAAGAAGCATCTGAGAGCTGCTGATAGTGTAAAACATTGATAGAAAAGACTCTCTTGGAAGTAATGTAGTTTTTGAGAAAGAGGTAAATTCTCACTAAAATATTTGAATCTGAGAAAAGTTTCAGGCATGAAGCCTTTCTCAGGCATTTGAAAGCACACAATTCTATGCAATAGGTTTTTTCTTTTTCTTTCATTATTTTCTTGCAACTTTGATGACAAAAATGAGCCCACATTTTCTCAGGGTTGTTATTTAATGCATATGTTGGGAGACACCCAGCGAGGATACTGGCCTTTGACAACTACCAAAAGTATATCACCTGATTTGATAAACGAAAAAAACATGTTTGTTGGATGTGTGATTGTTGAAATGTAGAGGATACAAAAACCAATAACATAATTATAGTATTTTGTTTTCAACAGAGGGCGCTCAAGCAATCACAATCCACTGGGTTAATCAATTCTCCCCTGAACATAGTGGAGCAGTCCAACCTATTCATTTGCATAACCACACGGCAGTGTTTGGTGCGCCTCGGACGGCTGCTGGATTTTGAGTTTTGACTTCTTTTTTTTCATTCTCGCGTTTTCCACGGTTCACGAAACGCACTCCGTTCACGCAACTTAATTGTTAGTGCTGCACCCGGCAGTCGTGTGTAGTGTTCTGTATAAAAAGACTGTCTTTTTTTTAACCCGTGGGCGAGCGAACAGTTAACCGGTGTAGAGTGAAATTTTGTCTTGCCTGTTTGAGAAAAAAAACTGGAGCCGAGGGGGAAAGGCATGGTGTGAAAGAGTGCAGTTTCATCTGCTCGAGACGAATCTCCTTTTACAACAAACATGGGGAAATGTTGTGTGATTTTAGTGTTCTGCCTGTCTGGGCTAGTGGGTGGTGTCTTCGCTGCCGTTCCGCAGGTCGATGTAACTAGAGAGGTGAGTCCGATACCAGCATGACCTGATTACTGTTATGGGATTTTGATAAGCGGGCAGGCCAAGGTTGTTTTGGAAGGTTGGCTGCAGCAATATGGGGGATCACTTTATATAATTGCTAGTCTCAATTTACAAATGTACGTAGCAACAAATTTCACCTGTAAACACATACACGTACATGTATGTACAGATTTATTCATTACAAAAACAGGTGTGCGCAGACATTTTTTTCAGACAAACTCACCTCAACTTTGCTAGTGATTACTTCTTTCGCCAAAGTAAATTGGTTTCGTCGTCCATTTTGTCGGCTGCCCCTCCCTGTTTATGTTATCAAGCCCTTTAAAATATCATTTTAAAAAAATCTCTTAAAATCTTATTTAGTCTTTGTGCAAAATTTGAAGAAGAAAAAATCATCTTCAAAAAGGGAAATACAATCATGGTGTTTTGCCAGACCGGCGTCTGTGTGGATCGGTTGTGGGCATACTGTTTTGAATTTGAACACAATACTTCATAATCATATGTCATTTAAAGTTGGATGCTCGATTTTCAAACTTACAGCAAATTGGAAAACCGAGTTTCTGGATCAAAATCCTTTGCTTTAATTGCTTAGTTTAAATTCTTTTAAATAAATAAACTGTGCCTTTGATGATACGATTATGGAATTTGGCACACAGTCAGAGTACAAGAAAGATTACTGGCTATATAGGGCCATTGCAGATTTGAATTTTGAAAAAAATATGGGTGGAATAACAAGCAATTTCCATAATTTCAAAATGGCTGCCATGGCTTGTTACACTACCTTTATTTTTTCTCAAAATTCAAATCTGCGTTGGGCCTATAGCGAAATAATAATAGTTCTCATGACTGTGCCAAATTCCATGTTTCTATCATCAAATACAGTCCCGTCCAATCTACCTGCACTGTTATTTTGTACAAATAAAATAATTAATCTTGACAGTGCCATTTTAAAATGTCAGTTGCTGACGCGCGACCTACGCGCACTACATATTTTCGAAACTTAAACCCCCAAAAAACTTAATGAAATGTGATGTTGCTTTCCTTTTCGCGTATAATCAAAACTGGGGCTTGAAGAGCAGGTAGTCTGGCACCTATCACCATACAGAACTTAAGTATTCATTATTAGTAGTGTATACAGGGAACGTGACAACATGGCGGCAGTAGGTGAAGGTCTTTGAACTGAAGAAAAAAACAACCTCACACAAAATGCGGCCGCCGAGAGGAAACAAAAAACAGGACATGTAAAGATGTCATCGTATCCAGGCTAAATTATAAATGAGGACAAAATGATCGTTATGCTTTAAAGGCACAGTACACGTTTGGTAATTGGAGCCTACTGATTGTGTTAATCCTATACAAATGTAGGTACATACAATAAAACTAACCTGTGAAAATTGCACTTCAAAAGGTGGTCGCGTTTTTGAGATATCACCGAAAAACCGGAGCGAATATTATTTCCACGCAGGAAGAATATTCCCCATAGGAATACACAGTCTGAGAAGCGTTTCTAACAGAAACGCTTCACAGATTCACATTTTCGGGAATAAAAAGTGATATATTTTCCATAGGCCAATATAACCGTAGTACTTCGAAGTTAAAAGTTTCTCGAAATGTAATATACTACCCAAGGCTGCTGTACTTCTTACCAAGTAAGTTTTTATTGCCATTAATTTTCACAGTCATTACCAAACGTGTACTGTGCCTTTAAAGGGTGTGTACAACATTGGTAAGACTGAAAATATGAATATTCACAGATTTGCACATGTATGGTATAAAGATGGTCATGGTTGGACAACTTCCCTTGAAATAGTTTTGCTTGAAGTGCAATAGTTTTTAGGAAATGAGTAAAACAACTAGTCTTTATCACGGTGATAAAATCCGATTTCCTTCCTCCATGCTTGAAACAGTGAAAATATACAATGGTTTTTTTTCACTGTTTTCTCATGACTCCGACGACCGATTTAGCTTAAACTTTCACAAGGTTGTTATTGCATGTATACTTTGGGTCACATTAAGTGTGGATACTGGTCTTTGACACTTACCAATTGTGTGCATTTGCTTTAACATTTATCACGCACAGCTATAGGGTGTAGGATTTCTGAATCTATACGCTGACAAAAATACGTCTCACGATGACGTCAAAGCATTATGGCAGAAACGTCTGTTTCATACCGCGCTGTGATTCTTAAAATAGGCCTCCTTTTTCTTGTTGGTTTGTGTGTGTGTTTGGGGGAGGAAAGGTGAATCTACCGAAGGATAGAAAAAACTCGTTACGATGAGAGCTTACTCAAAAATCCAACTCATTTTCTTTCGGGTGATCCCTTGATCTGGACAACATTTTCATTCTGGATGGCATTATACATGTACATTCAAAAGAATGTTGATTAATGAACATTTTGAAGAGGATAAGCCTTCTAGTTTTCAGTGTACACTCTGAATTGTCAAACTTTTTTGTTCAGTGTGGAAAAGCACATCCATTTTCAGCGCCTAGAGCATTTTGAGGTAGGGTCATAGATAGGTCTTTGCCAATTATGCTGAGTTGTAGGCAACATTATCAAGAAAGTCATATGTGAGAGTTTCAGCTAAATAGCGTCAAAACAGCCAAACAAAAATCACGGTGTTTTCACAAGAACGTCCGAATCCAAGGGCGTCATCGTGGATGGCCACGTGTAGCATCGAGGTGACAGCGGGTACCAAACCGCATCTCTGGCCGCAGCATTCGCGAGCGGATACCAGCCGTCATGCATTAACCGTTTCTCAGATTCAAATGTTTTTTTTGTGAGTGAGAAATTACCGAAACCATATTATTTCAAAGGGAATCATTTATCGAAACAGTTTATACTATCAACAGATGCAGTGCTAGTGCCTATCACCTAGTCAGTTGTTATAGTCATTAGTTTTTGGAGTATTTACCAATCTATGACACTACCTTTAAAAAACATTTTGGAGTTTTAATCAAAACCGGTTCTCATATATATTTGTTGGCATTCAGCTTGGCTTGGGTTTTCTTTCCGGTTCGAACCCCACCTCAGACCGCAGCCTTGCATGTGGATTAGCTTTTCAGTCCCAACCTAATTGTGTGGGCTTTCCCCAGTTAGGGTTTTCCTCCCACATCTAAAACTGAGATTTGTTCAACATCTTCTCTACCCAGGTATCTTCAGGCATTGGGTTTATACGGGTCACAGTGCAATGCACTTTACATGGGGGTCCATTGGTTCCATCACCAGAAAGATTATATAGGCCTATTTCTGGTTTATTATTACATTCATATGAAAAATGAAACAGGTGGATCAAAGGCCAAAATCGCTTCAATGTTCACAAGGTTTTAAAGGAATTGCATTAGAATATTACAAACATCACAAATTACAAACTACAACAAACACAAGAGCCGAGTGTCAATCAGCAATACACAGCAAATTTAAGAAAAAAAAACTCAGAATGGAAAATTACAAACGGAGAGAGTGACCATGACGGTAATTGTTACAAACCACTACCAGTTCTCACATTGGCATTCAGAAGTGTCATTAGATCGGGTATTGTAGGATGTTTGTATCTGTCTGTAGTGCAAAAAGGAAGCCAAGTGAATTGGATCTAAGAACTATAGTACTATTCTCCGAAGCAAATAACCAAATTTGTTGGAAATGAGCCATTTCTCAAAAAAAAATGTACAACAGAATTTGTCTTTTTTTTTCGAGAGAAATAATATTAAAAGCTTGTAGAGTAGGACATGATGCTCTTTTATACGTTATTTTAAGTTGTATACGCGGCTCTGGGTTTATGCAATTTTCGCTTTTGCATTTTACAATTTTTAAAGAGGCCTGATATTTTTGCTTGCATCCAGGGTTTGTATTAATCATACGATACTGTCTGCATAATTTTAATAATCAATACTTCACTTAAAGAGGTATTTAATTTTCTGCATAATTGGTACTGGTAATGTCGACACGAGCAGAGACTCTCTCGAAGCCTATGTCATTTAATTAATATACTTTTTATACCGTGAACTGAAAGATGGAAGACATTGCAGTGAGACAACAACAGTTTTTGTTTAATACAACAAAACATTAGCGGTTCCCTCCTAACGCATGGGCCCAGTTGCATACAGCCTGGAAGCACAGAAATCTGCTAAGCACAGAATGCGGGGGTTTCACCCAGTTGGGGTTTTCCTACTTCATCTAAAACTGAGATTTCTTAAACTTGCTAAGCACAGATTGAGGGGGTTTTCACCCAATTAGGATTTTCCTACTTCACCTAAAACTGAGATTTCTTAAACTTGCTAAGTACAAGTTGTTGGGGTTTTCCTACTTCATCTAAAACTGAGATTTCTTAAATTTGCTAAGCACAGATTGAGGGGGTTTTCACCCAATTAGGATTTTCCTACTTCACCTAAAACTGAGATTTCTTAAACTTGTTAAGTATAAATTGTTGGGGTTTTCCTACTTCACCTAAAACTGAGATTTCTTAAACTTGCTAAGTACAAATTGTTTGGGGTTTTCCTACTTCATCTAAAACTGAGATTTCTTAAACTTGCTAAGCAAAGATTGAGGGGGTTTTCACCCAATTAGGATTATCCTACTTCACCTAAAACTGAGAATTCTTAAACTTGCTAAGTACAAATTGTTGGGGTTTTCCTACTTCATCTAAAACTGAGATTTCTTAAACTTGCTAAGCACAGATTGAGGGGGTTTTCACCCAATTAGGATTTTCCTACTTCACCTAAAACTGAGATTTCTTAAACTTGCTAAGTACAAATTGTTGGGGTTTTCCTACTTCATCTAAAACTGAGATTTCTTAAATTTGCTAAGCACAGATTGAGGGGGTTTTCACCCAATTAGGATTTTCCTACTTCACCTAAAACTGAGATTTCTTAAACTTGCTAAGTATAAATTGTTGGGGTTTTCCTTCTTCATCTAAAACTGAGATTTCTTAAACTTGCTAAACACAGATTGAGGGGGTTTCCCCCGTTGGGGTTTTCCTACTTCATCTAAAACTGAGATTTCTTAAACTTGCTAAGTATAAATTGTTGGGGTTTTCCTTCTTCATCTAAAACTGAGATTTCTTAAATTTGCTAAGCACAGATTGAGGGGGTTTCCCCGTTGGGGTTTTCCTTCTTCATCTAAAACTGAGATTTCTTAAACTTGCTAAACACAGATTGAGGGGTTTCCCCCGTTGGGGTTTTCTTCTTTCTTATCTAAAACTGAGATTTCTTAAATTTGCTAAGCACAGATTGAGGGGGTTTCCCCCAGTTGGTGGTTCCTACTTTATCTAAAACTGAGATTTCTTAAATTTGCTAAGCACAAAAATGTTTTGCTTTGAAGAATCAGGGCACAATTTCTTAGAGCTGCTTTAAGCTTCACAATTCTTTGCTTAGCATACATGAGCAAGATACCGGTCACACACGTGACTTCATGGCAGTTTGCTGGTAGCCCTATTCTAGTAAGCATTTTTGTTACTGTGCTTAGCTAAATTTTGTACTTAAGCAGCTCTATGAAACTGGGTCCAGGTAACCAGCCAGTATGCCATAAAGTTAACATTGTTGTGAATGGTGCCCCATTCAAAACAAATTATCCGAATTGGCGGCTACAGCTAGCTGCAGCTACGACTGTTGCTAAGGATGTTGCTAATGACGTCCTATACTTCAGTGCATGTTGATGAGGAAGTCTAGCCGTAGCCGTATTTGTAGCCCCCTACTCGTTGTTCAAAAAGAATTATCTCCTAAATGTATTTCCACTAATGGAATATTACTTTTCTGGGGGATAATTTGGGCAACTGCAGTTCCTCGACCCAACCATTGCTTGCAATAATGTCCGGATCATTATACAGATAGAAATTTATCATTTTCGGTGCATTGATTGTTATTGCCTACCCGTGAGTAAGCGGATCATATTTCAACCCGCACATGTAGTTGCATTAAACAGTGAATCTCTTTTACCACAACCCAAAACAACTGCAAGGTTTATAATAGTGATGGTTAATAGTGTGTGCAATTAATAGGTTTTCCCGCTCAGTTTCAGCAAAAATAACACAAATTTCATGAAACGAATTCAAACGCACGTATTTTCCCATAGGGTTTCTTTTTAGCTACAGCTTTATTACATTCAGTATCGTTTTTCGTGAACACATTATTTCGTTCTTCTCATTCCGGGCCCAATTTCATAGGGCTGCTTAAGCACAAAAAGTAGCTAAGCACAATCAAAATTATGCTCACCAAAATAAGGTTACCAGCCAAACCACCATGTCGCATGTATGATTTGTGACTGGTACTCTGCTAAGCAGAAAATTGTGCCCACGGGTTCGGTTTAGTCTTTCGATTTAATTTATCAAGACTATCATGTTCACCATGCTTCAGTTGAATTTCTAATACCCATTAACAATAATTGATGAAATTAAATGATTGACGAATCTCTTGATGATGGCTCTTACGAATTACTGAATGATCGTTGGTTTACCCAGCCAATTTCATCAAAATTACAGTAATATTATTTGGTTTTTACCCCTATAACACCGATGAATGTAAAGCAAGGTTTACTCTCTGTTTTGGGATGGGATCTACCTCCATATTGTGGTTATTTCGCCCTGGCCACTTTATTAAAGGATAGTGGATGCTTTTGGTCATTACTCAATACATTACCATACAAGAATTTGACTGATCTTATTTGACCGGTTAATGCTTAACTGTTGAAGTTACTTCTTTTTTGACTGTTGAATGCTGATGCAACTGACCATTCATTTTCAAACAAAACTGAACGAGCTAGGTATTTTTTAAATTAGTTGAAGTTTTAATAAATTTGCTTCGGAGATAAAGAATATCATTTGGCTTTTACCCTAAAACACCGAAGTATGTAAAGCACTGTAGTATACTTTCCCGAGTTCTGTGGAAAAAAAACTTGCTTTACACAATTATACATTGGTGTTAGGGTAAAAACCAAATAATAGGATTGAATTTTTGTTGAAATTGGCAGGGGAAAACCTCTTGCACATGTACATGATTTGCATACAACGAAATGCTTTCATCGGATTTTTGCAAACACACAAGCTTTATAAACTACAAACATACACGTTGGAAACAAGAGAGCGAGAGAGAAATAATTCAACTTGATTGCATGCGCTTTGAGAAGAAAATTAGGGGGGGGGGTTACGTTGTGAAGATTACGTCACACTAACCGATGTCGGAGATACCGGTAGCTTCTTTGTGCGAAATGAGGTTTAGGCACTATAGTATGCATATTTACATGATGGTAATTTTATTGTATCTACTTACGAGGACATTAAAACATAACATATGAGGTGAACGCAATGTATATTGGTACATTATCATAATTATTAGAACAATGATATCACTTCGTTCTTATTTGTTCCCCTTTTGTTTCAAGATGTCTTCCTTTTTTTCCCACTGCATGGATGTTTTATTCATTTATTTATTTTAAAGCAAATTTGCCTCAAACAAGGCTAAAAGCCACTCTTGGTAAGGGGCTACAAGGAGAAAATATTTAAGATGAAAATAACTCAGGGAGAACTGAAGGTAGTAATTGATATTCCTCTAAAAACACTCTATAGATTTGTATAGGGTGGAGGGAAACATGCACCAGGCAAGGCTAAACGAATTCGGGGGTAACCATTCCGTCGTCAGCGATTCCAATAAATAAATAAAAAATCCTGCACGGAAATCCTTTTTTTATAAGGCACATTAAACATCCGGTTTTATTTACAGAGTAATAATAACTTATGTACTATGATTGGCATTTCATTTATAGAGAAACAAGATGATAATATTTAGCAAAGCAAAACCTGTACATTGATTTATTTTTGAAAGACAGGGTACGGACTAGATAATGATATCAACGAAAAATCTATGTTTTCAATCCGAACGCTCACTGATTGTAAAGCTCATATACCAGCATCATTTCGATAAAAAAAAATCAAGAAATTACCACATTGCTTGTTACGGGCTCAAGAGCCGAGATTAACAGAGTACCAAAAGGCCCCCAAGGCCAGCGTTGGGCCAGAAAAAAACCAAGCGACCGGACAAGTCCGCCGGTCTTCTGTTCTTCAATACACTGTGTGTTAACATCTTTAATTTGAAGTAAATTATACTCAAGTGTTGACTTTGAGTATGATAATTACATATCAATACTGTGGACTGTCCAAGTATCTCATGAGACAAACGATATCAATTTTGTTCGTAGTGCTTGTTCAATTAAAAACCGGTTTATGTGTTCAACTGTGTAGGTTTATATTTTTTCTCATTTTTGATGTTGGTCTTTTTGACTAATTTTGACTAACCCTCCTGCTGTCTGACCATTCAATACCATTCACTGTGGTTTTAAATGACAGATAAACTATGCCAGCCTGCAATATGATACCATGAGGGAATGCATGTACACAGTACACAGTTAGTTCTGTGCACAGTTGTGCCACCGTACACAACCTTGGCAGTCGAATGGTTTCAAATGGTTGGTCAACTCACTGGAAAATGTTTTCCAAGAGTCACTGACAGTAGGAGGGCTAATATTAGCAAACCGAGTCAAAATTCTGAACTGTTATACCGTGCGCCGTCGCCTTGAAGACAAAGTATACCATTGGTTCGTGGAACCGGCGTTTGTTTTAAACACACATTTAGTTATATACGATAAAACTAACTTGTGAAAATGTCATTCCATACGGTGGTAGCGGTTGTTATACATCGCAGCAAATCTGGAGCGGTTTATGTGTACACAGGAAGAATAATTCGCAATTGGAAAACATGAGTGAAACGTCTATCAGATTGAAATTGTTTTCAATCCCTTTCTCTAAAACCACATTCCTTGGAAGGGAATTGTTTCTCAAAACGGAATACTTCATCGATAGCTGCAGTGCTTTTTACCAAGTCAGTTTTTTTTTATGGTCATTATTTTGGGGAGTAACTACCAAAGGTATAATCCTCCCTTTAAAAGCATGTCGGTTGCAAACAACACCCAACATACAACATGATATTTAATTACTATACGCGGCATCGAATGTATTAAAAATTAATGTATTTAATAAAGTGAATTTTTGTAGGAGCTGTGGGTTTTAAAAAATAATAATAATAATAACATGGAAAATCCAGGGCGAGTGCATAACTAAATTCTGACTCGCTGGCCCACACTCAGAAATACTTGCCGGTCGCCGGTCCATATGTTCCGCCTATATATAATTCAGTTTAAAAAACCCATTTGCGATTCCGGTATATCGAGACCTCCACAGTTATTGTCCGTGAACAAAAAAATATGTTTTTGAAAGGACCGAGCCATCTGGGAATTTGCGAATTCATAAAGAATAATGGTATAATTTATAAGCTTTTGTATACATTGAAAGTATTGGATAGCTGAGGATTGAATCTGATGGTGTTTTTTTGTTTGTTTGATTGTTTGTTTTTTTTTAGATTGTTGTTGTACAGTCTGTATGGTTGATTTTCGTATTCGTTTAATCAGCTGGGTGTTGTATTATTAATGTTAAAGGTTTAGGTTATTGGTGGGTACAACTTTGATAAGTTTTTATTAATCTCTAAGGTATGTTTCGCTTCTTTCTTTCTTGTTGTTTTAGTTCCTTCTTTTCCATTGTTGTTGTGAGTATTGTTTCCCTATATGTCTTATACGTCATTCAAAAAGCAAATTCGTTCCAACTCCACCATTTTTGTTTATCAACACGTGACACAACCAAACGTTGAAAAGTCCATTCAATATAGGCGGTCATATTTTTCGGAAAAACAAACCAGGAAACGGTTTACTATGTATTGTGATATTGTGGTTATTTCGCTCTGGCCACTTTATTAAAGGCAGTGGATACTTTTGATCATTACTCAATACATTACCATGCATACAAACGTACTTGGTAAGGAGCACCTGAGAGCTGCTGATAGTATAAAACATTGTGAGAAACGACTCCCTCTGAAGTAATGTAGCTTTTGAGAAAGAAGTTATTTGCACTGAAGTATTTGAAGGCTTCAGGTTCTCAGGCATTTATTGAAAGCACACAATTCTATGCAACACGGGTGTTTTTTTTCTTTCATTATTTTCTTGCAACTTCCATGACCAATTAAGCCCAAATTTCCACAGGTTCGTTATTTAATGCATATGTTGGGATACACCAAGTGAAGATACTAGTCTTTGACAATTACCAAAAGTACATCCTGCCAATTAAAACTAAAATGTCGGGGACATTAATTCACATGGAAATAAGTATCTGAACAGGACAAACCTTTCCGGAAAGTGGATACAAGTATCAAATTTCATAAAAAGTTGGCATCCATTTTGAAAAATTGTACTTATAAATCATGACCAATAATGTATAGGCCCTAGAATAAATAACAGTTGATATTTGAACTATCTAAAGAAAATGATTTGGCATAGGCCTAGGTTAGGGTTCAGTATTCCCTGCAGCTTTCCCGGTGGATTTGGTTTTGTTGCGGTGATTAGAGCTAACCAACTTCATATTAAGTGATTTTCCTAGTATTTTATTGTCACCGATTCTGAAAACGTCTCGTTCAGCATTTCAGTTTAACCTCGCTTTATTTATTTCGTGAAAAAAAAGCTTTGTGTCAAGCCAGACGGAAAATACAAAGATCTTTTTAAGTACAATAAAATACCATACAGCCAGACGGTACTTTAAAGGTATCATACAGGATTTGGTAGAGCTAACAAAATAGTTGCAGACAGTGATCATGTTTTGTGTGATCAACCATAAACATGAAATAACAAACCCGTGGAAATTTGGGCTTAATCCGTTGTGTGAGTCAAGAGAAAACCGTGAAGAACCATGCACAATTTTCAGCATGGACGCACTATGTCCATATTCTTGAATATGACTTCATTTCAGAGGGAAATATTTCACAGAAAAAGTGGTTTTTATTATAAACTTCATGATCAGTAAGCTTTCAGACTAAGATTAAAGGCAGTGGATACTTTAGGTAATTACTCAAGAAATACTTTACCATAAAAACTCATTTGGTAAGGAGCACCTGAGTGCTTGTTGATAGTATAAAACATTGTGAAAAACGTTTGTTATTTAATGTATATGTTGGGAATTGGATACACCAAGTGAGAATACTAGCCTTTAACAATTACCAACTGTATATTCTGCCTTAAAAACACAGCTGTTTTGTTATCCTTATTAATACTGTATAACACCTTTAAAGGGCGTGCACAAGAGTGTAAATATGAATATCACAGTTTTGCCCATAAATTAATGGTACAAAGATGGTCATGGTGGAAAACTTCCCCCTAAATATCCCTTGGCCTGAAATCTTTAAATAGCTTTTTGAGAAACGAGTAAAATGTTTAGTTTTGATTACGCGAGTCCAAATTTCGATATTTGAAAACCTTGAAAACACAATAGTTTTTTTTGATAACAATTTTCTCGTGGTTTCAAAGACCTGTTGATCCTAAACTTTCACAGGTTAGTTAATAGTTCATGTATATGTTGGGTCGCATAAAGTACAACGCCCAATTTCATACAGCTCTTAAAGCACACAAAAAGTAACAGAGCACAACTAAATTATGCTTCCCATCAGAATGAGGTCACCAGCCAAAATACAATGTCACATATACCATTTGTGACTGGTATCCTGCTCATTTCTGCTAAGCAAAATTTATTAAGCAATTTTTTTCTGCTTAAGCAGCTCTATGAAATTGGGCCCAGATCTACTGCTCTTTGACAATCAACAATGTTGTCTGCGTGCTTTAGAGGTGGTACAATCCATGACAAAATGGGTCAAAATTTCTGAGCTGGTTATGCACAAAAAGTAGCTAAGCACACACAGTTATGATTACCAGCATAAGGTTACCAGCCAAAGTACCATGTCACATGTACAGTCTGTGACTGGTGTTCTGCTTAATTTCTAAGAAATATTGTTTGCTTTAGCAGCTCCATGAAATGGGGAAGTGATGACAAAACCTCCGTAAAAATAGAGATGAACATAAGTATTTAGAGATATCTACAAATCAAGAACCATTGTTCAGAATTCAATTAATATTCAAGCAATTTTAATTTTGCACAAAGGAATTTCAACTTTGCAACCTCAAGGGCAACTTCGTGTAAAACTTTATTTTTACCTGTCACCCACTGTGAAAAATGCTAACAAGTACAAATATACTGTCCAGTAAAAGAATTAACATTAATAGCGCGACATGGGCTCAGTACTATCAACAACATGGCATGTTGGTTTGTTGTTTCTGCTAAGGAATGATTTGTTTGTGGTAAACAAAATTGTGCACTTCACGGTTGAGACTGTGACACATTGCGGTAAAATAGACCCAGGTCATGCAGAACATTATTTGGATTAGACCTATACATATCTATATATATTTAAAAATCTTCCTCATACAGTTAATGGGTTTTATCCCACGGTATAACAGTGCCTTTAAGAAAATTATGCAAAAAAAAGGGGGAATAAGGTGGAAAACCGTTGGGGAAAAGAAGCCATAATCAATCATCAATTCCCCCTCCCTGTCCACAAAAAAAACACACCAGAGAAGCAAACAGTCCAATAATACTAGGAACTAAAAAAAAATATATACATATGAAAAAAAATAACCATTGAGCACTATGACCTATAGAAATTATTGTCAAAAGTGCCCGCGGGAAATTTAGCATTGAAACGGCACGCACTTCCCGCCCGTACTCCCTGGCTTCTTTGCTTTTCTATTCAGTGTCAATACAAACACAGATATCCTGAGGATACAGGCGGGAAAAAAGGGGGCTCGTTTTTTGTTTTTTTGTTTTTTTTTTTTTTTTGCCGATTCGTGGGCCATTCTTCTTCGCTCCCCGCGTATTTGTGTCAACCAAATTGCGCGCAGTCTGTCGCATTAGGCATTTTTATGAAAATGCAGTCAAAGGAACGAGATTCTATAACATCCAATGGCGAAACAAATTGTAAAGATTCAAAAGGGCCATTTTTTGTTTGCTACTGTGTGTATAGTTCTGATGGTCAGGCTCACGTCATGCGTGGAATTCTTTAGGCATGTTAGTTTTTTCAGCTAAAGTTTGTTGAATTGTACTGCATAATAACATGTGTAATTCGATTTACACGATGCTAAATCGAAGCCAGTGTACATATAGTTCTAAAGCGAAACGCATATGTAAATCCACTGACCATACTTGTATGTTAATTGAGTGAAGTTCGTAAAAAAAACGCAAAGTTGTAAAATGTCACGCTTGTAACTTTCTCGAAACCAGAAAAAAACATTAATTCAACATTTAAATCAAATCGTTTCGAGGTCAAATCGGCCCCAAATCGGGCGATTCATCATGAATAGTGTACACACGAGGACTTCATGAAGCCGTGTGCTATGTTAAAACAATGTAAACTTAAAAGCCTGGTTTCTTCCGGACGATCTGTTTTAAATTTGGTCAGTTTTTCGAGCATTCTGTTTAAAGACAGAAGCTTGTCATATATGCTTGAAGCATGAGTGACGGTGTCGACATCCTGTTGTGCAAATGTGAACTCAATTTCTCGAACAGAGTAAGCCGCGTGCGTCTCTCCCGGGATGTTCTCTTAAAGCACATGTACAACATTGGTCATGTTCAAAGACTCGTATCCGCACTTTATGTGACACAAAATATACATGAAATCACAAACCTGTGAAATGTTAAGCCCAACTGGTCTACCGAGTCATGCGGAAACAGTAAACCCCATTATATTATATGTTTTCACTGTTTTCAAACCCTTGTTTTGGGCACATTTCCTAAAAGAAACTATAGCCTTTCAAGCAAAACTATTTCAAGGGAAGTTTACCACCAGGGACCATCTTTATGCCATGTAAGTTACGTGCAAATCTGTGAACATTTATATTTTTCAATCTCAACAATGCTGTACACACCCTTTAACCTAGACCCACTTCGATTCTTTGCTCCGTGACTGTAGTCCGTGAAATTAAAGGACGACTTTAAAAGTGGAGTCAACCTTGAACCATCCGCACTTTTTTTAAAGGGAAGGTATACGATTTGTAATCACTCTAAAGATTAATGGCAGTAAAAACTGACTTGGTTAGAAGTACAGCAGCTTTCGATAGTATAAAGCATTGTGATAAATATTTCAGTTCCAAATAATGTGGACATGGAAAAATATGTAAGTTTTTATCCCCCCAAAATTGAATCTGAGAAATATTTCTCTCAGAACAATTTCTCAGATCGTGTATTCCTATTAGGGATTATTTTTTATGCGCGGACATTATTCGCAGAGGATTTTGGCTATATTTCAAAAACGCGACCACCTTTTGAAATGAAATTTTCACAGGTTAGTTTTCTTGTATCTATCTACATTTATATAGGATTAAAACAATCAAACGGTCCAAAAAAACAAAGGTTTAATTTGCCTTTAAACGACCCCGACAACGCCGTCACCAGTAGTGATGTTCAAAGCAAAACTTTGGCTGAGTGATTTCTACAAGTACACGTCTGGGTTTTTACAATTTCGTTGAGTACGAGTACGAGTATGGGTGTACTTTACGAGCACAAGACATTTATGTCACGAGTACATGACTTTTGTTTCTGTGGGTGCGAGTCCATGTGTAAATTCGAACGTGAGAAAGCTTGAATACTTAGTTATGATACAAAGACGAGTACTTTTCTATTTTTACTGTACGAGTACAAGACATTTTGTTATCACAAGTTTACAAGTCCATAAAAAACACTCTTAATAATCAAAGATATTGACTTAAGTAGCAGTTTTGAAAAAAAGGTAAAAACACTTTTCGGTTTGGGTATACAAACAGATTTACCCAAACAGAAAAGTTCCCTCGCAATGTGTCCACCATAATAATCTCATAAAGGGCTAGATAGCTCAGTTGGTAGTGCACCGGCACGTAAACTTGGAGGTCACAGGTTCCCAAACTAACAAATAATTATATCCCGGTGAGCACGAGTACATTCTTTTGAGTATGAGTATCGAGTACAAGTACGAGTGCACACAAACACCCGAGTACAAGTTCAACAACTTGTTTGTGAGTACGATTACAACAATATAAGAAAGAAAGTAAGATTCAAGATATTTTATGTAAGTACGAGTACAATTTTATGAGTATTGAGTTATGAGTACGAGTGGGCCTACAGAAAAAAAACACCCCAGTACGAAACCAAGTGGTTTTTTTTTTGCACAAACACAACACGATTTTACAACACAATTGTACTTAAAGGTATTGTACACTTTTGGTAACAGCTCAAAATCAGTGTCCACATTTTGTGTGATTAAACATATGCATGAACAAACAAACATGTGAAAGTTTGAGCTCAATAGGTCATCGAGGTCACAAGAAAATAGTGAAAAGAGATCTTATGTGTTTTCTGTTTTTTCAAATTATCGCGCGCGATAATTACTATTGTTTTACTCGTTTCTCAGAAACGATAGCATTTTAGGCAGAAATATTTTAGGGAACCCTTTCTACCATTACTTACTTTAAATCATGTAATTTATGTGTGAATCTGTGAACATTGTGTTTTTCGATCTTACCAATAGTGTACAGGGCCTTTAAGGGTAGAAATAAGATGCAAGATATGTGAGTACCAGTACATTTTTATGAGTATTGAGTATGAGTACGAGTACGAGTACGCCTACAGAAGGAAAACCCAGTACGAAAGCAAGTGGGTTTTTTTGGCACAAATACAACATGATTGTACAACATAATTGTACTTAAAGACACTGGACACCTTTGGTAATTGTCAAAGACCAGTCTTCTCACTTGGTGTATCTCAACATATGCACAAAATAACAAACCTGTGAAAATTTGAACTCAATTGGTTGTCGAAGTTGCGAGATAATAATGGAAGAAAAAACACCCTTGTCCATGTTGTCACACGAAGTTGTGTGCTTTCAGATGCTTGATTTCGATTTCGAGACCTCACGCGTGAGGTCTCAAAATCAATTCAAATATTTTACTGAGAAATTACTTCAAAAACTACGTTACTTCAGAGGGAGCCGTTTCTCACAATGTTTTATACTATCAACAGCTCTCCATTGCTCGTTACCAAGTAAGTTTTTATGCTAACAATTATTTTAAGTAATTACCAATAGTGTCCAGTGCATTTAATATAGGGGTACAAATAAGATGCAAGACATTTGTATGTGAGTATACGAGTACATTTTTATGAGTAACGAGTATGAGTACGATTGGGCCTACAGAAAAAAACACCAGAGAACGAGCTCAAGTACCCTTTGTGAGTAAGATACGTTGCTATTTTATCTGGGTATGGTTTTTTTTATGGGTACAAGTACGAGTAAAAGAAAAAACACAGGGTATGAGCTACGAATACGCCTACCGGGCAGGGGTACTTTAATGCAAGTACGAGTCGACAACAATCAAATGAAAGACTATTTTTCATTGAGATACGACTACGAAGAAAAGTTTCATTAGCTAGGTACAGAATTATTGAGTATGGGGAAAAACTCCCTGTCCATATTTTTGGTCGGCCCAATCAACCACGATGAGGTCACGGCCAAGGTATATCGACCAACTGTAATTAAATTGATCACCACACACATTTAATTAGAGACTTTAAATCAATAAGTGTGAGTCGGATCATGAAGCGAACACTACGGTTGCGGGTGCGAGACACTCTGCAATAAGTCAATGGATTCTATTGGTCGAGTTGACATTCTGGCAAAGCTTGCGCACGCGTATAAAGCTGAATCGCTGCAAAACAGCTACTTGCGACATCCATTTAGGTCAAAGTTGAATCTCCGCATACAAAAGGGGCAATGCATCTGGTGATTCGTGTGATTTCTCTGCATATATTAATGCGTAATTATTAAACGGCAATTTATTTACTAAATATCCATGAGATCAAAACGAGACTGATGGTTAGAAGTGTTTTTCACACTCACTTCATTAAAACGTCAGGAAGCCAGATAGGGAGCAGTGTTCAAGCAGCCATTTGGTATACCGCTACTCAAGAATCGTTCTGCTAAGTCCTATTGGATCAAACCGAGGTTACCAGTCAAATTTAGTCAGGTACCCTTTAAACTGCGGTTTTACACCACGGAGAATACAATATATTTATGAAAATAATATAAAAGATAGGTTGTACCCCGATGTTTAACAACTTCCGCTTTTAAGTATTAGACATTTCAAGAGATCATATTTTACAGGAAACAGGAAACCTTTTAAGCTTTTTTAAAAGTGATTTTATAAATATGTTCTTGCCTTGAATTAGTATTTTGCTTGAAATCGGAAATTCGAAAAGCGCGTCATCTTCCAGGTTTCCCATCGGCAATATAAATAGCTATTTGAACAGCACGACTTACGCAGAGTGCAAAATAGTTGACTGTATATAAAAAAAAAAATGCATTTAAAAACAGTACTGCATGTTTCAAAGAAGTGAAACATGCAACAGCCGCGACCGGCTTCCGTATTGTCATGTTTGGTTTGTAGACGTCAAAGTGAAGGAGGGGGGACCGCTAATTGTCAAGTAGCAGACAACCCAGATATGCATAAATAACCTATAATGAATCAGCCGTTGGTAAACAAAATGATATCCATGCTTTTTTTCCGACCGTTGATAAATTTTTGTTGGTAGTGTCCGATGTGACCGGGCTGTGCTTTTTAATTGCATATATCGAGTGCTACGCACAGCTGCGCTCAAGAGCAATTCACTTCCACTCTACAATCGACTAATGACGGTACATCCTCGAAAACCTTTCAGGATTGCAGGGGCCATGTTGCTTTTGGTCTCCTGCCAGCATTCGGTGCCACGTAGGGCCATAAATGTAATCTTACCGACCCAAAATGTAAACCTGTGTCACCTCAAGTTCACAGCTACATATACAAAGTTGGTAAAAACAGAAAAATGGTGCGTATATCCGCAACTGTAATCAGCTCAAATATCATGTAATTGGAGTAAGAAGTTAAATTGTCTTTGATTGGCCACTTGTACTTGACGTCACACTGCCCATTGTCTGCCATTTTGAGAGTCAATGCATGCAACGTCATGGTGCGCATCTAGCCTCGCTATAACCGTGGGCAGCGCACCGTATCGATACCTCTCGTCACTATGATAGAGCAAGGCATTGTGAGGGGTAAATGGCGCGGCAAGATCATACACAACTGGGAACGAGGTTGAGTGCGCGTCTAACTGCCTGCGCGTCCTCTAGAAATGCGCACTGTATTCACAGAAACACACGGGGTATCTGACTGGAAATGGCAAAAGCAACATCTATGGTGTGGTGACGTCATTGAATCGGGTCAACAGTTAGTTTTGACCTTGACGCCATGTTTGCAGAGAGGACGCATGTCCGGGCGACTGTGTTCAAGATGTGGTTTTAACGTTTTCCACCGGCAACCCCCGGAATGACGGGTTATGGTATAGACAACCCCCGAAATGACGGGTTATGGTGTATAGACTTGTATCGAGACGTTCAAGACGCTCCCGTTGCGGCGATCGGCGGTGCATCGTGGGATATTACCAACATACGCGTCTTGAAGAAAGACCAGGCTATGAGGTGCATCAATCAGTCCTTAACCTTGGTATTATACATCACCGCATCCCGCTGCTTTTCTTTTACACAGTCAGGTAAACGCACTCGTTCAATACTGCCTCCTTGGATGATGTGAGTGTATTGTAATCTGACCCGGTGTTGGGTCAACATTGCACTCGTACGACTGTATTTACATACTGGTACATTATGCGGAATTACTTCATATTGGCCTCGTGGGACCTACATTTATTTCAACATCTTGATACAGAAAAAAAACAAGATCAGCAGAAGCTGTTTAACATCAATGTCTTGCATCAATGTTGGAATGTAACTCGACGTCCCATCATGCATTAAACTATTGTGCTGTGGGTACATGGAGGTGTTACACGACATTTTAATGTAGCATGGTTGAACCCCACAACGGATGTCACATCACAGGGGGATTGGGCTTTACTTTGAGTAGACTGGTACGCTGTCCTTATACGCAAGGATAAGGACAGGCACCGGTCTATTAATCAAAGAGATGGTCACTGCTACTGGCCCCTGTCCAACTGGTCCCCCTATCTGCAAGACCGCAATGGGATGCGAGGTCAAAGGTGCGTTTGTCAGGATTCCTCCAAACGCTCAAAGCCGGTCTCTGGCGTAAAACACGAGCCTCGAAGTGTGACGTCAGATGTTTGGGCTACACTTTGAGCAGCTTTCATCTTGAATAGTATCGAAGCACTTTAAACCGAGTCAAAACTCATCCTGCCATGGAGACAGATTCCTTCAAGTCACAAATAGCTTGGGAAAAGTATTAAAGGACCGGTTTGGGTTTTGTTTTTCTTCATAAAATTGCTTACCAAAATAATGCAACCAAGATTTCTTGTCGTGATGACGTCAGGTGATTTGGGTCAATCCTGGGTCAATTTCATGGCTCTGCTTACCGCGGAATTATGTGCTTACTGCCCATAGAATTATGTGCTTACTTCCCATAGAATTACGTACTTCCCATATAATTATGTGCTTACTTCCCATAGAATTACGTACTTCCCATATAATTATGTGCTTTAAAGCCTATTAGGCAATTTTTTTTATTGTCAAAGACCAGTATCCTCACTTGGTGTATCCCAACATTATGCATACAAAAACAAATGAACATTTTTAGCTCAATTGGTCATCGAAGTTGCAAGAAAATATTGGGGGAAAAAAATCGCCCTTCATTGTTGCATGTTGTGTGCTGTCAGAATGCCTGAGAAAGGCTTCACGTCTGAAGCTTTCATCAGATTCAAATTTCTGGGTGCAAATAACGTCTTTCTCTAAAACTATTACTCCAAAGGGGGTAATTTCTAACAATGTTTTATAATGTCAACAGATTAAGAGCCCGTGATGAAAATGGAATCCACTGATTACCAGAAGCCCATGGGAGCTACACTGAACATTTAGAGTTACATTTTTTTCTTTGACAATTTATGCAAGAAAAGTTTATTATTTGACTTGGCTTTTAAATACGTTTTTCAAAGTCGACAGGTCTTCTCAGATTTACGGATGCCAGCTTTCGGAGCCATAAGTAGTGAAAACTTTGTGTGTGTAGCAGATACGCATGCGCGTAACGCAAGGACTTAGGCCTGCGCTAAACGTCGCACGTTTTTCGTGTCGAACTCAAACAGTTGTAAAATTAGGAATTAAATTCGACAAAAGAGCGACGTTTAGCGCAAACCTTTTATTTAAGTTCGGCACTGCCGTGTAGCACGGCAAGCCCTGCCGTGCTACACGGTAGCGGCACGACATGGTGACAAACGTCGCGCTCTTGCCGTGTCGCCATCGAACTGAAAACATTTGAGTTCGGCTCGGCAAAAGTGCGACGTTTAGCGCAGGCCTTACCAACACGTGTACGATACGTGTACAATCTGTAAAAGTGTTCAACCTTATAATAATGTTCAAAAATGTGAGAACGCGCGTGCGCGTTCACGATGGATTTGCATTGTTGCGACACTGAGTAGCTTGTAAGAGGCGTCCGCTAGTGTTTCGCTTTCAGGGCCCATTTTTCAGAGCGCTGCTTAACGGTAAGCAAATGTGTGTGCTTACTGTAGCTGAATAATTTGCTTATAAAGCGTTAGCAGGAAAATTAGGCAGCCAGCTTGCGCGTTCACCATGGATCTGCATTGTTACGTCATTAATTTTCATACAGTAAGCACTGTAATATTAGCATGCCTTTTCGTTCGCTTACGGTTGGCATTGCTATGAAGTGGAAACTCACACAGTAAGCAAAAAATCGGCTGTTAAGCTATAAAAATAGGGCCCAGCTGTCATGGAATAGATGTTCTGCTAAGGACCGCTCCGTAAGCTTAGGGGCTTCATGGAATTAACCCGTAGTTGTCTATAGGTTAAATTGTCGTACCACCAGACAATGGCACGGTATGAGAGTGTCTACCTACTAGTTTCACTTCTGTATCGAATTCCACTCCATTGATTTCGTCTCAGCATACAATACCGCAGCCGTGAACCTAAACCAATCAATCGAAATGACCTACCCGCAGATCTCTCGATCAAACAGTAATTTGAACACTTTCCCCCATCTAGGTTCCCGCTCTTTTGTTCAACGTGTGTCCCCCTGGCAATGCCGTGTCCCACACGACGGCGTCACAACAATCATTTCACAGGCTCATGTCAAACAACTTTCTGGTGTAGTTTTTTACGCACCATTTACGGTTTTTCAGGTACCGTTAGTAACGGTCTGGTAAATTCTAGCGTCTCATTATTCTGATGTATGGACAATTTCTTGGCATTTTGCATATTTTGTACCACTTTGACAGATGTGTGCGTGTGAAATTACCACCCATCGTCTGATTGGTGTAGAGCTATACAGACACACGGCTATACGGCTATAGACGTTCAACATGTTCGTTTGTAGATAGCTAATTACTACAACGTCCATCTATCCTTGGTCTTGCTCGTCATTTTTGTCAAATTACAATTCTGAAAACTGACTTATTAACCCATGAGAAATGACAACATTTAGGTTCCATGGACGTCATGGCGAACTTGGTTGTTTATAAATGTCCGATACATGATTGGTTTGGGTGGGGGACAGTCAATCATTATCATACAGTTTTTGATAAATGCAATAAAAGGCATGCATGGTATACTTTTTGTGCAATTTTCAGAGACTAATATTCCCACATGGTGATCCCGACGTATGCATAAAATCACAAGCCTGTGAAAATTTGGGCTCAATTGGTCATTGAAGTTGCAAACAAATAATGACAAAACAAAACAAAACAATAACACCCTTCTTGCATGTGTGCCTTCAGATGCCAGAAAAAAAGCTTCATGCCTGCCTGACACCTTTCTCAGATTGGTTCAAAAAATTTGGGGTGAAAAATTACCTTTTTCTCTAAAACTACATTACTTCAAAGGGGGTAGCTTCTAACCATGGTATATAATACAAATAGCTCTCCAGTGCTATTTACCAAGTAAGTTTCACGGTCATGAACTTGTGGAGTAATTACTAAAAGTATACCCTGTCTTTAAAGAAAAGAAGTATGAAAAAAACTATTACCAAAACCTTGAATCAAATTTTATCAACGTGTATTCAATACGGTTCAAAATACACACAGCATTTTTGCTGTATAAAGCTTTTCAAGGCGCGAATAATCTGAAGTAATTATTACTGGGAAGCAACTGCTCATTCTCATGAAGACGAGCATAGTTCACTGGTCGAAACGTCGATACCATCACAACAGTGCTTTTGAGCGCCAACACTCGATCCTCCCATAAAAATAGCAAATAGTTACTTCCTATTATATACGCACGACTATGTCGGCAAGGTAAATCTAGGGGCAACGTCTGTATTTAGAGCGACGTCCCTATATTGGTTTTGTATACACGACATCGAAGCGAGGACGTCCTCGCTATGTCAAACAACCCGGTACCCTTTTGTTAAAAGTATTTTGTGTCAATGTGTTGAAACACCAAGATAAGAGGTCAACCCTATACAAATTTACGCAAAATTCGAAGCTATAATACCAACCCTCCAGATAAATTTACCGTCAGCAAGAAAAAAACAACAAAAACATTTGAAGCCTCCCCTTTAGTTAGATAATCGCCATCGAAATAAGCCCGAAATAAACTTACGCACCTAGAACATGATGAACTTTTCACCGGTTGGTTGTTTGGTGTATTTACTGAAAACTATAGGGATGGTGGAATGATTCACCAGCGGCAAAAAAGGCAATTGCCTCAATGTATTCGGTCGTTCCCTCGGGTGCCCCTTGAAATGTTCCAGCACAAACTTGCCTACCAGAAAGACCTAATAAGAAAGACCTGCCTTGCCCTTCAAGAACGAAGCGTCGGGCCTTGAAATGGATTTACTCCTCCAAAAAGTTAAATCAAATATAGTGTGTGCCATAACATCTGGAACATTCCTTTGTCACACACTGGGGTTTGCATACACTCTGTGGACATTCCTTTGCATACACTCTGTGGACATTTTCTTCTGTAACACTTAAAAAAACATTTCTTCAACATTGTAACAAAAAAAACACTGTTGGACGTGTGAAGTCCACATAGAGTTTCAAGTCCCTACACTATGTGACCTTCTTCTGTTCTCAGATCCACACTTCGTATGTAACGCTTTATAAACAAAAACGTCTGACGCAAGGTATAGTTCCTTCGCCGCGCCATTAAAACACACAGTGCATCGCCATTAATTTCGATCCAAACACATCCAATTAAGGTTTGAGATACAGTCCGTACCCAGACGGGATTCTGGCAAATCCAGATAATTGTTTCCCAACTCAAGGTTGCGGATATTTTTTTTTCTTTCTTCCTCTCCCTACCCGGCAAATTGCGACGGTTCATCTGAAATTAATTTAACGGCCAAGAAATCTAATCGGTGATAATAAATACAGCCGAGTCAACGAGTGCGCTTTCTCGGTTCAGGCAAAACGAGTGGAACTTGATTGCTTGATGCGCTGTTTATCTTGGACAGCGCAACATTGCCCTTGTAGCTAAACATTGGCCACATTCCATCCAAGCTGCTAAGCACAGAACAATATTGTTAAGCATAAAACGGGTTACCAGCTTAAGTTAAAAAAAAAAAAAGATCACGTGGTTTACATTTGCCTAATTTCTAAAAAGCTTTCTAAAGCACAACAATGGACCCCGGTTTGACTGCCGCCATGACCTCGTCTGAATCTTGGAATGTCAAAGGTCACAAATCAAGGATACATTATTTCCACAGTATATCCAGAATAAATCAGAATACTGTAGACCTTGATCATGATGCGGTCATCTTGATGCGGTCTTTCAACCCAATGTAATCGAACCGAGGCTGGAAGGGAAATGGTCCGGTTCCTTCTTTTACACAATGAATATTTGCATCCATTACTGTTACTAGATACGGGGAACGTGACCAAGATGGTGGCAGCATGACAAGGGTCCATAAGCCCCTACTTATTCCCAACGTCTAATCGGAGTGTCCCGCCTTGTTTTTAAAGCACGCGTCCAACATTGGTTGTCAAAGACCAGAATCTGCACTTTATGTCACCCAATAGGCTTACATGTACAGGAAATAACAAGCCCGCGAAAGTTTAAAGGGGCACGATGCCTTTGGATTAGACGCTTGGTTGGGGCTATAAAAAGCGTATGTTGTGCAACACAATGGTTAGAAAGATATCTTAAAAGTACAATGTAATGATTCACATATAAATATCCCTTAAAATTGAGTGGTTTTGTGTAATTTCATGACCGAACACGGTCCGCAATTTTTTGTAGTAACCAAAATTATGGCTCCACAAAATGGCGGACCGTATGTTCCGCTGGTTGTATTTCAAGAGACAAATTTAACCACTACACACGAATTACAACACACTGTGGGTGCTTTAGTGCATGACATATATCTTTAAAAGATTAAGGAGTAATTCCAAACAGCAGCATTTTAAGAAATTTGAAAGCAATGTATACAGTCTGTCATCTGAGTCACGAGAAAAACAGTGAAAACCCCTAAAGTATGTGTTTTTCAACTTCGGGTTTTGGCCTAGCAAGATTCCTTTACTAATTTCCTCCCAAACTGTAGCATTCCAGGCACAAGTATTTCAAGGGAAGCTTTCCTCCTTAACCATCTTCAGGCCTATAACTCAACATTCAAATATATAAACATTTAGGCTATATTATTCATCATAGCAATGCTGTGCACACCCTTTAACACTAATTTCATTGTCTAGTTGAGTTGTCATTCTATCTTCATATATAATTCTTGAACTCTACCATGCAAGGTGCACTTTCAAGACTACTTCCTGAAAGTAGATATGTGTATTTATATGCATTTAACAAAGACTGTTGTATAAATAGAACTTAGAAGTTGGACCATGCCATTTCGAACTGAATGGTTTCGGTGGATGATGGAGAACAGTGGCGGGTATACTTGCATGAAGATGTAACTGCCGACACGGCAACACCAGGCGCATAATGATCAGCCCCCCCCCCCCCATTCAAATAGGATCGACACCCATGGCGCAGTTCGCACCTGATGTATTTTGGAATTAAGACGCGTATAATCGATCGGCAATCGTTTCTTGCTTCATTGTTATTCACGACACATGGGGTCGGCAGCGGGTCAAGAGAGCCGGCAGTATTTAGTGTTCTATAATGATCGCAAGTATAGGATCGGACTCGGCTCCAGTGTTACATGCTATTACTGTTAGTACATTGTACTTGTCGTCCAACCCTCTCGGCTGAAACGTCTTCAACTTGAAAGCGAACGTCTTAAAGTGTTTGTCCCTACCTTCTGGACGATGTCTTATGGAGAACATTTTAACATACATCTGTCCACAACTATAAACACCGAGTACACTTTGAAATGAGGTGTATTACTGGGATAGAGGTTGTTTTTGGACGTGTGCATGCTGAGGCAATGGGGATTAATGGGGACACTTGTTGGAATGCTAGGTGGCAGCAGACATACCAGGTAAATTTCCGCCGTTTACGTAGTTCTGAGCATGCGCACATTTTCAAAAACGGTGAAGATGGCAGCACACTTCACAAGCCAACTTCATGTTTTTTGAAATGTGCGCATGCTCAGAACTACGTAAACGACGGAAATTTACCTTGTATGTCTGCTGCCACCTAGCGTTCCAACCATTTTAGTTGTGTTGGTTAATTTCAAAGAAAACAGCCACCTAGCGTTCCAACCATTTTAGTTGTGTTGGTTAATTTCAAAGAAAACAGCTGACACTGCAAGTCTCATGACACTATAGGGAATCCCTTTAGTGCAAGAAACACTGTTTCAAATTCTGCTTAGATCGCTTGCGGCAATCGAAATAAGCAACAGTGATTGGAGGGTCTTCCAACGCTATTTTCTCATCTGTGACTATATCAGGCGAAAATATTTCCCTTAATAATGAGTGAACAAAATATATATGTATTTTTGTAGATAATTACACATCCTGCATTTAGACATTAAAGGCAGGGTCCTACTTTGGCAATGACCCCGAAACATTTTGTGTAATTTCTATCCGAAAGCTTACTTTATAAAGATAGCAATGGTGGTAATCACCCTGTGAAAATGTTTTGTCTTAAAATGCCCCCGTTGATAAGAAGTCAAAAAAGTATGCCGAAAATTGTGAATCTTCAAAGACCGCCTAAAGGCAACTTTTGGAGGTTCAAATTTCCGTGGGGTCCGTTCGTGGATGCTGCGGCCAGAGATGCGGTTGCTACCCACTGTCCCCTCGCTAAACGTCGATGGATTCAACGTTCTTGATGAAAATACCGTGCCGTTTTTCCCCTTGTTTTCTCAACAAGTAGACACTGTATTCAACTGAAACTATAATAGTCACAAATGACTTTTATTGTATCTTTCTTGATAGGTTCACCTTTAAATCAGCATTACGTTGAGCGACAACCAACAAATGAACATTTACCTTTAAAAGGAAAGGCCATGCCATCGACCGTAATGATGTCACATTGCCAGATATAGTCTACCTTATACAATTATATAACCTAACAACCAATAAATGGCCTTTCCACAGTAATAATAATTAGGTTTCGCTTTCATTATCTAATAACACCGACAAGGTGTGGGTTTGTGATAAAATACACTGCGGGCGTCAATATTGTAATTACAAAACGCACGTACATACGTTTTCCCTCTAATTACAACTAAACATTGACTGAAAAAAGCGGCAGCAGGGTTCATTTTGGTGTTAAAGGGAAGGTATACGATTGGTAATCACTCTAAAAACTAATGGCAACAAAATCTTACTTGGTTTAGAAGTAAAGCAACTTTCGATAGCATAAAGCATTTAAAGAAATATTTCATTTCAAATACTGTTGAAAAAATGTCAGTTTTTGTCCCCCAAAATTTGAATCTGAGAAACGTTTCTCAGATTGTGTATTCCTATTAGGGATTATTCTTCATGCGTGGACATATTCGCTGCGAATTTTGGCGACATTTCAAAAAACGCGACAACCTTTTGAAATGAAATTTTCACAGGTTACTTTTGTTGTATACTCCCGTAACCGGTAATGTAACAACTCGACGTTTCGATCAACCGTCTCGGAATGTCTTCAGGAGTAATAAAAAAAAAATTAAAAAAACCTTTAGAATTTGAATTACTTTGGGTTTATTGGTGTTACAATCTTTACTCCGGTGTCCTCCAAACTACAATCGTTCATTGCACACAAAAAACCCAGGCATGAAATTATGTCCTTGGAATAAAAGTACGAAACGCGCACAAGGGCTGACCTACATGGACACAAGAAATAGGCACCAATAGTCTTTTTAGTCTTTAACTACAATTTTTCTAAGTGCAGAAAAAAATTAATATTTATAAAAAAATTGGAAATCAGACTAAAGAAGGAATACTATCACGCCTGATAAAGGCAGAACAGAAATCCGAAGTTGTTATGTAAACCAAGAAGTGAATTACCCCGCGATTCATATCGGACAAAACGGTCTCGACACCTTGACACATTTTCCCTCCACATCACTCAGCGAGTTCCATGAATAATTTAACTAAAATCCCCTGCAATCCTCTTCGACACTTCTGGCCCGTTTCCATCCCATTATAAGCGACCTTGTGTGGCTTCAACTTCAATTTGGAAAGTACAGTGACCTCTGGGGGCGTTTAGGAAAAACTGGGTCTGCGGAGAAGGGTTAGGTGCCATTCTTCATATTACAAAGCCCATGCTGAAACTAATTTAGTTCAACATAGGGGGTCCGATACAACCATGGGATACGAGAACGTGCTTTCGAAAAGGCCCTAAGTTTACAAAAGAGTTGGTGCAGAAACCTTCTCTGTAAACAAAAACAGGTTACCAGCCAAAATAGCACGTGGTGAACACTGTTTGTGACTGGTTCCCGCAGATTTTTTTGTCTTTCTGAAGAACAAGCAATAGTAATTTCGAATAATATGGAGTTTCTGAGTTGACATGGAAAGACATGGCCTTAGCCCACTGGCCTCTGGTCTTGGCCATGGTGTCCATCCATACAAAATAACGTTCATGGACATTTCCTATAAAAGTGCCCCATGCAAATGGAAAATGACCTGGCCCCATAACAAGTAAATTCTGATATCTGTTCTTTGAAGCTAAATTGTGAAACCACTATATGTTCTAATCTCCTATAATACAGAGGCGTATCTAACGTCGATGACATGGCGTCCGTAATCATGTATAATTCACGCTGATATTGATGGATTACAGACCAAATTTTAATATCCACATACAATAGATCGTCCTTTTCATGGATTTGTAATAGTCCTCTCGGCTAAAGAATTCAGGACATTGTCCTATACAAGCACATCCATCATGGCAAAATGGTAGGGTATGATTAAACAAAGAATGATTCAGTTCGTTGACAGTTCATTGAAACACAGGTCCAATTGGCCTTGTTCTTGTACTTGTGCGTTAGGCACGCAATGAATCAAGTCTTCATTTTATGAGGCATCAACGTCGGTTCTACTGGTAGTCGTTAAAAATTTATCTTTCCAATACCAGTTTATATCAAGATTGTGAAGCATAAAATGTTAACAGTTGTAATTACACAAATTGTTGTCCCTAACCTACCGGTCACTTATTTTAACAAAAACCGGAGAAGTCACAAGCGATTTTAACAAGGTTTGTTTCCATTTTAGTCATCATTTCTCAACGAAAAGTTATATCAGGGTCAACAAAATTAATTGTCAAGGCATATGACAAACCTTAATTCCCCTATGCTATTTACTGATATCCTTCTGCACTCTAACAAAATCCCCCAACCATACGAAAAAAAATAACACCCAAACTGTTGGACTCTGATTATGGTGGTATGCCTGATCCCATGTAAAGCATATACTTTACTGTATAGAGTTATAGTCTAGGATACAGTCTAACCGAATCGATCAAAAACATGCGTTGGATTTTGAAGGGTGTAGGTACTGGGTAGCCTATACAGTATATTTTTCAATTGAGTATTTAAATCATGACATTTCGCATTATTTCATTGCGAATAAATGGTCCGATGTAGTTTACAGAATGACCCAAATGGCTGCACCAGCAATCGATAAATCTTCAGTACGCCATTTTGTCAGACTTCCCGTCACACTATCACACATTATATTTGGCCCTGTAGTTCATGGTTCAAGGTTCAAGGTTCATTGGTGAGACACAGACCACTACATTATTCCTTGCTTGTGGAATAACAAACTACTGTGCACAGACTGAGAGTATATATTGTAGGCAACGCGCATGTGGTCAGACTCGTATCATGACCTGATATCATAAACTTGCTCAAGCAGGCTGCTTAAATATTTCCTGCTAAGCAAAAATAAGTAACAGTGACATGGCTGATAACCTCATTCTGGTAAGCAAGCTTGTTGTATGCTTACGCAGCTCTATGAAATTGCGCTGTATCTTTACATACATAGATAACCCTTGCAAAGTATCTCCCAAAATGGCTGACCATTCTACAGCCGCGTGTGACGTCAGTGCGGGGGTCATGCGTACACCAGAAACCCAGACGGGTTGTTGCAGCAACAGTGTACCGCTTCACCGCGGAAAAGCTCTAACCAAATGCGATTGTATGTACCGCCTACCACGGTAGACATTCAAATGAAAACCCACCGTAATTCGGTTAGTTGTTAAAATCGAATTTACATCTTAATTTATAGATTGAGAATCTCAAATCTAGGCATGGTAAACTTGAGAACTCTGTCAAAATGACCCAAGATATAAAATTGGTTTGGCATAATGTATACCTTCATTTTCAACCTTAAGTTGTAATACGAGTATTTTTTTTTTCGTTCTCTTTTTTTTTTAAAGCAAAACAAGTTACCCCGTGGAGTGTTCTTTCATCCCTTTGCGAACATAATCTTGAGTACTAGGATTGGAATGAATCCAAACACCATTGATGTATCATCCATTTCCGATTGAAAACAAGGGGGTTGGAATGGATGTATATTCTTCCATTAACCAATTATATACCATCCCGTTATGATACATTTCTTGAATACTAGAGGATGAAAGTTCTCTTCCAAAACCCAATGGTATGCACCATCCCTTATGGTTATGGTTCTAGAAGATTGGAAAGAGTTTACTCTTCCATAAACCGATGATGTACCATTCCTTTGTGTTTCTTGAAAACTAGAGGATTGGGATGAATGTACTCTTCCAATAACCAATTATGTACCATCTCTTTATGATATGTTTCTTGAAAACCTTACTGTACCCAAACAACACAACTATGTATTATCGAAGTTTTATAGAGGTTTTTGTTGTTGTGTGTTTTTTGAAAATTTGAATTAATTTTCTAAAAATAATAACAACAAATCTTCGGTTTCCATTTTCAGTATTTTATTTCTTAATTGTTGTTTTTAAGCTAACACAGTTAAAATTTGTTTGTTTGTATGTTTACCCAGGTAACCGGAAATTGTTCTATACAGGCCAATGATGGGGACACTATGATAGTAGATTACGAGGTAGGATTTGTGTTTTTAAAAGTATAACTTATAATTATTTATCTTCAACATAAACTTTTACCATAAAATTAAGACCAGCAATGTATTCTAAGCGAGTATAAATTTGAGGTAGTTTTAATTAATTTTGTTTGTTAATTTTTGTGCACTATTCTTTTGTATTTAATTATATCGTGTTTATAGTTTTTTTTTAATTCAAGTTAGAAATTGAATCGAACCAGGTATGGCCTATCATGGGTCTAAACTAAATGTTTTGAATCCATCGCTTTTGTTCGCAGGGCTCATTTAAGAATGGATCTATTTTTGATTCAACTTTTCCCATCAACTCAACGCTCAACTTCACGCTTGGTGACCCTTACCTTGTCAAAGGCTGGAATATGGGGTTACAAGGGGCATGCGAGGGGTAAGTAATAACTGAATCGAGAAATAATAATAATAATATAATAATAATACTACTGCGCTTACAGAAGGGGAAGCATTTGTTACCATTAGAGGGCGCTACATCAAAAGATTTCGGGATTCCGCGGATAATGTAAATAAATAATATGCGAAATAATGCAGTTATCAATACCTCCATGTCAGCACATAGCTTTGCCGTTTTGATAAGGATTCGGCTTTCGTTAACCAAGGGGTGGATGGGTTGGTTAGACATTTAATGTTTAGTACACGGTAAATATAAACTGTCAGTGTCAAATTGTTGGAACAGAAAGGAACACGAATTGTCAGTTACATTGAATTCATTCGAGTAAAGACTCACCACTGCACTGTGTATGGAGGATAGACTCCGTTGTTTGATGCACGGGCTTTCAGCATTCCTCTTGAGTTCCTTGCGTTTCAGAATTCTTTAGAACGCAAACAGGAAAATGGCAGCAGCGAGCGACTCACATGCTCCAACTCGGCACCACTGTTTTTCGGACTGTCACTGTGTACATGTAGTTATTATGTACATAAATGGTCCTCCATGTTTGCATTCCGGGCCCGATCTTTTTGTCCATTCTTCTAGTCCGAGGTCCAGTGCGTTGGGGTTATTTCTGACAGACACAAAACATAACAATCTCCACATTTAAACTTATGATTTGGCGACGTCCATCCACACTCAGTAACTGACAACCTTTAGTTTGTTGTTCATGCCTGACACACGAACCTTCAAACTTCCGTGAACATGGCGGTCTCATACTAATTCATCCTCGTTCCCAATTTCTACATTGCAGTGACGAGTTACGCCTGATGATCCCGTACGCCCTCGGGTACGGTGAGTCTGGTAAGCCGCCCATCATACCACCTAAAACCGATCTGTACTTCAGGATACACGTCCTGAAAATCAACCAGTTCGAGCTACAGCCTCCCGACGTCGACGGGAAAACCATCCGTGGCAACGACACCCACGCCCCCAACGGCACATCGAATATAACCGGAAACCCGGACGACCAGTACGATGATGATGATGATGACGACGATTATGACCCGGAAGGGAATCCATCGCCTTATGACCCCTCTGACCTTTTGTACAAGCTGCAGTTTCTGGCCATACCGGTGGCAGTAATATTGTTCCTACTTGTTGCCTACTGCATTTACACAATTGAGTATCCAGACAGGAAAATTAAATTTTACCGAGTACGTGACCATGATTTTGACAGCGGACACAACAACCGAGTCATATGAGCTTTTTACTCGGCGACCCTAGCTTGATTTTTACGCTGATGAACTTTGATACGGTGTGGGGGATTATAAATAAAGAAAAATAGCGACCTTCATGGCATCCATCTCGTTATACTTAAAAACGATGATTGTTGTGCCAGCCTCAACTCGGCACCAGACGTTTTCAATGCCAAGCCTTGCTTTATACGTGGCTGTTTTCGAAACCATGGCTTATAGGCTTCGGCTACGGCTCGGGCGCCGTCCACCTTCTTGAAGTTCCCGTACCGAAAGTGCATGTTTTCAAATTTACCGACGGAGTCCAAGTCGTTCCTTAATCCAAAGCCCTGGTTTCGAAAAGGGTAACATGTTTCTGAACTGAGCCGACAGGGTTTGGTTTACAGGTGAAGATGATCATGGACTGTTGTTAGCGCAATATTTCACTACAAATAACATACATTAAAGGTATTATACAGGATTAGTAAGGATAGAAAACATTATTAGATTTTAGTCTGCGAAATATATAAAAATATAACTATTTTTCTGCGAAATATTTTCCTCTGAAATTAAGTCATGTTCGGGAAAACTGTTACCTGTAAACCTTTTTTTTATTTGTTTTATAATGCAACAGTTGATTTCGGTTGTTGCAACCAAAATCAAAGGACAATGTGTTTACATGCTTAAAGTTGTGCGTGGCTTTTCACTATTTTCTCCCGACTCACACAACGGATTAAGCCCAAATTTCCGCAATGGTTGATCACACAAAACATGAACGCGACTAATATTTGTCAGCTCTACCAATCCTGTAGACTACCTTTGATGAGTTCTGCTTTTTGCCGCGTAAAGAGTAAAATATTAGATGTTGGGGGACATCCAAGGACGAGTTGGGTTAGCTGGCTGAGTGGGCATATTGCTTAAACGACTGTGCGCATTTTTTATACTTCGAGAACATTTTTAAAAACCTTGTAGATGGTCTGCTATTAAAGGCACTGGACACTATTGGTAACTACTCAAAATAATTGTTACCATAAAAACTTACTTGGTAATGAGAAATGGAGAGCTGTTGATAGTATAAAACATTGTGAGAAACGGCTCCCTTTGAAGTAACGTAGTTTTTGAGAAAGAAGTAATTTCTCAGTAAAATATTTGAATTGATTTCACGCGTGAGGTCTCGAAATCGAAATCAAGCATCTGATTCTGAAAGCACACAACTTCGAGTGACAACATGGACAAGGGTGTTTTTTCTTCCATTATTATACTATCTCGCAACTTCGACGACCAATTGAGTTCAAATTTCCACAGGTTTGTTACTTTGTGCATAATTATGTTGAGATACACCAAGTGAGAAGACTGGTCTTTGACAATTACCAAATGTTTCCAGTGTCTTTAAATAAATAAAAATTTCTTCTTAGAGCTGCAATCTACTAGTACTACTTATAACTTGTGCAGGAGGACACCAAATCACGCATTATAACACCCCTTACAAATATTCTGCCTTTTGATTGGTTTAGAGCGCGTCACATGATATGTCTTAGTTTTACTAGAAACCGCGCGCGGACCGCGCGGTACTATCACACGGCCGCCGATGTACTATTCAACGATAGCCTAGCGACCGATGTACTAGTGCATGGATACCCTGGTACCCTGACTACATTGACTTCAAACATTGATTTAAATGAGCTGCTTGACAACCTCGAACCCGGTGTATGAACATATGTGCACTTGAAATACGGTTTAGAGAACGAACGTAACAGCAGTAGTCTGGTACACCCTCTTATTTTGTCAAAACTCGGTATTTCAACGTAAGATTTTACAGTTCTTGTTTGACGATTGATTGCCACGTACGTAAAGTTTGTGTGAATTAATTTTGTTAAAGTATACAGATAGAATCAAAGGAAGAGGTGTTATAAAACAAATATTGACTGCTTTGTCTCGTGGCGTAGTAAAACTAGTCACTCTCGGTGATTCCCCGGAGCCGCCTATCTTCCCGAGGCGAACCTCGAGTGACTAGTTTTACTATGCCACTCGAAGCAGTCAATATTTGTATACTTCAACAGGCTCAAATTCTTGTATACGCGCAAGAATTACCAGTTTGAAAGACATCCACGAAGCCCCGCCCAAAGAAAATTAACCACGGTGCGTTTCCAAAATGCCGTTCAACACAGCTTCACCTCCGTTTAGTCATGGGATTGAGCAAGTCATGCTGTGAAAAAGGAGGCACGACCGTCGTATACCCTTGGGACGAGGTTGCGTCCTGCATGCGGCATCACCACGCACAAGTCCGATTTTTACCGCCTTTTTGATTACTCAATCTTGAAAGTGATTGGCCAGAATATCATTAAGGGCGGGGCTTAAATTGTTGCTATCTTTATGCATTGTAGTGTCGTGTATAAACAAACTGCTGTCATTGCATGCAGGAAAATGTTGTCACAGCAAAACAATAAAGTATTTCAAAGGTGAAATTAAAATACAATATTGGTGCACGATTATTGGTGAAAGCTAAAAGCAATGAAAGTGAAAACGGCTACTTTTTTTGCTGAAAATGAACGGGCAAACCTTTAGTACCAGTATGGAAGATTGTTTAATAGAAGAAACGGGTTCACAAAACATACCCCTAAAAAGTCATTTTCGCAATATATATTTTCGTTTGGAATTTGGCTAAAAGAACAATTGAAGGTTGTTTTTCTTTAAACAAAATATATAATTTGTAAAGGGAAAACTGAAGCATCTGTTTACACCGTTAAAAGTAACTGTTTTCTGCTAGAAGGCTAGGGGCACAATATTTTACTTCTTACTTCCTTTTTAAGCAGCGTAGATTTTCTCCTTTAAATTCCCTTTTAAAAATGGAAAACCATGACTTCCATAGAACAGCAATAAAACTATTTGCGTTGTGTACATACTCTGAGTAAAGTGATGACGTATCAATCAGTGTGTAAGTGATGACGTATCACTCAGTGTACATACTCTGTAAGTGATGACGTATCACTCAGTGTACATACTGTGTAAGTGATGACGTAGCGTTCAGTGTGTAAGTGATGACGTATCACTCAGTGTACATACTCTGTAAGTGATGACGTGGCACTCAGTGTACATACTCTGTGTAAGTGATGACGTAACATTTAGTGAAACGACAACAGGTAGAATGTAGAATAAAACTGTAAACACGAACAATTAGCTGTAATTATTTCAACTATTTGGTATATCAAGAACAGCATATAGTTGTGACCCGATCTGTCGAAATGAGGAATATATCGACCCCTTAATAAAATTGAGTTGTGCATACCGTGTTAACAAGTAACTCACTGGCTTTCTAGCAATACCATTATTTTTTCCGTAGCTTATTCCAGTCCGAAGTTATCGGGAAATGAAGAAAGTCTACAAGACAAGGCCACTTCTATTTTGACGACGTGTTTGTTTAGATACTCGTTTTAATTAACTTTGAAGAGAATCAATTGTGTACAAACATGCTCAAGAAAACGTACTTTTTGTGGATTTATTCATCTTTTGAATTAAAGGTAAGACCACGACAAGAAAGATCAAGTTTTATTTAACCTAATACCACCGAAATCGCGGAATCAGTTTTTTCTGTAGTGTTTTTTCATGATTTTCGATTGTGACCAACTTTACACGCAAATTACACGCAATACGTTCTGTCTGACACATTCCTCATTTCGATAGATCAGGTCACATATTATTTAAATATTACATGGTTTATGTCGGATGGACAGTCGATATTAACTTCCTGGAGGTATTGGAAGACGACGAACTACGAGGTGACGCCGAGAGAACGAATTTGTCAGTTTCCAATACCAGTTTGGGTTCTTATTTTTGCACAACTCATTTGGAAAATGTGCACTATGGTGGTGTTGCTACAAACCACAAGTAAGATCATCTCGACCGCAGTAATAGGCCTACATTGTTTTTACCTTGAAGAGTTTCAAGTCAACTATAATTCTTGCTGTTAGGCCGTATCCGAATTGGCGGTTGTGGCTAGGGCTACGACTGTTGCTAAGGACGTCCTATACTTCAACACATTGATGATGCGGAAGTCTAGCCATAGCCGTAGTTGCAGCAGCCAATTCGGACACGTCCATATTTGTTTTTTTCCAATTCGATAAAAAAGGAGCAACAAATAAACACTATTGTCCTTAACTTGGTATTGTTTATCTTTACCCCGTTCTAATTCTTCAATAAGGAATAACTTCTGCCAATGAAGTAGTATTAAGCACATTGACAACTACGTACTTGCACTTAGGGTGACCAAACATACACTGAAATAACAAACCTGTGAAAGTTTGAAGGTATACGGTCACACTTCGGTATGGACCCGAAAAGAAATAATTGCGTATTTATTTATCCAAAAGCCTACTTGTTTTAAAGATGGTAATGGTAGTAAGCATCCAGCGAAACCATTTTCGTCGGAAGTGCCCTCGTTGATTAGAAATCCATAAAGGTATGTTAAAAAGTTTAAATCTTCAAAGATCACCTGCAGGCAACGTTTTGAAATTTATGTGGTGTCCAAATGCTGCACTCGATACAGCCATAGATGCGGTTGGTACCCGGTGTCACCTCGCTTAAAACGAAGTTGGAAAACAGCAAAAGTACTGTATTTTCATCACGAACAACATTGAAAATACAGTGACAGTGTCTGTTTTAGTTTTCTGTTTTCTCAATTAAGAGGCACTGTATTCAACTCAAACTTCTGCAAGTGACTTCTGGCTTTAAATGTATCTTTCTTGATATATAAATCTGCCAGAAGAAATTTGCTCATGTAACAGTTCGGGTGGGACAGAATCTCCTGCTGCTCCGGTAACCATTTAGCTATAACTCGTGACCTTGACCTATGACCTTATCACCCTGAAACATGAATCCCAAGTTCTCTTTCCCCAACCAAGTTACCGTACGCAAACGAAAGTGCCCAGCGGAACGGACGTGCCGCCGTCTGGACGGATGCCGTACGCATTGACATTACTCCCCTTCAGCCATGGGGCTGAAGGGGTACAAACATTATTACCACTAAAAAGAACAAGACATTTCAAAACTTACAGTGATCCAACATCCTCCCCAAAGTATATACATTCCTTTCGCATTCCACATGTATCCCATTTTGTGACTTTCCGGTGCTTTTGGAGTTGCTGAAGACACACGTGGCATGGCCGTTCTTTCCCAGTCGCTGAAATAACCCGCCGTGTTGGGCGGTATGGCGCCCTCATTGTCCTAGTAACGAGAGCTGACCAAATGGTAGTCTGGGTTCAAGACGTTAGTGGTGATATTGCTTTCACGAACGTTCACCGTGTTTTAAACCTGTGGGACCTAGGATTAGCGCCACTAGGCCCCGGATAATAACTTCTTGCTTGAAGACTATTAAGACAACACTAGCGCATGTACTTTTTGCACATTTTTTAAAAAGGGAAATAAAAGCAGTGATACCATTTAATTATTATTACTGTTTAACCAAAACGCATTTATTTTACCCAATTGATCCTTCATAAACGTTAATATAATAGCTGACACTGCAGGACGCCAAAAATACACTGCTTATTTGCAAAGTTGTTATAAATGTAAAATAAACATTAAAATACTAAAGTACTCTAGTCTAAAAATGGACCTGATTGAGCTGATTTTTCATAAAAGTTTATTTGTATTTATTTTAACTCGCAATGAGCCTCAGCCTCTGGGTCTTTCGCTTTGAATTTTGATTGGCAATTCATAAAAAGCTAAATTGTCTCTACAAGCCACGTCTGAGTTAAGCGACTATTGTCTTTGGCTCTGGCCAATGGCTGCACTGTCTACATTGAAGAATAGGCCTTTTCAGCGATTGATCAGCCATAGTTTGTTTTCTTCACGCATTAAAGCAATGCTTGTGGAACCAAAGTAGTCCCAAAAATGTTTAAATATGTGCCAAACTTACACGGTCTATTGTGGCGCTCCCTTCCAAAAATTCAAAACTGGGTTTATTTAGAAACTGGGTTTTATTTTGTTCTACTACCGCGAAGTAGAAACCCAGTTTCTAAATAAACCTAGTTTTGAATTTTTGGAAGGGAGTGCTTGTATGGAATTTCAGACATCAGGAATACGTTGGTTTTTTTTACGCACAATAGCAAGACAATTTCTCTAAAGAACAAAATCTACACAGCAAGTAGATATACACATGGTGTTACCGCACACCGAATATACATTGATACCTCACCATGCAATGCCTCAAAATCCATATGTGTTTTGTTACTCCTCAACTAGATGAGAATGAGAACTGTATAAAAAGTAGGCCTACAAGTTGGGAATGGTTAAGACACGACACCACGTTGATGTCATTGCTGATGTGTCAACTGTTGTCACTTAATGCTGTTTTTACTACTTCAGAGTAGTCCCTGATTTTGGTGTGGGTCATCGCAAGTAGGTTATATGGTAACTGCTCTATGTAACGACACCCCTACGTTTCCGATAACACCGTCGTGATTTACACGCTAGGGTTAGGGTTAGATTTAGGGTTAGAGTTAGGGTTAGAGTTAGAGTTAGGTTTTGTAAATACAATAGGGGTATCGGAACATAGGGGTGTTGGAATAATTAATGAAGTTTTTACTTTGAATAATGCAATAGCATCGCATAACACAAATACAATTTTCTTCTCTCATTCCTTCACATCTTCCTTTTCTGCTTTGTCTCCCATACTTTCTTCATCTTTGGCAGTTTTCTTCGCTGATGTTTTCTGAAAAGACACACACTTTGGAAATGAATAAGAAAGTAAAAGTGAAGTCTGTCCTGAGCCAATATGATGTTTGTTTACAGTTTCATTGGCATTAAACAACTGAGAATGATTCAATTCCCCCTGGACAGGATGCCTGTCCATCGCAGGTTACTCCCCAGCTCTCGCCGGTACCCATTTGTACTCCTGGGTGGAGAGAAGCAAATTATGATAAAGTACATCGCCCAAGGACACTAGTGTCACAACTGACCAGAACAGAATTCAAACCCACATTCTGTAAATTACAGATTTTGAGTCCACCGCCCTAGATCGCTCGTTATATACTCAATACTTGACTGAGAATGTACTCAAACTCTGAATTCAAGTACTTGTTGTCAAATACTACTCTCCTTTCTGCTTTCATGTATTGACGCAAGGAATGGAAGAATAAAGCTCTGTAAAAAGTAAAATTTCAGTTGTCTATGATGTATTCATGTTTAAAAGCTAGTTATCATACCACGCACACACTGTCATCTAGATATTAGCCACACAAAAAACCCAATAAATATTTGTATACCTCACTTTACAGTATTTGTTTTTTATAAATTACTCGTACTTGGAGAGCCAAGTACTCGGTGCTCAGCTATTGGACTCGGTACCCGGATATCAGAATACTCAGTCAGCGCTCCAACACATGTACTCATACTCCATGGCCCACATACTAATACTCAAGTACAACCCGACCAACCTAGTATTCAGCAGAACTTGATAATCGAGTGGAAAAAACTCTTTTTGAACTTCCTCTAGCTACCGGGCAATCTCGGTGGTCTAGTAGGTAAGACATCTGCTCTAGAATGGCAAAGGTCGTGGGTTCGAATCCCACCCGAGTCATATGCCTGTGGATTTTTTTCACAGAACTCGGGGAAGTACTGAGTATACAGTGCTTCACACACATCGGTGTAAGGGTAAAACCAAATAATATTGAAAAGTACTCAACTACAACACTGCAATTTTTCTTTAGTTTACAGACAAGTCAATCAGTTTCTCTTCTTGTTAATTTTCTAAGTCAAGTCACATACCCAAAAAATGATAATGCCGCTACTCAGGAAAAACAAGATTCCGAGGGCCCGCAAGCCTGCAGCCAGACCGAACAGGGAGGTCCGTAGGCCGGGGCGGTCATACAGCTTACAGTCCCCCGTTCTCCCGCACGACTCCTGGGAGTAGAGACACTGGCTCTCTATGACGGCACCGAAGATGATCGGCGCTGGGATGAACCCTACAGATATGAAAGCAATCATCTGTTATTGTCCATCAGTACAATTAGTTATTATAGACCCCTCTCTTCAACCAGTGTTTGGTAAAAGTATGGGCAGCCTTCACGGCAAAAAACACAGCAGTTTATTTTTTGACCAAAAATGCTATCAAATTAATATGACGAATAAAATCTACTGTTGCCCACTTATATTCCAAGGTGGAGAGAAGCAATTAAGGTAAGTTGATCATTAGGTCAAAGCAACGCAACAACCTATTCCAGAGTGAAATATTTACTCCTGGATACATAGAAGCAATTATGGTAAGGTCGAGATTGGAGTCAAAGCACTGGGACGTATAGACCCCTTGCATATGATGTCACAAGCCCCAAACAGACCCCTCACTGAGGTCAATGAAGAGCTATCACTGGCTGAGAGTCGTGTGCAGTGCTTAAATTCATGCATGTTGCTATTGTTTGACATCAAAGATGGTGGCCAATGCAAGGGGTCTACCTTCAAGTGAAAAAAATAAAATCACAGCATTTTCATATCTACTCACCAAGTAGTTTGTAGCAAAATGATGACAACCCTAAGGCGAGCTCTCTATCCTCGGGTGAAACCGCTCTAAAAGAAAGAAAAAAATAATAATCGGGGTTAGCCCTTATGTTTTTCAATGACTAGCCAGGGTATGATCGACTTGTCGTTTCACTGGTCTGCAGCTTTTTTAACCGGTTGACATTTTACAGTTCCCTTTCAATTCTGTGTGACTTATAATTTGAAGCAATATGAACAATCAGTAGCAGTGGGATCTCAATGACTTAGCCAGCCGGACTAGTTGGACAGAATTTTCACTGGTCCTCGAGTGTTTTAACTGGCAAGCGGACCACTGTTAAGGAAGAATACTGCAGTAATGCCATACAGATAATGTTTAATACGCTTGGTGACTTGTACCCCGCTAGCTTTTACTTTTTTGGGGGGGGAGGTATACATTTTTGGGCACTAAAAAACTTTTTGCTCAACATGATTATGAAAGTAGGCCATTTATATATAAAAATTAAAGCAAAAACAACAATAACTTAATAGATGTTAAATTTGCATCGGGATAAGAATGCAAATTTAACATCTGTCAAATTGTTGCGGTACCCGCTGCTAAAATATAGGATTCAAACTGCCTCTAGCTACTGGGTTATCTCGGTGGTCTAGTTGGTGATGAGACATCTGCTTTAGAATGGCAAAAGTTGTTGGTTCGAATCCCCACCCGAGTAACATGCAAGTGGATTTATTTCACAGGACTCAGGAAAGTACCGTGAATAGAGTGCTTTACATATTGGTGTTAGGGTAAAAACAAAATAATAACAATAATAACAACTGTATTTTTAGACGCAGGCGATCTTTGAGAATTCAAAATTAATTTGACATACTTTTACAGATTCCAAATCGACGGGGGCACTTCAGATGAAATATTTTTGCAGGATGCTTACTACTATTACCAACTTTGTCACAAGTAGCCTTTCAGAAAAAATTACAACTTTTTTTTTTTTCGGGGTCGTTACCAAAGTATGGCCCTACCTTTAAAGGAACATTGGTAAGAAAAAAACTTGTAAAATCACAGATTTACATAAAACTTACACGGTCTAATGATGATGATAGTAGAAAACATCCCTTGAAATATTTTTGTCTGAAATGCCATATTTGATGAGAAATGAATAAACTAATTTTCCGATTGAAGTTTATCGCTCAGTGAGCGAATCAATATGATTTCATGCAAATGTGTAATCGGTTTTTCACTATTTTCTCGTGACCCAGATGGCCGATCGATCTCAAACTTCTACAGGTTTGTCAGTTTATGTATATGGTGGATTACATAAAGTGCTTATACTGCCAGCAACTGTTTTGTTAGCAAAAACCAATTCTGTAATGTTCCTTTAAGAATTAAACACAGAAACAGTTACACAAAACTCACCGGAACAGCAACAGAAATGAGGGATTAAGTCCAATCGTCTGAATCATCTGACCAGTAGCCAGTAATATCAGGAAGGCGATCAATGCATTACACGTTGTTGTGCACTCTCCTTCGACAGCCAGGCCAGGCTCGAAAGCCTCCACCTCCCCGAGCCTGATCTGATTTGTCTCGATGCAGCTGCAGTCGTGGAAAATCTGTCACACAATATCAAGTGATCTTAACAAAATGTGTATAATAATGATAAGAGTATGTGTTTTTTGTGCACTTTTTCAAGCCGAGGGCATTTCCCAAACCTAGGCTTAGGCTCGAAGGCTCCAGGGTCCATTTGATGTTGGAAAACACCGCGCAGAATGCACACTGCTCCCCAAGCCCAAGTTTGGAAAAGGCCCCTAATTGTGCCTCATTGCACTGCTACACCTTTTTGTATTTTTTTTTTATTATTTTTTTTTTTGGGGGGGGTGCTATTACCCCTACCTTCCCCCTTCCTGTATTGTCACTAATTGTTACCCTTAAACTTATTCCTCCACCATGCCATGCTTCAAATCTCACTTAACTACAGTTTTGAAATTCTTTTACTGTTTTTTTTTTTTACAATCATAAACACCTGGGACAGTTCACCTGTTATTATTGGTCGAGGGGAGATCACGTGGCCGTGTTTTAACGTGCAATATAACACGTGAGGAGTGTTTCAAACATGGCCTGAGGAAATTGAGTCAAATGCGGGCACAATTGCGGCCGCACCAATTCCACAGCCCAATTTAAGTTGGTAGGTCGCATATTTGTCTCGCACAAGATCAGAACTTGCGTACAGTAGTTTGAAAGTTGAGCACGCAAGCTCTAAACTTGTGCAAGGAGCTACTGTGTGCTCAAAAGGATAGAAGCTTATTGCAGAGTGGAGGCAAGCTGAAGCTAAACTGTCAGATTTGCTTTGAACTTTCTAAGGTTTTAAAGGATGCTTTCAGTAGGAATAAAAGAGTGGTGACTCAGTCTAATACGACCGTTTAAAACCTTGCAGGGTTGCGGCTGTACGATAAAGGACCACACCGTCGGCTCGATCCTTTGGAATGGTTTGAAATAAGACCTCATTAATAATAATAATGGCTTCTTATATAGCGCGCATATCTGTCCACTCAGTGACACTCAAGGCGCTTCAATATTCAGTATTTTCCTGCAAGGTATTTTGGAGCTACGTTTTTCAAAGTATTAGAACTGTTCCTTATAGCACCAAGTAATGGTTTACAAGGTGCTGTGGCGCAATATGCTGCCAATCAAACCAGGAACACCAAGGCAAACCCCTTCTCTTTTCGACAAGTGCACTGGTTTTTTTTACGGTTTTACGTCCCATCCGAAGGACGCAGCAATAATGGTTAAGTGTCTTGCTTAAGGACACAAGTGTCACGACCGGGACTCGAATCCACACTCTGCTGAACAGAAACACCAGAGTTTGAGTCTGGTGCTCTTATCCGCTCGGCCAAGACACGCCACATCATTGCCCACTCTTTTATTCCCTTAGTATAACAGGGTAAAGCTAGAAAATTAACAATAACAAAATTATCTTTATATAGTGTGAAATTTGCAAATCATAAAGGATATTACCGGCTGAGAGGTGCATGCTGTTTTATGACCATGGTTATTTTGATTACAGTAACAGAGGAATATGATTTTCACGTACTGTTCTGTTGTTGTTGTCGACATCAACTGCCTGACAACCAGCAAAGCAGGCTGAAACATACATCATGTTGTCTGCACCGCATACAGGAGAGTACACACCAGTTTGGCACTTGCAGTTCATGTTGCATGATGCATTTAGACCTTGGCTGTAGTTCAAAAATACACGCAACTAGGTTTTAGTGATATAGTGGAAAATGAGTTGGAAAATCAGGTTGACGTAGTGGTATCTTGCCTTGCCTTCCACCTTTGGGGACCCCGGTTCAAATCACACCTGGGCACTACATCAATTGGGTTTTTTCAGTCCCTACCTGATTGCGTGGGTTTTCCCTGGAATATTTCTCTGTGGTTTTCTTCCCACACCTAAAACTGAAACTTCCTTCATTGTCTTCTCTCCACGGAGTTCTTGGCTAGTATAGTGACTAAGTTTGCTTTCTGAAAGTCCTTGGCTTCATAACCAGAATTAATAAATGAAATGAAATTAAATCAAACTCAATTTGACCTCCGAGCTCCCCCCCCAACCTTTAAGACACAAAATCAAAGGATGACAACAAACAAAAAACAACAAGAAATACAAAGTAATCTCACCCGTGGATCAGACCCTTGTTTCCATACTGTGCCGTCACGCCAGCGATGTTGTCATTTGAGCAGCCAATAAACATCAGGATGATCAAGGCCACAACGCCGAGAGTATGAAAGACGACGGCAAGCGAGATGTAACCGCGTAGATTATGGGTACCAGCTAGTCGTGACGTCAGGATACCGCCAAGAAAAAGCCAATTAGAGAACTGGGCGTTGACGTGAATCCTTCAAAATGTTAAGAATAAGTTATCTTTGATTATGATGTAGACCTAGAGGAATATACAACTTTTTTTTGTCTGATGATTTCACAAACACTCTATCTAAACACTTGCCATTTTATGTTTTATGGAAATGTCCAATATGGATGAGTTAAAAAAGCTGACGGACCAGTGAAAGAAAAGTCATATCGTGGCTAGTCACTGAAAAATTTAAGTGCTAACCCTGATTACATTTATGGTGCTGCATCTTACTTTTCTTTTTCTATTTAAAATTTGCCCAGTCAGTTTACCTTGTGGTTTATTACTTGATATTTGAAATGAAGAGTTGCTTCCCCATAAGGTGATCCCGTGGCTGCCGCTTCCCAGGTTGTATCGTAAACTAGGGCGATGATCCCTGGCTAACGGCAGTTAACGGTTGTATGGCTTCTGACTGGCCCCCCGAACAAAGAAATTTACAAAATAGGGAGACTGCCAACATAAGGGCTAGATCGCTCAGTTGGTAGAGAGCAATTTGGCACGTTAATCTGGATGTCGCAGATTCAAGTCCCCTCTAGTTAATTTTTCTTTGTTCACCCCAAATCTTACTTTTCTCACATTCAAATTGATGCAATAAGACTGAGGCTGGGTACATGAAAGCTAAAACAAAAACATGAGAATCAATAATGATCAGTGCTTTGTTAAGACAGGGAACACAACGGTGTATTTTGTGTCGTGGCCGAGCTGTCCAGACCATCAAACTCAGTTCCAACGACTGAGTCATCAGGGTGTGGGTTCCGAATCCCGTCATGACACTTGTGTTCTTGGGCAAAACACTTAACTATAATTGCCTATCATCACCCAGGTGTAAAATGGGTCCCTCCGCGAGGGTAGAGATTGTTGATGCGAATGAAAAGTAAACCTGTGCACCCATGTGGCTACTGGTGCTGCATACTCCAAAGGAGATGGCTTCAGGAATGCTGACGGCCCAATGAACAGGGGTAGTCCAACGGGAAAGCACTTTGAGGATATTCAATACATATAACAATGAGTTGTTCGGGCTATTGCCCCGATTACCTAACTAGTTTTTATATAGCGCATTTAATTTAACATTAGTGCCTGGTCATTGGGCCAATAGCATTCTGTAACTCTTTCTCAGCTCCCTGGGGAGTATACAGCCTGGCTGCCTGGTGCTCCGAAGGCTTTTTCATACACAATATCAACCTCTACCCTCGAAGATACCCATTTATACCCCTGGGTGAAGAGAAGCAATTATAGTAAAGCATCTTGCTCAAAGACACAAGTCATGACCAGGATTCGAACCCACACCCTGATAACTCGACCACCAGAACTTTAATCCGATGCTCTAAACCACTCGGCCGTGACACCCTATTTTACTATTATACACAATTAACAAGGAAGCACGACAAATGATAAACTATCGGTTACTAACCCAACAAAAGGCCAGCCCACCCTGGATCAGTTTGAAACTCGTATTCAATATACTTGGCCGCAAATGAGGTTAGACCGGAGAATGCGGTCATAAAACAGCAGACCCCGAGTACAACCAAGACGTACGTGCCGTTTCTTGCAAGTCGAAGCAGAGTCACAAAGAAATCTGGGAAAAATGACATCAGAAGAATCGTAGGTTGTCATGGGAACAGGTCATTACGCCTGTTAATGAAAAGGCAATTGCTCGTATCTTATATTTTATTTTGTTAATTTGTTTTTAAAACTCTGACTTATTGGCTGTCATTTTTCAATTGTGTGGTTGGCTGATAGGGTATGTAATTGTCTGTGTTCATTTCTAATTTTGTGTGTATGCACTTTCTGCCAAGTCCTTGACATTGTTTTGCTTTATCTTTGATGTATTTTTGTATAGATAGTTCCCAGTAGACGCCATCTTTACGGGCAGATTGCATTTTGGCTTGCAGATGCGTCAAACGCTCAACTTATTAACGCAGCCGCGTTGTTCACTGACCAATCCTGCAATGAGTTTCGTGAAATGCGCGCGTGTTGCACGCTGTTCTCACACGAAACGCACGACTGTTTGTTCTAAACTGCCCGTAAAGATGGCCGATTTACGTCACACTGCAACCTATCTAAAGGCAAGTGCCCCAAAGGTTCAGCTGTGCTGGATGGGTCACCCTTGATTAAATATAGATAGAAAGATTTGTATTTGTCCGCATCATAAAAAAATACAGAAATGTGTCAATCAGCGCTTGTGTTTCTATGGTTACAGCAGATGTGCAAACAGGATAGCCTTAGTGCAAATCCGCTCGATCAAGACGCAATTCAACCGGGGCCCAATTTCAACCTGGGCCCCAAGCACAACAAAATTATGCTTGCCTTAATTCGGTTACCAACCAAAATACCATTCCACATGTACTATCTGTGACTGGTATGCGCTCATTTATGCTTAGCAGAAAATTGTACCCGCAAGTCTCCTCACTGTTATTAGTTTCTCTGTCCACACCATGCAAAGCTTCCAAATTCGATTAGCAGAAAATTGTTCAGCATTATTTGCTGCTTAAGCAGCTCTATGAATTGGGCCCTGAGTACATACCTTTAACAACATCGAGCAGCTTACTGGAAGACTCCAGCAGGGTAACCTCATTTTCCACCTTGGCAGACCTCTCATCCGCTTTCTTCTTGATGAAATCTGCACAGCATTCAGGTATGCCCTTGATACAGAAGTACGAGTCCGGCTTGTTCATTTCCGGGGGAAAAGAAACATCGGTATGGAAAGGAGGAGCAGACAAAAGCCGTAGATGATGAACCCCAGCCACCAGGCGCCCATCCATTGGGGGTCGTTTGGGGTGAGACCAGCGGGGGTGTCACTCTTGTAGAAGTCCGTGTGAATCGACAGGCAAATGTTGCTGATTCCATACCCAAGAAGTGGTGCGATCGACAAGGGAAGAAACTGAAGTGCTATTGAATTGGATACCAAACAGTTGGTCAACTTAATTGAACCAGTGGCACGCCCAGGATTTTTTTTTTCTTCTTTTTTTCGAGGGGCCGAGAAGTAAGTTTTTGTATTTTTTTTCTGCCAAATATTTTCTTGATGATGTTTTAAGTGTTCTCAATTAAGTCGTTACACATTGAGGATCAAATCCATGTTTCATGGTTTTTTGAAAGCGGTAAAAATTTGGCAAATCTGGTCACTAGTCTGAAAAAATGGATGAAATTGCCCATATGGTGATTTCTTACATTAGTTGTCTCGTAACCCTCCGGTCTGCGACCATCGGGAGGATGGAGATTAACGATTATTGCAACTAGGGATGAACAAAGAGGAGGGTGACAGAGAAGGGTTTCGGGGAAGGGGCTGGTTTGACCACAAGAGGGGGGGGAACACAAAATAAAAATGCAATGATGGGAAGAGGGAGAACAAATAAAGTAACAACCTACCCAAGTAGATTGGCGACAGTGATTTGTCCACTGCATCATCTATGTTAAGTAATCGAGAGTGGCAAGATGGCGGCCGAACCAAAGCCACTGAGTAACTGGCCCAGAATGATGGGCCATCCCTTGCTGAGTAGCTGTGAACCGGAGTCATCTAGTTCTGCAGCCGTGCAGTTGGTGGTGTTTCTTGGGGCGCTGCAGGTAAACTCTGAAAAAACAGCCAAGAACAGATATGAATGATAAAAAACATGGTATTTGAAAGCTTACTTTATTAAGACTTGTTGCTGAACTGGGCCCAACTTCTGCGCTTATGGTCATCAATCCCCAATAAAAAGGACTATACTCATGGGGTTTTGCTGATAGGGTTCTGTCAGTCAGGGTCCTGCTGCCAGGGCTCTACTGACAGGGTCCTGCTGCCAGGGCTCTACTGACAGGGTTCAGCTAACAGGGTTCTTCCAACGGGGTTCGCCTAACAGAGTTCTGCTGACAATGTTCTGTTAAAACAACAGGGTTCTGCCAACAGGGCTCTGATGACTGGGTTCTGCTGACAGAGTTCTGATGACAGGGTTCTGATGACTGGGTTCTGATGACTGGGTTCTGATGACTGGGTTCTGATGACTGGGTTCTTCCAACGGGGTTCGCCTAACAGAGTTCTGCTGACAATGTTCTGTTAAAACAACAGGGTTCTGCCAACAGGGCCCAATTTCATAGAGCTGCTAAGCACAAAAATTTGCTTAGCATGAAATTTCTTCCTTGATAAAAACAGGGTTACCAACCAAAATGCCATGTGTTACATATTGCTTGTTACTGGTATTCAGCTGTTGTTTGCTTATCCTGAAAATCACGTGTGCTTAGCAGCTCTATGAAACTGGGCCCAGGGCTCTGATGACTGGGTTCTGGGTTCTGATGACTGGGCTCTGCTGAAAGGGTTCTGCTGACAGGGCTCTTCTAACGAGGTTCTGCTACCAAGGAACTTCTAACAGAGTTCTGCTGACAATGTTCTGTTAAAACAACAGGGTTCTGCCAACAGGGTTCTGATGACTGGGTTCTGATGACTGGGCTCTGCTGAAAGGGTTCTGCTGACAGGGCTCTTCTAACGAGGTTCTGCTACCAAGGTACTTCTAACAGAGTTCTACTGAAATGTTCTGTTAACAGGGTTCTTCTAACTGGCAGTGGTGGCACCAGACCTGTTAATCTGGGGGGGCAAGAGGGGGGCAAACTTAAATTTAGGGGGGGCAAACAAAAGTCTATAATGTACTGTATAAGCCTACAATTCACTCCAGAAATAAGATTTTGCACTGTGTGAATGTGACGTGTTGTGCGAACTGCGTGTACAATGGCTGCTTACAATGCATTTCTATTTATAGCAAGTTTCCAAGCTTGTACAGATAAATAAATCCACATTTTATTAACATTGCCGGAGATGGAAAGTGTATTGGTTTTTTTTGATGGTGCCAGCTAATTATGATGGATGAAATTGAGTTTATTATTTACAGCGCAAACAACATTGTAACAAATTGGGTGCAATGGTTTGGGATTAAACTCAATTTCCGCCATCGGGGAAAAAAACTGGGGGGGGGGCAAACTGGGGGGCAAAAAAATTACTGGGGGGGGGGGGGGCATTTGCGCCCCGTAGCGCCGCCGCTGCTAACTGGGTTCTGCTTACAGGATCTTTCAGGAAATCTCTGTGCAAGATGTGTAAATGAAGATTGCTATGCACACACTCTAGAAAAGATACCTTGCTGGCATGTGAACTAGACCTACATTGAATGCGGTTATTTCTGCTACCGTCAGTGGCGTAACTAGACATTTTCATTTGCGGGGGGGGGGGGGGGGGGGGGGGTAGGAGCAGGGGAAAAGAATAATGGGGGGTGGGGGTGGCTTCTGATGTATCTTACAATTTACTTGTACATTTGGGGATAACAAGTAGGGCAAGGTATATGAGCAGTAGGGACCCCCCCCCCCCCCCCGGTATTCAAAGTAGTTAGTTTGATTGATAGAAGTTCATATTCAGGTCCATCTTCATAAAGGAGTACTCATAAAAAGTCAGAACACCAGGAATGTTTTAATTGGATACGTTGGGCATTCTGGCCGGCGTACACGGACCGGTCTGTTGGACTGCTGGAGCGTTCCATTCGAACAATAAAAATGCACATGCAGGGGGGTGCTGCTGTAGTCTGTCCGGCACACTGTTACAGTCCAGCAGAACGCTATGGGGGTCCACTGCATTGCCTTAACGCTGAGAACATGCCTGACTTTCCAGACGCTATCTCTAGACCAACTTTCCAGCTCCTAGCTGAGAATTAAACAAAAAAAACACGGACCTTCTGGGTTATATCTTGATGATGATTGTCGTCCAGCACCTCCGCCATCAACACTGACCGGGGAACCATACAGGAACTGTGGTAAGGCCGACACAAAGCATCCTACGGTGACAAGTAGGCTTGCTATCGCGATGATTCTGGGCCGGTGTGACCTTAAAGACAAACCATAGGAGTGAATTAAAATAATGCACGCACACAAAACACAGAATTTCTGTTTGTAACAGACTTTTTAAATTACGAGACACTGAATGCAAAAGCTTAGAGGAAAGCAGTTTACAAGTAATTAATAATGGAACTTTATCAAGACAAATCCATAAGCCTTTTTGAGATATGGTGGATGCTATTTCATTTCATTTATTAATTCTGGTTATGAAGCCAAGGACTTTCAGAAAGCGAACTTAGTCACTATACTAGCCAAGATCCCCGTGGAGAGAAGACAATGAAGGAAGTTTCAGTTTTAGGTGTGGGAGGAAAGTCCCTGAGAAATATTCCAGGGAAAACCCACCAATAGGCAGGGACTGGAAAAAACCAATCCATGTAGTGCCCAGGTGTGATTTGAACCGGGTCCCATAAGGTGGAAGGCAAGGCGTGAGGTCTCAAAATCAATTCAAATATTTTACTGAGAAATTACTTCTTTCTCAAAAACTACGTTACTTCAGAGGGAGCCGTTTCTCACAATGTCTTATACTATCAACAGCTCTCCATTACTCGTTACCAAGTAAGTTTTTATGCTAACAATTATTTTGAGTAATTACCAAAGTGTCCAGTGCATTTAATGAGCCAGTCAATTCATTCCTTACACATCTCAGCCATCAAGCTTTACAGGTGATTTACAGTTATTCTCTCTTATTTCAACTGAACCGTTTTTGCTTAGCTGAATTGGGTTACCAGCCAAAATATTGCACAATATGCATTGCTATTGACTGGTTCCCTGTATCGTTTCAGCTTAGCATATTATTTTTGCTAAGCACTATTATGGTCTGCTCCAACGCTCTATGAAATTGAGACCCGGGCTTACCAGAATAAGATTACCAGCCAAAACACCATTCCACATGTACCGTCTGTCTGTGGCTGGTTTCCTGCTCAATTTTGCTCAGCAGAAATCGTTAAGCAAAATTGTCTGCTTAAGCAACTCTACGGAAGTGGACCCTGAACTTACTTTCTGCCGATGTAAGCCACAAAGAGCACAAAATTGTCTACTAAAAGCGTGTGAACAACATTGGTAATTGTCAAATACCAGTATCCACACTTTGTGTAACCCAACATATCCATGAAATAACAAACCTGTGAAAATTTAAGCTCAATCGGTCATCAGAGTCACAAGAAAACAGTAAAAGACCCCTTTATATTTTCACTGTTTTCAAACATCGTATTTTATCACCGTGATAAAAACTAATTGTTTTAATAAATTTCTAATAAACGACAGCACTTCAAGCAAAACTGTTTCAAGGGACGCTTTCCACCATGACCATCTTTATACCATGAAAGTTATGTGCAAATCTGTGAACATTTATATTTTTAGTCTTACCAATGTTGTACACACCCTCTAAGCAACTCTACGAAATTGGACCCTGAACTCACTTTCCGCCGATGTAAGTCACAAAGAGCACGCCGCTCAATGCCGAGATGTCGTTCATGGACATCAAGATGCCAGACTCGGAACTCTTCAACTGGAACTCCTTCTCGATCGTCGAGATGACCCCGGCCATGTATATCCCCGCTGTCCCCACCGTGGTCATGAATAGAAGACCGGCGCTCAACACGAACGCGTTGGGATGAGCAAACACCTGGAGGCACTTGCATCGTAGTGAGCCAAGCCCGCAACGGTGGTCTTGTGTATTGTCGTCATCACCCTCGTCGATGTAGTCATCGTTGATGACGTTATTGGCGCCGATGTCATCTTTGTCCTCAGTGGGACTGTTCTCCAGGTCCCCCTTAAACTGTGAGAATGTATAAAAAAAAGAAGATGAGTAAGGTGTCATGGCCGAGTGGTTTAGAGCATCGGATTAAAGTTCTGGTGGTCGAGTCATCGGGGTGTGGGTTCGAATCCCGGTCATGACACTTGTAAGCAAGATGCTTTACTACAATTGCTTCTCTTCACCCAGGGGTATAAATGGGTACCTGTGAGGGTAGAGGTTGATATTGTGTATGAAAAAGCCTTTGGAGCGCCACGGCAGCACAGGGCTGTATACTCCCCAGGTAGCTGAGAAAGATTACAGGAATGCTATTGGCCCTTTTACCAGGGCACTAATGTAAAGCGCATTGATACGTTATTGTGAAATGCGCTATATAAGAACTAGTTATTATTGTTATTATTTAAATATATTAAGCAGAGTGTGGGTTCGATTCCTTGCATGGCACAAAAAAATCACTTCGGCGAAACTCAGGCCATACAACTTTAAAGGCAGGATATACTGTTGGTAATTGTCAAAGACTAGTATCCCCACTTGGTGTATCCCATCATATGCATAAAATCACAAACCTGTGAAAATTTGGGCTCAATTAGTCAAGGAAGTTGCACGAAAATAATTAAAGAAAAAACACCCTTGTTGCATAGAATTGTGAAAAAGGCTTCATGCATGAAGCCTCTCTCAGATTCAATTATTTCAGTGAGAAATTACCTCTTTCTCAAAAACTACCTCACTTCAGAGGGAGTCGTTTCTCACAATGTTTTATACTATCAGCAGCTCTCAGGTGCTCCTTACCAAGTAAGTTTTTATGGTGATGTAATTCTTGAATAATCACCAAAAACTATCCACTCCCTTGAAGCAGCTCTACGAAATCCGACCCAGCTGATGTAAAAAACAAACTCTTTATAAAAAAGCGTTAAACTTTTAGCTCAATGTTGTACGTACCATTCGATTGTAAGTCATCATGCAGACCGTCTTTCACCGGCCTTCCTTGTTTTCCCAAACTCCAAATAAATCAGCCAAACATGGCAGCACTAGATGGCACAACACACAACAACACAGCCAATACAAACAAACATGACTTTGTACTCTTTGTTATTAGTCAGATCATAAAAATAAAAAAAAATAATAGTGATAATAAAATACTTCAAACTCTCTTTATTAAATGCACTGATAACAGAATCAAAGTCAATATGTCTCATGACACCCTCATACTTGGCACCTGATCAGTCAGCTGCCACCAATTCACTTGTTTTGGGTTTCCGCAGTTTGGATTGTGCCCAACCATTGTTAAACAAAAAACCAGTCCCCGTTGACCTCTGTACAAAGTTTGCTGGTATAAATGTTTTCAACAGTTAAAGTTGCACGGCTTAGTTTAGGCAGAAAGAAATTTTTGATGCTGTTGTTGCTGTTTCAAATAAAGAAAAAAAAACACCACACAACTTTTGCATATGCCACGGACAATGCAACAAAATACATACAGGCAAAATTGTCTGTGCATTGCTGCTGGACCTGAGATTATGGCCGGATCCTGGCAAGAATTCAGTTTTTAGCTTTGAATTAACTACCACTTCTCATGAGCGAATTGTTTGGTGAAACACCTTTACTGAAAGGTTATAACTCTCTTGAATCTGTAAAAATAGCTTTTTAAAAATCTAAATGTCAATATTCAGGTCAATCGGCCAAAATTTTAAACATAGCATCTTTTACTGATGAAAGGTACTTTCAACATGGGATATTTATGACAAATAAAAACAAACACCACACAATACACATGTTTGTGACCAGCACCCAGTTTCATAGAGCTGCTTAAGCAAAAAAAAAATTGCTTAACAATTTCCTGCTTAGCAGAAATGAGCAAAATACCAGTCACAATTGGTACATTGTGGCATGGTATTTTGACTGGTGACCACATACTGGTAAGCATAATTTTGTTGTGCTTAGCATATTTTTGTGCTTAAGCAGCTCTGTGAACTTCGGCCCTGGTAAATCAAGGACTTCTCTGTGATCTCCCTGTGTTTGGACTTACTTTTTTTAGCGATGTGTCAATTGGTTTTGTACACGAAAGTGAAACGATGACGTTCCTACTGTCAAAACACCTGGACCCAATTTCATAGAGCTGCTTAAGCCCCAAAAGTAGCTAAGCACAACAAAATTATGCTTACCAGAATAATGCCACATGTACGATTTGTGACTGGTATCCTGGTGGCATCTCTGCTTAGCAGAAAATTGTTGAGAAATGTTTTCTGCTTAAGCAACTCTATGAAATTAGGCCCTGGATCCCTTTCGTTAAAGTCCTCGGTTTCAAAAGGTTCGACCAGAAGTACTCACCAGAATCATCATTTAAAATTGACCAGCTTTTTGTGTGATGAAAACAATCAGAGCATACAGGTCGAAATCGTGGGTGGTAACACCATCGGTTTCTTCACCAAACCGCCACACCCCCGACAAAAAAACAACAAAATCAACAGCAGAAGAATAATCCAAAGTTTTGACAGACAAGTAACAAGATAATAAAGCTTAATCCAGGCGGTGAGAGTCACTGCTGACAAGAAAACTCTGAAACCAAGATCCAAATTTAGAATTCACGGAGCTATTGGGAAACAGTATCCTCAGCACTAGAGAAGTAGATCAAAGGGTAAGGTTTCTTTTTTATGTGGAAAACGTAGCTGTTTTTTCTGAATTCAGATAAAAGTCTGACATTTCTTGATCCTGTAGATTTCCTATAAGGGAGCCCCTTTTTAAAATTCCTATCTATTATGCACTCGGAATCTCATAAACTGAACGCCAAGCACATACTTTTGTTCACTTCTCATGTGCAAACACTACCGATGTGGATTTATCGTATTTGAGTTTGATTACCCACACAGGTAGGCGTTCACCTGCAATCCGCTCTTGTTGTCCCTTCTCTGTACATACTTTCCAATTGGGGAATTTGACCCAGCCAGGGACCCCACTGTCCTCTTACAAATCAGTGTATGGTCAAAATCAATAAGCCAAGTACATCTCCCTCATTTTGCGTTCTTGCCTGTTCATGCGTGTTTGCATATATTTTCTTGTGTTGACCAGTCTCGCGGTCCAGCTTTTTATCTTTCTTTTTTTCCCCATTCTCATCAGTGTATTCCAAAGTGAGGCTGGAAGGTACACTCCTCCTGAGAAAAAAATTAACAATTCAAACATTAGAATAAACTAAAACTGGTCGTCATGACATCCAACTAAATCCAAATTACAGTGCCTTTAAACAAATTTTGGTTATATTTCCCAAGATCATGGGCTCTACCCATGGGGAAAAACCACAAACATGTATAAAACTCTGCACTGCCGTCATCCAGCCTCCTTCTTGTACGCCCAGCGCAGAGGATTGGCCGATGAGTGACCTTCCTTTAACCTCTTAAACAGGGCACCCTACTCTAATAATAATAATAGTGGCTTCTTATATAGCGGGCCCGTCACTCAGTGACACTCAAGGGCTTCAACATTCATATTTTCCTGCAAGGTAACATGGAGCTACGTTTTGAAGTATAAGACCTATTCCTTTACATAGCACCATGTAATGGTTTACAAGGTGCTTGGCGCAATATGCTGCAATCAAACCAGAACACCGGGGCAAACCCCTTCTCTTTTCGATAAGAGCACTGGGTTCTTTTACTGCATCACACAACACACGGGACCTACGGCTTTACGTCCAATCCGAAGGACGCAGCAATACGGACACAAGTGTCACGACCGGGACTCGAACCCACAATCTGCTGAACAGAAACACCAGAGCTTGAGTTCCGTGCTCTTATCCGCTCGGCCATGACACGCCACTCTAGTCATGGCGTCACCTGCGCAAGGTCTACAGCAATGCAAAACTTACCCAACTTCAGAAGTTCAAAAATCCATGCATTTTTTCCGGTTTCGACACTTGTATAAAATACACGCCAATAGCCACCTGTTTATTCTCCAATGCTATATATTATTTAATCAATGTCGGTAAAGAAGAACATATTGATCACAAACTAAAACGGAATACAGCTTGTTTATACTTACATGTATGTTATTTACAAATGTAAAGAATTTATATAAAGTCACTAAGTGAACCCAGTTTGATTTTCTTTTGCCCCGAAATATGTGGAATATCTAACAAGAGTCCGTCAAAATTGAATTTAATTATTGATAACATTTACATCTGTGCATATGATTTTCCCAATCAAAATGCTCACAGTTTGTTACTGCATACAACTGTATGTACCACATTCCCAGCTGAAATATTTTTAAGGCAATGTGAGGGGAGTACAAGAACATGAGGGTGTATGAAGGACTGTGAGGTATATGTATGTGTGGGTTTCAGGAGATGTGTGGGTACCAAGGGGTGTATGTGGGTACCAGGGGGTAAGTGTCAGTACCAGGTAGTTTGTGTGGGTACCAGGGGGGGGGTTTGTGTGGGCACCGGGGGTTTTAGTGGTTTCAGTGGGTACAGAAGGGTATGATGGGGTACATTGTACATGAGGGTATGATGAGGTACATGAGAATATGGGAGGGTATGTGGGGTTAAATGAGGATATGATAGGGTATATGAGGCTATACCAGAGGATTTTGAGGTACAGAAGGGTATATCGGTAATGAGGCTTAAGACATAGACTTACATAATAATATCTGGGTCCAAGTGTGTTTTTTTTTTTGCATTGCTTTTTGTGCGGCAGTATTGGCATGAGTCAATTTGTCAATATTTTTGAAGAACACACAGGAAATTCATGGTCTTCATGGAATTGGGTTTTTTTTTTTTTTTTCCTCCCAAACATAAGATATTCTAAGACAAGGCGTCAAAAATATTTCACGGGAAAATTGGTACATGTACAAAGTTTATGCTACACGGGCCTGTCCTTCATTGTCGAATCTTTCACAGTTTCACAGAGAGAGAGCTCACGAAAAAGGAAGGGGAGATAGAAATTTTAATTGATACAAGTTTACATTTTTCTCACAAATGAGGGGACAAAAGCAGAGAAATAACTTGGAAATGAAAACACCCCCCCCTTCTCAAAAAAAAAAAAAGACCAGGGGGAGGGGATCTCTCTGTGCTACAGTAAAAAACACATTGAGGGTCAGGCCGTTTCCGAATTGGGGCCACGGCTACGGCTACGACTGTTGCTAAGGGTGTTGCTAAGGACATCCTATACTTCAACGCATGGTGACGCGGAAATCTCAGCCGTAGCCGTGCCGTAGCCGCCAATTCGGACATGGCCTCAGGTCCTGATTTTGTTATTGAAATTCCACACCTGATATCTCAAGTAATAGTTCATACTGGATTTTTTTACCTATGATTCTGGTGAATTTACACTGTTTGAATAAAAAATGATACAGGTTACAATAGATATTCTGTATCCTTCAAAAAATGACTTTGAATAAACAAATTACCCACAAGCAATTCCTTTTTTAAAAATAACGCACGCAAGCAAACGCATTAGCAAATAATAATAGGTTTTTGTAATTAAAAAAAAAAATTGTATAATTGCAAAAAAATGCTTTAAGGAAGTTCAGCATATGATGCTCTTTTTACAGTTTTTTTCTTCTTTTCTCGCTTTTTTGTTGTTGCTAGAATTGTATTAAAATACAGTCAGTCTTTTAACGACAATTGATGTACAAAATAGGTCAGTTTGGAATATACACAGGGCTTCAAGTCAAGAATTACTTCATCTCATATCTGGGTTTGAACTTCATCAAGCTGATAAGCACGCTTAGCGCCGACGTTCTTGCTTAGCATCAATGGGTTACCAGCCAAAATGCTATGTAAGTCACTTTGTAGCGACTGGTGCTCCTTCAGTTAGCAAATTTTTGTTTTGCTTAGCAGCCTAATGAGATTTCCCCCCAGATTGAAGTTCAAATACCAGACCTTTATCATGAAGCAGCCATCTTGTCTTTCCCCCAATTCAAATCAATGATGACCATAGTGAGGCTGGAGGGCCAAAAATAGTCTGGCGCCTTCCTGGTCCAATGAGAATCTGCAGTCGTTATTATTCACTGCATACAGGGAGCAAGACGAACATGGCCGCAGCATGATGCAGGCCTCACAGTCAGGCCTAAATATAATACTAAGAATATTCACAATATTTAACACCACATTGTAGAAAAGGCACCAAAAAATACTTAGATTGACGTGTATATATCCATGGCCAAAAATCTCAAAATTCTTCTGGAACGGGTTAACATATGAAACCACAAGTAAAAACCACCTACAACCTGTACATTGACAAAAAGACTTTTTTAAATTCTGCGACTAGTCTTTCCAAGTAACTATAGTAGTGGTACCCCCACCTCCAACAGCCAAGTTTAGAATTATTATCTTGAAACAACCATTTTGCGAAAAACACCCTTGGCTTTTAAACTTCATAGAACGGCTTTATTTTTGTTTACAACGATGATAGTTTGCTGAGCAAAACAAAACAGCAGGAGACCAGTGGACAACGGTAGACACTACATAGCATTTTTGGCTGGTAACCCAAATCTCCTGAGCAAAACTAGTTTGATGGTAAAGTCAATTGGGGCTCGGCAGCTCTCTAAAATTAGCCCCCTGGTGAGAACTGTGGGTTGTATTTCACAGCAAACTGATTTGTCTGTAAACCAATGTATTAACTCTTTTCATATTTAAAGGCACTAGACACTATTGGTAATTACTCAAAATAATTGTTAGCATAGAAACTTCTTGGTAACGAGCAATGGAGAGCTGTTGATAGTATAAAACATTGTAAGAAACGGCTCCCTCTGAAGTAATGTAGTTTTTGAGAAAGAAGTAATTTCTCAGTAAAATATTTGAATTGATTTTGAGACCTCACGCGTGAGGTCTCGAAATCAAGCATCTGAAAGCACACAACTTCGTGTGACAAGGGTGTTTTTTCTTCCATTATTATCTCGCAACTTCGAGGACTAATTGAGTTCAAATTTTCACTTCTGTGCATATGTTGAGATACACCAAGTGAGAAGACTGGTCTTTGACAATTACCAAAAGTGTCCAGTGTCTTTAACAAGTACAATGTCATCCAAACCCTCAGAGTTATCTATGCCATTATTTTTGGGGTGAGTTTGTACCAACATGAAGATGTTACCACTTCAACACGGGGCGATGTTGTACATGTTTAACAACGTGTCTCAGTTTTGTATGTCAAAACTCAAAATGCACTATTTTCCCGTATTGAACTGTCCCTTCGCAGGTTGTAAGCTTCTTGACTTGTTCATTGGGAGGTAAATTGTTTGACACCAAGCAAACATTCAAGGCTGGGTTTGCTCAGAAACCATGGGATAGTTTTGCAGGAAACCACACTCAGAAATATCATGAGAAAAATAGTGATGTGAAAAATTGTCACCTTTTAACCTCTTAATTTTTACAATAATAATAATAAGACTATTGATGTGTACTGGACATTATACAAAGAGGACTAAACAAAGGAGCGGGAGTTAGGGAGAGGGTTGGGTCGGCATCGGGGTGTGGTGAGGGTGGAGGGTGTGGTCGGGCGGGACAGACAAACAAACAGCAGGGGCTTAAAAGACGCGCTCTTTCAATTCTAAGTATACATTATTACATTATTTACAAGCAAAAAACTTTGTAGGCAACATTTCATCAAAAAATATCTTCCCTGTTTCTTTAATTAAAACCAACTTGATCTAATACAGACGCAAACAATAAAACCAACAAAAAGAGAAACAAAAGGTGTGTTTTGATCTGCATTTGTTTTGGTATTTAGAAACATGATCACTGGTACCTTGCAAAAGTCATGTAACAGGGTGCATGATTGGCTCATCGCAACACAAAGATTGGCTAACTAGCCAATCACGAAAGGTCTCCCTCACCTTAGCTTAGTTTCTCATGAAGGACTGGTGGTGCAAAGTTGAGATTTTGAAGAAGAAGAAGGATAAAAAGTAATTAATAAGTGAAAGTTACTAATTCAGAATTAAAAAAATACATGACTGTACAAAATCAAAGTAGCTGAATACCCGTTCTTCCACGCAAGGGAGGAACTAAAATTCTTAAGAATTAATTTGTACAATTTTGTTTCTCCATTAATTACCACCTACATTTTAAAAATCATCCAGAAATAAAAAAAATAAAATAAAAACAAAAATTCCCAGGGTTTGGCAAGTTTGATTGGGAATTAGAAAGATTTTTAAATGAGAATTTGGATTATGAAATAAAGGAGACCAAAATTGAAAATGTTTGACTCTACAAAATACATGCCTTCTTCAGAATATTGGATTTTAAGTATGTGCGGATATTTCAAGTTGAAGTCAGGAATTCTATCTCTTCAAGTGAAGGAGCTTTCTTACTTGTTAGAGTGGAGCATTGGTTTAAAAAAAAAAACACCCCCACTTATTCAGGGAATCGTTGCTTCTTAACTCCGCCCCCCCCCCCCACACACACAGTAGTTCAACCAACTGCACTCTCACAAACTTACCGACCCACTGAGGCCCGAGCTCTTGATGCATCGCCATCCAATGAGCGGAAGAGGTTCAGAAAAAAAACAGTCGGACTAAAACATTCATCACGGAGTGGCCATCTTGGTTTCTCTTCCCATTCAACCCAGTGTAAACCAAGCCGAGGCTGGGAGGGAAAATAGTCCGATACCTCTACATGAAGTGATAATGTCAGCTATTATTGTGAACGCTGAACACGGGGTACCTGACATCGACAAAAGCGGTAGCTCAACCGACTTCACTCATGAAGTGACCCACCTAAGGGGAATTTAGCCTACATTGCATCCAGTCTAAAACTCCATATTGGAACCTTCAAAAATATTTATCTTCATTCTGTTTAAAAAGATTTAAAAACTGGAGTGGTTAAAAATGTCAGTTTAAAAAGGCAAAACCTCAATCACAAGTTTGGAAATAATCACAATGGTTAAGTCGATGGATATTGTTTAGTTTTTTTGTTATTTAAAAAGAAACAAATTTTTGAGATTTTTCTCAGTTTTTAATATCGCCTGTGCTTTGGAGTTCACAATAACCTCCTATAATGTCATTTGCGAAGAAACGACGATCAAACAGGAAGTGCAAGAAAACTAAATGGTATAAAAAATGATAATCCCAAACAACCGTTAAAAATTCTCCGCAAACGGGAAGAAAAAACACTACATCTTAAAAAATATTACAGTTCAAAGATCTGTGGCTTAACACGCTCCTATATCACTTTAACAGATAAAAATATTGTTTCCACGGCTGTTGAGAAGAAGTTCTGCAGATTTACATTCGATTGGAAAAGTCCATTTTTCCATCAGGGGGGGGTGAGCGTCGGGGCTCGCTGTCAGAAGATACCCAAGCCGGTTGGTTTGTCTTTAAATGTTTGTATCAGCCAGTTCAGTCTTTGCATGAAACGAAACAAATATAACAAAAATTATGAGAAAAGCACTTTTCGAATGAACCAAGTTTTAACCGGTTCCCTGCAGACGACCCAAGGCACAGCTTTCAATGCAATGCACAGCGGAGGTCCAACAAACGATTGTGTAAACTCGAAACACCCGGACATTCCATTGTGCAGAGTGCACAGAGCATGAACTCACTGTGCAACGCTTCATATCCCCTTAATACAAAAAGGGAAAGGTGGTACTGGAAATCATGCTCAAAATCTCCCTTTTCCAGGGGTTGTTGTGTACTCCTCGGGTGCAGACCTTTGTCCTTTTGCTATAAGAAGATTATGAGAGATCGAGAGGCTGCTACCATTGATTGTCATTGTAATCAGCTCAACTGGAAGTAAGATCGAGTGAACCAAGATACAGGACATCCTTAGCAACTCCCCACGAAAAGTCCTAGCCGTAGCCGCAAGTTCGGTTTCGGCCTTATAAATGCTTGCCATCATTATCTATAGACCCCTTGCATATGACGTCACACTCTCAAGAAGCGCCATCCCGAGGCCAAAAGGAGGCAGATCATTGGACGATAGCTGTTCTTTGTGCGTACAAACGTGCGCGTGACCTCAGCGTAGCGTTTCGCGTTATGCAAGGGGTCTATTAATTGCTATAGCCCCCTTGCACAACGAGGAACGCTCCTCTGAACAATGCGCGTCATTTTGGAAATCAAATCTTTTGACTCCCAAAATGGCGGACAGGATAGGCGTGTGTGAGTGCGCTGAGCGTTGCGCAATGGGTCTATTCACTGGGTGCATTCGATCATGGGAACCCGACCAGCTATGGCATTTTCCACCTACCTCCTCCATTCTCATCGTCTATGAATTGCAGCTCAGCTTCTAAAGGAGACACCCTACTAGCTGGGTTCTCACCATTCTCAGCCGGCTTGTTGCTTCCATCTGTTAAAGATAAGAAGAAGAAATAACTAGATATAGTTGCACCAAAAACAAAAGGATGTTAGGCCCTTAAAGGGTGAAAGTAATGGGAACAGTCAGCTACAAAGTGAAGAACAGGGCCCTTGCAAGTTAAATTTGAACTTTTCATTTTTATTTCATTTTATAACACATCCATCTGCACAATTAGAGAAGACTCCAAATGGGGGAAACCCACGCAATAAGGTAGGGACTGAAAACCCATATCCACATGCAAGGCTCCTATCTGAGGCGAGCTTCGAACCTGGGTCCGCAGAGGTGAAAGGCAGGGACAGAAACCACTAAACCAACCTGATCCCCTGGTACAATGACATGCTCAGTCTGATACAATGTCTCGTCTGTCTCGTATTATGACTTGCTTAGCCACAAGTGACCGCTTAAATTTGAATTTCTCAGCTGTTGCATTGCTGCAGAGACGGTGAACACCCATACACAATTCTGATTGAATGTGTATGGCACGATGGTACCAGGGTTTGCCCATCTGGAGGTTACTATACAAAAGCTTGCCCGACCCATTTGACCATAAGCAACTGTCTCTTCTATAGTCTGAGGAATTTAAATTTATACTAGTAATATGGTGGTAGTGGTAATTTTTTAAAGCACTGGGCCCAGTTTCAAGCACAAAAACTAGCTAGGCACAACAAAATTATGCTCACCAGAAAAAGGTTACCAGCTAAAATATCACTGCACATGTAGCATCTGTGACTGGTATCCTGCCCATTGTCGCTTAGCAGACATTTTTTTGAGGAACATTTTCTGCTCAAGCAGCTCTACCATATTAGGCTCAGGTATCCGCCAAATTAGCCACTCAATGCTTATGAACAATAACGTCCCTGCCATTAGGCTAATCACTTTAATCCAGAAACCATATAAGTTATCCGAGGAGAACACACACTGTGCGAATAAAGTACATGTATGTATCACCCAAGGCTAAACTATCCTTGCCCTCACAGGCACCCACTCACTCCTGGATGGAGGGAAGCAATTATTGTAATTAATGTACACTGCAAAATATTATTCTAACTGCAAAAAATATTATTCTTAAAGGAAGAAAGAATCTTATTTAAAAAAAAAAAATCATGTGTCACTCCCTACAAACAATTTCTGTTAAGATTTTTTGTAGGGAGTGACACAAGAAAATTTTTCTTCAAATAAGATTTTTTCTCACTTCAAGAAAACCATTTTTAGCAATGTAGTAAAAGACTTACTGCTAAGAGCGTTGATGTGGAGACCGTCTTCAGCATCTTTGACTTGAGTTAGCACCATCTGAGCTCGTAAGGCGTCATCATCCAATGACTTCATCCTGATAGGGGTTTAGGAAAAAAAAACAGAGAGACTGAAACAGGTGTATTTAACGCCTTCATCACGGAGTGGCCATCTTGCTTTCTCTCCCATTCAGCCCAGTGTAACCAAACCGAGGCTGGGTGGGGGAAAAAAAAGTCTGGTCCCTCTATGGCAAATGATAACTTGCGTTATCATTGTGAACAGTTATACAGGGTACCTGATAAAGATAGCAACACCATGAAAAAGGTCCAACTGTGGTTGTATCCGAATTGGCGGCTGCTGCTATGGCTAAGGATGTTGCTAAGGATGTTATATACTTCAACGCATGATGGCGTGGTGATCCAGCCAAAGCCATAGCCGCCAATTCGGACATGGCTTAATCTACATCGCCACCCAAGACACAAAAAAACACCACCCAAACCTTAGACACAAAATCTTTAAATAAGAATGCGACCACTACGGGAAAGATTATTCCACCCATGATATTATATATGTTTGCAAAGGAGACCCAAAGGTCAAATTCTGTCCGACAAAAAAACATGCACTAATCTTAAAAGAAAAATCCTACCATCTGGAAAACATGTCTGAACAGAATTTGTACACTGGCCTTAAATTGAAAATTTTCATTTGAATTCACATTTGAGGCAGAACTTCCGATTCTAGCCCAACAAGACAACAAGTTCTGATTCCCAATTTTTTTAATTAGTTCCAACTTGACGGCAAATAATTAAATATGTAAGGTCAGTAACCCCAAACCAAAGCAAAAAGGCAGATTCTCACTGCAGCAATTTCAAAGCAAAAACACACAAGGCATAATATATCTGATAAGCAACAGCTGGGTCCAAATTCATAGAGCTGCTTAAGCACAAAATATTGCTTCAGAGAAATCATGCTTAGCAAATATGAGCAGGATACCAGTCACAGATGGTACACATGACATGGTATTTTTGGCTGGTAACCTTATTCCGGTAAGCATAATTCTGTTGTGCTTAGCTACGTTTTGTGCTCAAGCCAGTCTATGGAGAGAAAAAAACTGGCACCATTCTCACAAAGCAGCTAAACACAGAGAAACCTTGATCCGGTTACCAGCCAAAACTACTTCAGTGATCATTTCCGCAACCAATGATTTCCAAACAAATGGCCTCAGCATATTTTTTGTTCTGCCGAGCAGCTTTGTGAAAATGGTCCCAGTTGGTGAAAGTCACAGCACACAGTTCCCATGTCCACCTCAAGAAGTGCTAAGTCAAGAGAGATTTGCTAAGCTAGATGGAATGTTGAGCAGGAATTTGATACTCTTGCGGTTGAAAGCATGAAAGAGTGTGGAGTAATTTTTTTTAATTCGTTTACCCAACTTTCATAAATTGCTTGATTCCTTTGTTCTTTTAGATGTGAATTTTATTACTGCATTGTACCTTATTGATAATGATATTGGTTGGTATTGCTATTGATCATTCTCTTATTGTATTGGTATTACCAATAGTTATTACTGTATCAGTATTGATTTTTATAGTAGTACTGATTATTGAATCTGAATGTATTCATTACCAATGTATTCACTACTATATCAGAATTGATTTATTTATTTCAGTATTGACTATTATTGATTACTCGTTATTATTTATCAGTATCAATACTGATTACCAATATCTAATATTATATCAATATCAATTTGTATAACTTTTATATCAGTATTATTTATTATATCAGTACCATTATTGATACACTGGTTAATACTGCACTCATTATTCTTACAAGTGGTACATAATACGTAGACCCTCATCAAAATCAATACCAAAAATGATCAATATCAAATCAAATCAATAACAACCAATATCTAAATCAATACCAAACAACACCAGCATCAATATCGATCATTAGTTTTGCTACAGTCTATTGGGGGGAACAAAAAAAAACAGAAGAGGGTGATTTTCAAACTGATTTCTTGGGGGGGACATGTTTTTGTTTGAACTGAAGGGAAGGAGGGAGGGGCAGGGAGTGTCCCTACCTGGCTGCCCTCCATGCTGCCCGCTTCTCCGCCTCCTTTGACCTGAGCTCAGCCGGGGAGAGGCTTTTTTCGAGCCCATCCTCTTGGTTGACGTCGGGGCTAACGTGACCCTCAGTCTTTAATTTCTCATAGTATCTTCGCTCGGCTTTTGCCGTTCTAATTTCAGAGGGTAGCCCGGTTATGGGACTGATGCTGCAAGGAGAACAGCATTGTTTTTGTGGTAAGTGGTTGATCGGAGTGTCAAGTTAATTAGATTTCAACACTGAAGGACAGGACAGGACAAGTGCATGACCTTTCAACTTTGACCCGACTTCAAACAATAATTTGAGACATTCAGTCCATACAAAGAAGCAGATGGGTGAGGGGGGGGGTCTATGGTAATAAACATGTGCAGTGGATACATAGACCCTTTGAGAAAACACGGCTTAGGCATGGGCTTGGGCTTCGGCTCTGTTAGTTATTTAGAGAAAACGTGTGCTTTCCGTGGGCCGAGCTCAAGCCAGAGCCCAAGCCCAAGCAGTGGTTTCGCAAAGACCAACATATTCTCAGAGTTTGAAAGTTTGTTTGGTGTTATGAAGTGTCATACTACAAGAATAACTACAAGTACACAGGGAACATGACTTGAGTGATGACTAACAAGTGTAATGTAGCTTTGTTTATCCATTGAGAGACCATAGTGACCGCAGGCAACGGTAAGGCTTGACCTACCTCTTTTCAACCAAAAAGCAGGCGCGGCTCTACAGGGGGAGGGACTAGGGGGGACTAGGCGGGGGGACTAGGGAGGGGACTAGGGGGGGACGGGACTAGGGGGGGACTAGGGGGACTAGGGGGACTAGGGGGGGACTAGGGGGACTAGGGGGGACTAGAGGGGACTAGGACGGGACTAGAGGGGACTAGGACGGGACTAGGGGGAGGGAATAGGTGGGACTAGGGGGGACTAGGGGGGACCAGGGGGGACCAGGGGGACTAGGGAGGACTAGGGGGACTAGGGGGGACTAGGGTGGGACTAGGGGGGACTAGGGGGGACTAGGGGGGACTAGGGGGACTAGGGGGGACTAGGGGGGACTAGGGGGGACCTAGGGGGGACTAGGGGGAGGGGACTAGGGGGAGGAATAGGGGGGGGGGGACTAGGGGGGACTAGGGGGGACTAGGGGGGACTAGGGGGGACTAGGGGGGGGACTAGGGGGGGGGGACTAGGGGGGACTAGGGGGGGACTATGGGGGGGACTAGGAGGGGGTCCCCCCCAAAAAAACCTTTTGTTTAGCCCCTCAAACAAAAATGCAAGGGTGAAAAAGGAAGAAAAGGATACATGCTGGAAAATACTGGATCTTCATTAAAAATTCAAATGAATAGATTTGTAGGGTCTTGTCACAAATAGTGTTGGCCCAGACTACATGCACTGTTAAATGTTTTCCGAGCCATTTGATGTTTTATGTTGGACAAGTGCAGTGCTTAGAATTTGTGGTTTCCGCCGGCGCTTCCGCCTCGTTTTGTTTTGTATCACATGAACATGAAACCAATCTCAGTTTGGAATTGAAACTTGCTACGCGCCAAATACATGAAAAAATGCGCTGTATATAGTATAGGTTGCTTTCGGACTCCCAAAATTAAATAGCAGTAGCGAAAGTTAGAAGGGTGACATCACGGTGAAGGGGGTCTAACCCGCAAAAATATATTGGCTCTAGAACCGCGCCTGCCCAAAAGGTCAAAGTAGAGGTCATGGCCTGAGTTTCACATGTTAACATTATCTTCATTTCTAAAATGATGGTGAATAGGAAACGAGAGCAAATGTTCCGTTTTTAGATGTGGAATGGAAAACCCCAAATGGGGGGGAAAACCAACGCAATGAGGTAGGGACTGAAAACCCATATCCACATGCAAGGCTCCGGTCCCAGGTGGGATTCGAACCGGGGTTTCACAGAGGTGAAAGGCAGGGACAGAAACCACTGAGATGACCTGATGACTGCCATGTCTGGGTATATGGTGATGCCGATTTCAGATAGAATGGTCTCTAAAGGGTTAAAATATCAAAGCTATGACCCAACTGGAAACATCAGGGCCCAATTTCATAGAGTTGCTTAAGCACAAAATATTGCTTAACAATTTTCTGCTAAACAGAAATCAGCAGGATACCAGTCACAAATTGTACATGTGACGTGGTAGTTTGGCCGGTAACCGTATTCTGGTAAGCATAATTTTGTTGTGCTTAGCTACTTTTTGTGCTTAAGCAGCTCTATGAAATTGGGCCCAGAAGAGTTTTATCACAGTGTCGTCGATGAAACTATTATTATATTCTTTGTAAAAAACAAACATTCTCTCACGTGTGATATCACTTGATAAAAATTCACATCAACAATTTTTTAAAAATGTAACAAGATGAATATTTTTTAACCTTTAACCCTCTCGTTATCAAATTGTTTTGACATAAACAACAGCTTGTGGCCGCATTGTTTCTTCACAAAGTTTTACACAACAGAGAGCCCTTGTTCAAAGGCCAATTTTAAAAACTCTTTTTACACCTTGAATTAATTATTTACAGTAAAATTAATAATTAAACATTATTGAATTCTCTTTCATATAATCCAAAAATTATTGAGATCGGCCAAAAAAATGTCCAATATGTCATCTGTAACCTCAACACTTTTTTGTGCACAACCATACGGCGCTCAGTGGGTGTTTGGCATTTCGGATCTTTCCACTTCAATTTAAAGAGATTGCATAATAGATGGGATCTTTGTCTTTCCCATGATGGTAAGCTTGGGTATGGAGGATAAACAGCTTTATGGCAAATGGCCTTTTGTGCTCAGGCCTTTTGTGCTCAATGTCACCAGTGGTAAGGAAAGGGTTAAATCTCTACTAGGCTCTCAAACTTTGATTAGTTGCTCAGCAATGATTGCTATTAACCACTTGCTTTAACACACTTAAGAAAGGCAATTTGTGTTAACTGACCAATAACCCAATTTTTTTCAACATTCACACAGCAAAAAAAATCAGCATTAAAAATCGACGAGCTTGTTAAAAGGTAAGGTGATACTGGCTAGAATGCTTTGACTGGTATGTCTACTCTCTTTGAATCAAGATAATGTAGAGCGCTGGTGAAGTCAGCAAAGCTATTATGCCTGCTTTTTTTTTACTTATTGTACCTTTGAATCAAAAGAGTGACACTTCTTCGCCTAGTTTGCCTAGTTTCTTTTCATCAAGATATGGTCAAGCATTAGTGAAGTCAGGAAAAACTTGTGCCTGATCTAGCCCCATTGAATCAAGACATGGTACAGCTGTAGTGAGGTCACCAAGGCTGTCGTGCCTGCTATGCTCACTCTCTTTGAATCAAGATAATGTACAGCACTGGTAAAGTCAGCAAAAACTGATGTGCCTGATATGTCAACTATCTTTGAATTAAGGTAAGGTAAAGCAACAGCGAAGTCGGCTAAACCGCTTTGCCTGTTTTACTTTATACTCCCTTTGAATCAAGAAAAGGTACGACAATGGTGAAGTCAGCAAAACTTATGTGCCCCGATAGTTCTAGTCTACTTGAATCAAGATAAGGTACAAAAGTGAAAAATTTCAGTTTGGAAAACACCATTTGAGTGACGGAGAGATCCGGTCACCCCTTACCTGGAACTGGTGACGTTGAATATATCCTCCGACATTGTCTGCTTGGAAGGGGTCGTCTCTATGGTGATATTACGTGAATAATTCATGATCTCCTCCTCCGTCATGGACTGCATCTTACGGTCCTCGTCTTCCTTGATCTTCTGAAGGTCTTGGTCGCTGACGAGGTTGACTTTCTTCCCCGCTGCGGAAGATCCAAAAAATGGAGGGAACGATAATTGGACAAGAGACCGCTTTTTTTTGCAAAAAATAAATAAAGTAACTGCGGGATTTGCTGAGTGTAGATCATGTATCCTTGGTTTACAAGGTGCTGTGGCACAGTATGCTGCCGATCAAACAAGGAAAACTGGGGCGAACCTTTCTCTTTTTGATAAGTGTAACTGGGTTCTTTTAAGTGCATTACACAACACGCGGGAACTACGGCTTTACGTCCCATCCGAGGGATGCAGCAATAATGGTTAAGTGTCTTGCTTAAGGACACAAGTGTCACGACCGGGACTCGAACCCACACTCGGCTGATCAGAAACACCCGAGCTTAAGTCCGGTGCTCTTATCTGCTCGGCCACGACACGCCACGGTACAACTACCTCCCTCGGTGGCTTCGTCAACAGTGGGGCGTAATAATAAGTTATTACTTGAGGGAAAAGAGGACTGAAAAAATCTCTGACTGACCTGGTTTGGGCGTCGAGTGAGCCTGGTCATCAACCTTCTGCTCAAACCGCTTCCATTTGTCCTTGAACGCCATTCGTTCTGGACCCGTTGCATTAGTCATCGGCTAGAGATGCAAATGAGGGTTATAAGCAATAGGACTAAGTCAGTATTCAAATTCTTCCGCTAGTGTCATTTCTGTTTTTTTATTTTAACGTGCACACTAAGAGACAATGTCCACCGTTTACCTGTAAATATAGAAATGATTTCAATCGGACTGAATTCACAGTAATTTTGATCATGTGAGGGCAGGTGTAAAGTTACCAAGAACAAGTTAAACGAACTGGTTTTTTGTGTGAACCATTGAAAACAAGTCTATAAAAAAAAATTGTTTTGCTATTATTGATACCTGTTTGGGCATTGGTACCAGAAAACAACATACAGCCAGTCGAAAAAATAGATAAAGCTGAGGTGCAAGGGAAATTCGCTGTGGAAAGCGCCCTCAAGCAGTCAAAAATAGGGCCAATCGAGTCAAATAGATCAATGAACTAATATAGTAATGAACAAAATGCTGTGGGTTATCTCAGGGTTGTTCACCTTACATTTTGTTTTGTCAAGAACAAAAAATGGCTCAGTACTTTGCCGAGATTCCATGATATTTATAAAGAGGCTTTGGAAAGCAGTTGAAAATGCATGAAATGATGAAAGAAACCAGAGATGGGTGACAACAGATACCCTGATTAGGGTAGAAGAGGCTCAATCAGTGTTCAAGTTTATCCCGATTGGTATGGTTTTGATGACCTTAACTCGGTCAGCCTTAGGGTCATGCCACACGGGGGCAATTCACAGGCAACCAGTTCCAGGCGTTCTCCAAGAAGAAAAGGCATTCACATTTCGAATTCACATATTTTTATTGGGGATCGTAAAACATTGTCTGAAAAAATCACTCATGTGCTACCAAAGTGGTCCAGTAGTATGCACTGCAGTCAGTTGCCTCCAAGTTGCCTGTCAAAGTTGACTCGTGTGACAGAGCCCTTTAGGCTATGTGACATGGGGCAATTTACAGGCAACCAGTTGCAGGCAATCTCCAATAAGGAAATTCATTCAGCATTTCAGTTTTTCTCATTACTTTCCTGTGGATAGTGAGTTACAGCCAGAAGAATGTCTCCTGTGCTGCTGATTTATTTGGAGTGGGTTGCCTCCAAGTTGCCTGAAGAAAAATTGCCCTGTGTGGCATGGCCTTTACACAGAGAGATAGTCATTGTCTCCCGAGGGTGTCCCGATTTGGGAAAGCTGATAACCTGATTGGGGTAAAAGAGGCTCAAACGGGGTACAAGCTCATCCCCAATTGGGATAGTTTTGATGACCTCAACTCTCAACTTTCTCAAGAAGTTGATTTTATCTTAAGTGGTGCTTAAAAAACGAAAAGAACTTACCAACACCAAATTGAACTTTAAAAAAACAGCTCTAAAACTACAAACAATCCACTTACACAATTTTCAGCTGAATCATTCAATGATTATTTGTGAAATGAATTTTACATCCTGAACAATACACAGAGCGTGTCAACAAAATGTTCACAATGAAAGCTATCCACTAGTATAGTGTGGATATATATAAATCAACAAACAAAAGCCAACATACAAATCAACAAAAACCAATGTCTGTGTCAGCAAACATCAACACAGAAAATCAACAGATACCAATCTTTCTGTTGATGAATACTAACGCTCACGTCAACAAATATCAAAATCAACAAATATCAACGTTTATAATCAACACCAAGGTTTAAATAAAAACACCAACAAGTAAATATCCACAAGGTATCATATCAACATGCAGAATATACTCATACATAAACCAATCTCAACTAATTGACTATAAAGTCAAGAAGGTACCAACAAGGGATTAGAAAAACTTATCAACCAGATAACAACTTCCTGGAAGTGGAATCAACCAGTCACCATTAGGAATCAACACAAATCAACCAAGGATTCAACAAACATTCACAAAATCAGTGTATCATTCTTGCAAAAGATTAACAATTTTCCATACAGCTAAGGATGGGTAACAATGCATCCACTGATACTCCACACTGATCAACTAGTTTAAACAAAGAAGTGAAAGATCAACTACTTGAACTCTGAACACATAACAACAATGTAAATAAAAAGGGCATGCAACCACATACACCAAAGTCATCAACACCAAGGTTTGAAATTGACTTCACCAACAACCAAGTTTTGAAAATACAACTTCCACAAAGAAAAAGAAAACCATCAACTATCCACCAATTACAAAATGGCACCTTAGTGGATTTAACCGGCGACAAGATTTCAGGCGACATCAGCGGACTAGGCGTCCCTGCCGAGGACCGACTTGAGGTGCTCCCCGTGGACAGCCGCGCCACCCTGAGGGCTTCCTTGCGAGCCTGCCTCGCCGCTTTCAACTTCTCCACCTCCTCCTTCTCCTCGTCTGTTGGGGGGCGGCTGGGGGGCTTAGGGGATCCCGGTCGTCCCATCTGGCTGGTTTGCGGGCGACGGGAGGGGGAGCCTTTTTAACAGGCTGGGGACATCCCATTGTGGAAGAGGGTGGTGGGTGGTGGTGATAAATGAGGAAATACAGACACCACAAATGTTAACCCAAATGAAGTCAGGAGGTACTAAAAACTGTTTTGGGGAAAACTTGAAATGATAGATCGAAAACCGAGACTTGAATTTTTCCCTTTCCTCTTTTCGAAGGTAACAAAGTGCTCGATGTGCTAGGGTCAGGCTCCTAAACCCTGTGACTCAACACAACAAGTACCTAACACACACATATTGACTTAATACAAACAGGATTCCTTTCCTCTCATACAAAGCCATTTGGTTAGATAAAATACAGAGAACCTAAGAACAATTCACAGTGGTGGGACTCAAGAACCTGTAACATTTTATACACATGCCCTTACTGGAAATCTTTTATTGTACATAATAATCCAACCGTGCGTTGTACGTTGTATCAAAATCGGCCGTGGCTTACGGCTAATGTTTTGCAATTCACGAGAATTCACATACCCGTAATTTCTCTCAAGAAAACAACGAATCCCAGTACTTGTTATGAGAATGTCTGCCGTCTTTCCTTTGTCAAGTCAGTATTTTATTGTGACAGAGGAAAATGATTACTCCGGAAGATCCAAACAAGCTCCGAAAAATAATACCACGCAGAGGTTTACCAACATTGCATCTTGCAATCAGGGAGATTTTGTACAGCAGTCAGGGAGATATTTAGAAATGCATTCCACATACAGATGTAATGGATAATAACAAAAATTCCACCATCAGGGAGATTTTCAAAACTTGTTCCTCAGAACCTGGAAAGATTGGTTTATTTTCAGGGAACTTTCTGCAGAATCAGGGAGAGTTGGCAGCTCTGCAGTCGTTAAGACCTCATGTAATGGAAACAAAAGTTTCCACAATCGGGAGATTTTCAAATTTGTTCCTCAGAACCTGGAAAAATTGGTTTATTCTCAGGGACATTTCTGCACAATCAGGGTGAGTTGGCAACTCTGCAGTGGTTACGAACTCATGTAATGGAGAAGAAAAAAAATTGCCACAATCAGGGAGATTTTCAGGGAGAGCTGGCAACCTTGCAGTGGTTAAGAACTCATTCATTTCTGATCTTAATTCCTTCACAGACTGTACAGAGCATTGACAGGCATGCACTCTTGCAATCAAAGCAGAATGGGGGAAAAAGAGAAAAACTGCACTGTTGGAAAAAAACTTACTGAAATACTGGTGGATTGATCATAAATTGGTTGTAAATGTTCCACTCAAAAGATGAAGCAAGTTTGAAGAAGGTTAGGTGAAACTAAGTGAAATGCACTACTTAAATTTTAGTAAAGGATTGACAGAACCATGCGATCTAAGTCATGATGAGGAAAAAAAGAAGGAAGGAAAAATGGGCTGTGCAAGTTTGTCCAAGTATTCATCCAAAGGGACCACAGTCCGTAAGGATGTCGGCATGGGTATCATCCACTAGGAGCCTGGCTGGTAGAGCAGAATGCACTACCTTCCCATTTTTTACAAAGCATTTATGCGCAAGTGTCTTGACCGGGATTCGAACCCACACTCTGCTGCTGACAACATCAGAGCTTGGGTCGGTTGAACTAGACCGCTCGGCCACGACACGCCCATGCAGTCTATTACTTAATAATAATAGTGGCTTCTTATATAGCACTCATATCCGTCACTCAGTGACGCTCAAGGCGCTTCAACAGTCAGTATTTTCCTGCAAGGTATACATGTGGAGCTACTTTTTGAAGTTTGAGACCTATTCCTTTACATAGCACAATGTAATGGTTTACAAGGTGCTGTGGCGCAATATGCTGCCAATCAAACCAGGAACACCGGGGCGAACCCCTTCTCTTTTCGATAAGTGCACTGGGTTCTTTTACATGCATTACACAACACACGGGACCAACGGCTTTACGTCCCATCCGAAGGACGAAGCAATAATGGTTAAGTGTCTTGCTTAAGGACACAAGTGTCCACGACTGGGACTCGAACCCACACTCTGCTGAACAGAAACCATCAGAGCTTGAATCTGGTGCTCTTATCCGCTCGGCCACGACACGCCATCATGAAATGTGGCATCCCCTTAAGGGTTATCCGCTAACAATGCCGCTTCCCAGGTTGCATCTTTTCAAAAAGATAAATATCTACTAGCAAAATTGTGAAACACAAGAGAAGACTCCGGGTTGCCCGAGGGTAGCAATTACAAGACTTCTTGAAGCAATGTTATGTCAGAGATAATGGTTAATACATGAGTTTTTGGTACGAGAGAATGAATGCTCAACACTACGAAGGCAAGAAGGCATCTGTGGAGAAAATAAACAAGCTTCTGGGAGAAAAGAAGAAAGAAGTTTTGTGGTAACAGCGTGAATTTAAAAAGTACAGCTCAGCTACACTTCATAGCTTTGCTAGATCTGCTTATCAGAAGTTCTCTGCTGAGCAGAAATGGGCATGGAACCAGCTACTTGCAATAAATACCACATAGCCCTTTGGCTGGTAACCAAAAAAGGCTCAGGAAAACTTGTACTGGTAAGCGTTTTCTGAATGCTTGAGCTCATTGTGAGCTGGGCCAAAATTCATAACACTCTCACCCAGAGAATACAGCTCAGCATAAAATAAGCAAGGTACCAGGCACTGCAATGTAAATCAAATATCATTCTGGCTGGTAAACTTTGGGGCCTAGGCAAGATTTTTCAATGCTTAGCAAGTTGTCGTGCTTACCAGCTTAACAAAGTTGGTTGTTCTTTTTTCAAATCAACTAGTTCTTTGAACGAACCAAGAAGTTTTTCAAAAGTTTTCCACAGTGCTACCACAAAAACTAGGATGGAAATTTTTGATCGTGCAAGAAGAGATGAAGAGTTTGTTTATTAGCAAAGTAAACAAACAAACAGACAGAATGAATGACAGAATGAAGCCGTGTCCAAATTGAATGACTTTTCGCTACGGCAACGACAAAAAACAGAATCCCTAAACCGCAATTACCCTTAAATTGTTATGCGGAAAATTTTTGGCGGTTTGTAAAATATTATATTGATAATAATAGTACGCAGTTCTAATATAGTGCTTTATCACATCCGAGGGCAGCTCATTATTTTTTTTACAAGGTTTAAGGAGCTATGTTCAAAACGGAAGACCCATGTATTAACATAGCAACTGTAATGGTTAACAAGGTGCTGTGGCACAATCTGTGGCCAACCAAACCCCCAAACCACCGGGCATACCCCTTCTCTTCTCTTTCGCTAAGTGTACTGGGTACTTTTACCTGCATTACACAACACATGGGTCTTACGGCTTTACGTCCCACCCGAAGGACAAAGCAACAATGCAGGGCTCGAATTTGACACTGGACCACAGGCCCGAGGCCAGTGATTTTAGTATTGGGCCAGTAAACTCAAGTCCGGCGGTCTTGTGTTTTCAATTCAATAACAATTCATGTACATGTACCTCACTCTATATCTTGAACAGAAACAAATAATGTTCAAATGTTGACTTTGAGTATAATGACTTGAAATATACTTAATACCCTTAAAGACAAAATGAGGTAAATCTTCTCATATGTCTTGTGCTTGTTCAATTCTCACTTTGAATCTGGTCCTGTAAAATTATTTCTGGTCCAGTAAACAATTTGTGATACAAGTCCTGTGGTCTTGTGGATTTTCCCCAAAATTCGAGCCCTGTAATGGTTCAGTGTCTTGCTTAAGGACACAAGTGTCAAGACAGGGACTTGAAACCACACTCTGCTGATCAGAAACACCAGAGCTTGAGTCCAGTACATTTGACTGCTTGGCCACGAGCAGCAGGCTTGGAACACGACTCAGTCACTGAGTCAGCTCTATGATATCAGACATGGTATATGTGACATGGTATTTTGGACAATAACCTTATTCTGGTAAAAATTATTTGGTTCTGCCGAGTTCCTTAAGCAGTTGATGATATTGGGGCACAAAAATATTGCTTAACAATTTCCTGCTCAGCAGAAATGAGATGGACACCAGACACAAATTGTACATGTGACATGGCAGTTTTGCCTGTAACCTTGTTCTGGTAAGCATAATCTTGTTGTGCTTAGCTACTTTTTGTGCTTAAGCAGCTTTATGACATAGGACCCTGGTCTTTGTCATAAGAGACACCGTACTGTAGCAGTCGCTCTTATTGGACACGGCATGAGAGAAGGAAACGAAAACAGAGAAGCGAAAAGCTTCTCGGCAGAAGACCGTTACCTGGGGTGATGAAGGCGGACTGGAGCTGCTGGAGGAACGGCTAGTGGCGCCACTGGATGTGGAGACCAGCTTGGACCGGCCAGCCTGGTCCTTTGTGGGTCGGGGCGCGACAGGAGGGCCGGATTTCTTTGGCTGTGCCAGGGAAAGAGTAGGTACGTTTGGCAAGAAAACAAAAACAAAAGAAGGACATGCAACTTTCTTTGCTTTTTTTTTGGGGGGGGGGGAAAGGAGGAGGGGATTGTTCGGAGGAAGGAGTAGCAGATGATGGGAGTATTTTAAGTGTGCAGGGTGAAATTAAGTTAGAAAATAAAGAGGTTTAGGTTGCAGGAGATGTATTTACTTCCTTTCTTCGACCATGGGAACTGAGGAGACAATTCAATCGCAGTTAAATGACAATTGTTTTTGTATTTCGCAACGACTGTTTTGTTTGTCACTGAATTATCCCCGCCTCATTTTGGTTATAGATGGGTTTGATTGAGCAGTTGAAAAAGATCCTTAAAATGTAGTTGTGCTTAAACTTGTCTAAAACTGCAGTTTGTCAACAACAAAAAACAGGGAAGAGTCAAGCACAGCAAGACTTTGTACAGTGTTTTGCAAGTTTCAATGGCAAGGCTGTGAGACCGAAAACAAGGGCATCAGCTGATCAGCTGAAAGGGTTTCAACAAAATCAGGATATTGTGAAACCTTCTAGAGAGTAAGATCTTTTTGAGAAGACTGAATTTATGATGACATTTCTAAACAATGGATTGAACAATGTCAAAGACAGTCTGCAGACACTGGGACTATGCTTTCATTGTACGTTACAGACTTGGCCCTTGGAAAAAAGAAGGACAATTTTATTGAGTACATTGGCTAACCTACATGCACATGGGACATAGGCTTTTTCTGGGCTAGTTAATAACAATGTTGCTAATTTTTCTGAAGCCAAAAATTCAGGAGACTTAAGTAGGAAGAGTATCATACCTGACGCTATGAACATCAATGGAGGACTATTTGGGACGCTAGGTGGCAGCAGACTTACCAGGTAAATCCATTGTTCTTGGCATTGTGAGCATGCTTAGAACTACGTGAACAATGGAATTTTACTTTGTATGTCTGCTGCCATCTAGCATTCAAAAGCCTCAAATTAATTCTTGAATCTCCTGCAGTTTTTCCTAGCAAAGATCCGAGTAGAACTAAATCTGAAGCTTTTTTCAAACAGCCATAGTAAACTAATTCAAACCAAGGTCACCAAAATGAGGCAAGAAGGGCAAATAGTCCGGTCCCTTGTTGTGAAAAAAGCAATTGCAACATTCTTCGTCAACGGGTATTCGGATGTCCCGAAAAAAGATGGTCACATTTGGCGAAGGTCTGCGGACGGGAAAGACTATCCGTTCGTAAAAATGTTATCACGATAAAAATTGTCTCGATCAGATCCCTCGGCCTTAGGGTGCGTCTTTGTTATGCAACATGCAATAAAGGTGTAGTGTTAAGCTGAGCCATGCAACCATGCTGTTAGTGTTGTGGAACTTCCAAGATGTTTCACCGGGATAAAGAGTAAACCAAATCTTAATTGGGGTTGGTTTACCAGACTAGGAGCAAAGTCTAAATCAGTTGCCTAGTATACCTGTATGAAAGTTGTACATTAGTTAAGTCTTCAAGGGGTTGGGGTTGGGGGTAGGGGTATGGTGGGTATGTTGGGGTAGGAGTATGTGGGTAAGGTGGGGAATGGGGTATAGGGGTATGGTGGGGTAGGGGTACGTGGGTACGGCGGGGTAGGGGTACATGGGTATGGTGGGGTAGGGGTCGTGTGGGTATGGTGGGGTAGGGGTCATGTGGGTATGGTGGGGTAGGGGTCATGTGGGTATGGTGGGGTAGGGGTCATGTGGGTATGGTGGGGTAGGGGTCATGTGGGTATGGTGGGGTAGGGGTCATGTGGGTATGGTGGGGTAGGGGTCATGTGGGTATGGTGGGATAGGGGTATGTGGGTATGGTGGGGTAGGGGTCATGTGGGTATGGTGGGGTAGGGGTATGTGGGTATGGTGGGGTAGGGGTATGTGGGTATGGTGGGGTAGGGGTATGTGGGTATGGTGGGAGGTAGGGGTAGGGGTAAGGGTGAGACAGCTGTCTGTACACCATCAGTTGCCTTATACCTTCATGAAAGTTGTAAATTAGTTTAGCCTTCAAGGGGTTGAGGGTAGGGGTATCTGGGTGTAGGGGTAACTGGGTGTAGGGGTAACTGTGTGTAGGGGTAAGGGTGGGACAGCTGTCTGTACAAGATATGAACCATCAGTTGCCTTATACCATTATGAAAGTAGTAAATTAGTTTAGCTTTCAAGGGGTTGGGGTAGGGGTATCTGGGTGTAGGGGTAACTGGGTTTAGGGGTAAGGGTTGGACAGCTGTCTGTACAAGATATGAACCATCAGTTGCCTTATACCTTCATGAAAGTTGTAAATTTGTTTAGCCTTCAAGGGGTTGGAGGTAGGGGTAACTGGATGTAGGGGTATGTGGGTGTAGGGGTAAGGGTGAGACGGCTGTCTTAACAAAATATGAACCATCAGTTGCCTTACACCTCTATGAAATTTGTAAATTAATTTAGTCTTCAAGAGGTTGGGGGTAGGGGTACATGGTGGGAGGGGTATGGGAGAGTGGAGAGGGATATTGATTGTGTGTACAAGGTGTGGACCATTCCTTTTATTTATGCCTCTAAAAGAAAGTCACGATTGTTATCTCCAAGGGGTTACGGTAGGAGGATGAGGGTAGAGGTGGGGAAAGGGGTGATGGTAGGAGTGGAGAACGGTTGAGGGGAAAATCCAAGTAACTGGAGCAATTTATTTTACCAAACCCAGGGGAGGAATTACTGGGTTTTTGTTGCTAGTGTGGTGACATTTTTAGTGCGTCTTGGTGGTGGTGGTATTGGGGGTGGGGGGTTCAGCAATATAGTTATTTACTTAGCATAGCAGTTAAGTTTCCAAAGAGCTGAAGGGTACAACATATTCTTGGAGTGGGAAGAGGGAAGGATGGTATTCTGTGGCTTTACTTTCAGTTGGTGAGAGGGACAGGGAGGCGGAGGGTGGAGGGTAGGTGTAGGGGTTGGGTGTCTTGGAGGATTCTTTGTAGATGGCTGGAGGTGGAGATGGGGTATTTATGGGATGGGTGGGGCATTTGGAGGTAAGGGTATTTAGGAAATAGGGTGGGGTGGGGTGTTTGGGGGTAGGGTGGGCTGGGGCATTTGGAGGTAAGGGTATTTAGGAAGTAGGGTGGGGTGGGGTATTTGGGGGTAGGGTGGGTGGGGCAATTGGAGGTAAGGGTATTTAGGAAATAGGGTGGGGTTGGGTATTTGGGGTGGGCTGGGCTGGGGCATTTGGAGGTAAGAGTATTTAGTTTACAGGGTGGGCTTTTGGGGGGGGCTAGGGTGGGTGTATATTAATGGGATTGAATACTGGGTTGACAGCACATTCAATGGAAGGCAAGAGTTTCCAGCTCCGGTCATCCAAATGCAGTCAGAAACCATGGTTGGGACTGTGGTATACTAGTGGGGTTTGTCTGGGGGGATAGTTGCCAGTAGAGGTTGGAATTTTAGAGCTTGCTGGGTTTCCACCGCAAGGGGTGTATACTCTCAAAGCAGTTTGCCTCTTAGCAGAGGTACAGCTTTAAGGCAACCGGGTTGGGGGGGGGAGCATGTAACTCGGGGCATGGATGGGGAGGGGGAAGGGGCAGAGAATGGGGAACCACAAAGTTTCCAAGCATCAAAGACACCCACACTCTTAAGGCTGCTTCCCGAATGAATCAGACTCGGCTATGGCTACGGCTACATAGCCGCTGGCTGAAGCAGCACTGTTTGAAGAACAGACCTATTTATATTCAGGCTGTCTGGCCATAGCCACCGTCAGGAGCCTGACACACATTCAGTTCTTCCCAGACGGGGAAAAAATGCATTCATCTTATTCACTAGCTCAAGAGACCGCGGCTAACTTTTCCCCAAAAAATCACAAATTAAAATTGTGTGATTTTGAGTCTTGTTTCCCATGTCAAGAAAAATAGCCCTCCCCCCACCCCCAATTTTCTTACTGTTTGTCTTTTTCTGTACACAAAAGATGCTGTACTTTCTTGTGAAAAATCCTAGTTATAAATCCATATTTTTTTCACAAACACTGAATCAGGTTTAAAGAGAGTGAACAAAATATGCTCATTTTTTTATTGGAAATGAACAAAATCCAAATATCAAAACAAACTACCTAGAAACAAAAGAAATCAATTTAAAAAAAAAAATACTACACTGGTTCTGGGTGTGCAACGTCATGCTTGAGGAGAAAGATGCAACCAACCTTTTCCTGCCATTAATAAAAAAAACGGTCACCGAGAGCTGTGCTTTTCCAAAAAGATTTGTCACCACAAAAACGCTGGGCCCAAGTCCATAGAGCTGCTTTTAAGCAGAAAAATATCTCTGGTTTCCGGCAACATCAACCCCACCCCTAAACCACCAATTAAAGGTGACTGCAACCAGACGACACCGTACCACATTGGTGTGGTTTTTGGTACATGTCACCCAGTAAAAGGGGCTTTAGTAACGTTGCATTTTCTCATCAAGATTGAAATTTCTGCCGCATTCTTTTTTTTTTTTTTTTCCCCCTTCTTTCTCTCTCTCTTTCTCTCTTTCTCTCTCTTTCTCTCTTTCCAACAGTGCCGATGCTTACCTTTTCATCGGCAGGAAGTGGGCTGAAGGGCGGGGGGCTTGTCAGGGGCACCGGCGGTGGCGCAATGTCTTCCTCGGGCGTGGCCTGAGGCTCGGGATTGCTGTAGTTGTTGGGGATGACTATCGGTGTTGGAATGGAAGGAGTGGTTTCGGTGACCGGTGTCTTATTCTCCAGCACCTGAAAGAAAGATGAAGAGAACCGCACTCGACAAAGTTTCATTTTAAAAAAAAATATAATAATAATTTTTGTCTCTCTGTTACAGTAAGAAAAAAAATCAAACCCATGTGAAAGGAATTGAATTCTGTTCACAAGTGATCTACGGAAAAACTCTGGGTGGTAAATTAACCCAGAACCCAGAACCCAGAACCAAGAACCAAGAACTCAGAACCCAGAACCCAGAACCCAGAAACCCCCAAAACAAATTTCAGGGGTGACAGTCACTGCCTCGGGCCTGTGGTCCAGTGTAATTTTGGAACCCTGGTACAGGTCAGCAACTGCAAAACAAGAAACTATTCGTTCATTTTCCCTAAGCACAAACGATCTCTCAAATAGTCGTGTGCGGGGAAGAAGAACAGAAGGAAAAGTAACTGGAAGAAGAGGGCGTGAGCAAATATTGTGCAAAATTGTGTTTCAAGAAGACTGAGTGTGAAATCAGTTTTCTGCCATTCATTAGTCATCATAGGAAGGTTCAACCCTGCATGGGAATGGGAAAATTTCGGGTAATTCTAGCAACAATATTGTAATCGTAATGCCACAGTTGTTTTTGTCAGAAGCAATTAAATTGCTCACAACCTTTTGTTACTGGAAAAAAAAGGTACTTTGTGTGCCCTATGCCCTTCTTCCGGGCGCACAACGAAATATCATTTGGAATTACTCAGACAATGAAATCATGATTTTTAAATACAATTTACAATGCACATGCACTGAAATAAGCCACTACAAAGCTACCATGCAAGTCATGCGCTATCTATGTTGTATCAACACAATAAAAATAGAACACACACAGAATGCCAAGCTCAAGTGTCGTCTGTGTCTGCTGTGCACGCCCTCTTTGTCAACTGTGGACATAGAGTGCCCTCTATGTCAGCCATGGACATAAGCGTATCAATACCATGTGACATGCATGCATGGCAAAAATCAACCAACTGGAAAGAAGCAAAGTTGGCATACAGCTTTAAAAAAAAAAAGGGCAGCATGCATAAATTGCCTCAAAGCAGATACATACAGGCAAACTACAACCAGCGTTCTCCAAGTTCAGTTTCTATCAACAGGGCCCAATTTCACAGAGCTGCTAAGCAGAAAATAATGCTTAACAATTTTCTGCTAAGCAGGATACCAGTCACAAGTTGTACATGTGACATGGTATTTTGGCTGGTAACCTTATTCTGGTAGGCATAATTTTGTTGTGCTTTAAGCTACTTTTTGTGCTTAAGCAGCTCTATGAAATTGGGCCCAGGCAGTGTCCGGAATCAAGCAACTCTGGCTATGGCTGCAATGACAACATTGAAGAATAGGCCTCTTCAGCCATCCAGTCATAGCCACTGTTTCAAAGCCATTATTTCGGACACGCCCTTCTGTCGATCCTTAACCGTTACTCCTCAATCACACCCCACAATGTCTCAAAATGAGATTGGCACAGCTGGCCACGCCCACAAAATGGTTGGTTTGGACACGCAACACCAATTCTATCAAACTCATTTCAAAACTCGGTAATGGATTTTAGAGGATTCGAGAGGAAAAAAGGGTCAAGCATGCCTGTCATGTACGGTAGATTTTAAAAGGTAATCAGTAGCTAGCGACCTAGCTTGACCTCATCAACGAAGAGATGTGTAGAACTCTATGGGATCATTGTTGATGAGGTCAAAGCTAGGTCGTGACTACCAGTTACCTTTTACAATCTACCTTCTTGTACAGAGACTTATTAGGGAAGAAAGTAAAGTATAGAGAACATGAATACAGCCATTATCATCACTGGGACATTTCAACGATTTGAGAAAAGAAAAATGCATATTTATCGAATATTGTGAATATTCATCACAAATCATAAAATAAAAAAAGTACTTGAAACAGGGGTTTTTAACGCATTCGCAAAATAATATCAAATCATTCAAGAAAAGTTTTTTTTTCAGGAACCATAACAAAGGAGGCAACTCAAATTTCACATTGAACTTTGACACCAATAGCCATACCGGCTCTTCCTTTGCCTCAGGGGGTCGGGGCTCAAAATCTTCCATTGTAATCATAGGCGCCGCGTTAACTGGCTCTTCCTTTTCCACAAGGAGTAGTAGGGGCTCAATGTCCTCTAATAGATTCATGGACGTTGTGTAATCTGGCTGTTCCTGCTCCTCAGGGGGAGGGGATTCAATAGCGTCCAATGTTTCCATTGGCGGTGGTGTGTTTACCGGCTCTTCCTGTACCGCAGGGGGTGGGGGCTCAATGTCTTCCAATGTTCTCATGGTGGCTTTGTTTATGTGGTTGTCGGTCCCGTCCGCCATTAATAGCCTTTTGGTGTCTTCCTCCCTCTGTAACCTCATAGCCTCCTGGATAAGACAAGATTTCAAAGACGTCAAATTCTGTCAAGTTGGGGAAAATTATATATATATATATTTTTTTTTTACATAACAAAAAAATTCCCAGGCAAAGTTCTTACAGACCAAAGGTTGCATATTACATCAATTATTTATCATGGCTTAAATTTCTCACGATTTATATCAACATTTTCCACTGTTTACAGGAATTCGAGTGCACTCGCTCATTTGTCTAGGACTACACATTTGTACAGCTCATCATCTGCTTCCAAGTATCCCCACAGTTCCTTGTTGACTTACAGAAGGCTTGATTATGTTTTTCCAACAAAACAAGGGACACAATTTCAAAGCTGGTCATAAACTTTAGACAAGCCGATGCTGCATACTCCAAAGGAGTTGAGACGGTTTCAGGAATGAATAAAGGCCCAATAAACAGGGGGTAGTAACAGAGAAAAGATCGGTTTAAGTCGACTTTTGGAGATTCAAATTTCCATGGTGGCCGTTTGTGAATGCTGTGGCCAGAGACGCGGTTGGTACCCCGCTGTCCACTTCACTATAAGCGTGGGTAGATTCAACGTTCTTGATGAACACACCATTAGTTTTTTTGCTGTTTCTCAACAAGTAGACACTGTATTCATCTGAAACTTTACATGTGACTTTTATTGTTTCTTTCTTTATAATTTTGCCTGTAAATCAGCATTACGTCCTGACAAAAACCAAACGATGACCCTACCTATAAAACATGCTTTAGTGTACAATAGTTGGTATCTTTTTTTTAAAGAATTAATGTTAGAGTTTACCGTCAAACATGCTTCAAATTCATGTAAATTGGGTTCCTATTAATACTGAAAGTTAGAGTGCAACTTTTAGTCATGTGAGATGTCACACTTGTGTTTTTTATAATAATAATGAGAGTGTGCCTTAAATTGTTATATTTACATTAGTTGATTATCAAGATGAACATGAGTGCCCCTTTAAGACATTGCATAATAAGAAGACATACAACAACCACAAACTGAGTGCACCTTTAAAGTATCGCATTCGGTCAGCCAGGTTTCCTTTAACCAGTTAGCGCCGGGGATCTTCCTTTTTTATTTTCACTTCCACCCTGACGGGATTATTTTCACAGAAGTGCAGGAATCGTTTCTCATTGGATTTTGAAGTACACCACTTCGCTGGCGATTAATGACGTTGAAAGTGACCTTGGTAGTGGTACCAACGCAATAATGGTAACATTTAGTACTCCAAACATTCTTGTGTATCGCCGAGGAGTTTTCAAGTTGAACACTGCCCTCAACGGCATGCCACACTACACAGTACATAATGAGCTAGAATTTTTTTTGGCTGAGATCATGCAAACTTGCTGTCAATACGAACCCCGTTCTACAGCATAGTGACTTGACACTTTTCAACAAAATGGCAGACTTGATGATGACCAATGAAGATGTTTACATCGAGTCGACAGAAAGTATTGGAAGAATATGAGGTCGTTTTAAGTCATGAGCTGGACCAGCATGCAATACTCACATTGATGTGCGCATTGAGCTTTTGCCCCCCCCCCCCACACACACCATTTCCCGCAAATCCCCACCCTGTTTAAATACGCATCAGACTTGCACAGTCTGTGCACCAATCCATTTTAGGTCATTTGAATACAATCCTGTACCCAAGTTTTTCCCGCCATTGCTGGGATGCAACTACGCTTGTTTGAGCGCACGCTTTTACCCGCGAGCTTTTGCTTCATGCTCGTGCTAAAAGACATCATTGGTTGAACATGCCTTAGGATGCCTACAAAAGTGACGCTGGGCGCCACGTGTGGAAGACAGCCTACCCAGTGCAGTGGCACGGCACATAACGATCCCTGGGATTTGTCCATTGACCCCCTCACACCAACGTCACCCGTGGCTACTGCCTGCCATGCTGGCCATTTTTGAGAGTCCAACTACACGTACAAAAATTGTACGCCGCGTGGCCTCAATAGGCCCTTCCCATGAAATATGTAAATCAAACATCGCGCGTGCGCACTCACTCTCTCTACTGGTTGGCAAAATGAGTGAATATCGCGCCTTTATGTATGGGACTGATGGTGGCGTGACGCACACTCACTTGTGCATCTGCCTAGTGCACAACTCTACGGCGTTTGCCAACCAATAGTGTCTGTACGCATGCTCGAATGTAATTAGCATATCTCATTGGAAGGGTCCATTGCACGCACACAGACACACACATGGACACACACTCCCAAAATGGCGCACTGTGATGATGACATCAGATGAATTAGGTCAACACAATCCCCCTTAATTGTTTGCCTTTAACAATTAGCCATTCACACTGCAACCACATCACTGTTTTGGGGGTTTTTTTTAACGTTCAGACAAGCATTGTTTTTAAAGCACAGTTTGGATGAGAACTGATGATTTGTTTGTTGTTTTTACCTGGATGGAGGCATCCTTGTTTTTGTTTATGTCGCGAGTGGAATGAAACAAAAATGACAACAGAATGAAAAAAACAGGATCAAGGTGAGACTGATTTCAGATGAGAAAATTTACCCGAAGAAATCAAAATCAGACCTCAAAGAGCTTGTTTGAGGATTTGTAAATCGTCTGCATAACAATTAATGATTATATTTTTGGCACAAACATTTATTTTCTGCTGTTTAGCGCCGTCCAAAAATATTCAATTAGCAAAAAAGACAGCAGTTTAGACAAATACAGTGCACAGTGTTCAAAACTCCAAGACAGCAACAACCAACACAGATGCTGCACCTCCCCCTGCTATGATGTCACATTAGCTTCATGAATATGCAAATCTTCCTTGCGTTAACAGTAACAAATCCCAGACAAAAAAAAGGCAGCACTATGCTTTCAATACAAATCTAATTGTGAATAATGTTTCTTCATTTAAAGGCAAAGTATACCTTTGGTTTTTTTATTTGTTCGATTGCTTTAATCTACATTTGTATATAAACGTAGATATATACAATAAAACTAACCAGTGAAAATTTGAGCGTTTTTTGAAATATCGCCGAAAAACTGGAGCTGTTTATGTCCACGCAGGAAGAATAATCTGTAATTGGAACACACAATCTGAGAAACGTTTCATGCAGAAATGATTCTCAGATTGAAATGTTTTTGAATCCCACTCTCTAAAACCCCATTCCTTTGAAGGGAATTGTTTCTCAAAAATGTTATACACTATCAACAGCCGCAGTGCTTCTTAACATGAAGGTTTTTTATGGCCACTCATTTTTGGAGCAGTTAGCAAAGGTATACCCTCTCTTTAAAAAGAAAAGCCTACCACATGAATTTGTTTCAGTCTAAAGTTGCCTTTCTTGTTGACTACAAATTAAAAACACAGGAGTAATTTCCGAAGGGGGGAGGGTATGGTTTGCCAGAGACAAGTTTAAGAGGCAGCTCTTACCAGTTTAACAAGGTCTTCTTTTTCCCACTCCTCCGTCTCTTGCTGGTATTGGTTCTCCTGCGGGGGCAAAGACAGCATGCAGTGGTTGTTGACCAATGTGTCATGGCATTCACACAGAGAGTATAAAGACGTCCGTACAGACGGAAGGAGGGTACATACAGGGGTGGGGTTACACAGAGTGACATCCGTACAGATGGCAGGAGGGTACATACAGGGGTGGGGTTACACAGAGTGACGTCCATACACATGGCAGGAGGGTACATACAGGGGTGGGGTTACACAGAGTGACGTCCGTACAGATGGCAGGAGGGTACACACAGGGGTGGGGTTACACGGAGTGACGTCCGTACAGATGGCAGGAGGGTACACACAGGGGTGGGGTTACAGAGAGTGACGTCCGTACAGATGGCAGGAGGGTACATACAGGGGTGGGGTTACAGAGAGTGACGTCCGTACAGATGGCAGGAGGGTACATACAGGGGTGGGGTTACAGGGAGTGACGTCCGTACAGATGGCAGGAGGGTATATACAGGGGTGAAGTTACAGAGAGTGACGTCCGTACAGATGGCAGGAGGGTACATACAGGGGTGGGGTTACAGAGAGTGACGTCCCTACAGATGGCAGGAGGGTACATACAGGGGTGGGGTTACACAGAGTGACGTCCTACAGATGGCAGGAGGGTACATACAGGGGTGGGGTTACACAGAGTGACGTCCATACAGATGGCAGGAGGGTACATACAGGGGTGGGGTTACACAGAGTGACGTCCTACAGATGGCAGGAGGGTACATACAGGGGTGGGTTACACAGAGTGACAGTCCATACAGATGGCAGGAGGGTACATACAGGGGTGGGGTTACACAGAGTGACTCCATACAGATGGCAGGAGGGTACATACAGGGGTGGGGTTACACAGAGTGACGTCCATACAGATGGCAGGAGGGTACATACAGGGGTGGGGTTACACAGAGTGACGTCCATACAGATGGCAGGAGGGTACATACAGGGGTGGGGTTACACAGAGTGACGTCCATACAGATGGCAGGAGGGTACATACAGGGGTGGGGTTACACAGAGTGACGTCCATACAGATGGCAGGAGGGTACATACAGGGGTGGGGTTACACAGAGTGACGTCCATACAGATGGCAGGAGGGTACATACAGGGGTGGGGTTACACAGAGTGACGTCCATACAGATGGCAGGAGGGTACATACAGGGGTGGGGTTACACAGAGTGACGTCCATACAGATGGCAGAGGACATACGGGTGGGATTACACAGATGAGTCATACAGTGGGGGGTGGGGTAACAGAGTGACGTCCGTACAGAGGAAGGGGGAACACACAGGGGTGGGGGTTACAGAGAGTCGGGGGGGGGGGGTTTATGAAAGAGAGAATGCAAAAAGCGTCGGATGTGGATGTTCGTCGACCAAGATGTCAAGACTTGGATTGAAGAATGAAGAGCAACGAAAAGGTGGTTTAAGCGGGAAGCAAACACGTAATGGTGAATGCTTCTCAAGTGTCGGTATATATCAGCCACAGATGGGGGAACTCAAAGCAGCTGTTGACAGATTAATACCTTGTAAGGTTGTACAAGGTGATGCGGCGCAGTCTGCAGCCAACCATGCCAGAAACAACTGGGTTCTTTTACATGCATTAACACAACACATGGAACCTACAGCTTTACGTCCCATCCAAAAGACGAAGGGGTGGGGGTGGGGGTGAGAGAGAGGGGGGGGGGGGGTAACAGAGCGAAATAGAAAGCACCAGGGCACAGAGGTACATATTCCCTTGGGAGCCACTGCTGAGTGGAGAGTGTTCCAGTCAGTTACAATCCCATTTGAAAGTGTTTTCGACACAAACACTTACAAATTCAAACTTTGAGCGAGTGACAACACTGTGATACAACGATTTGAGGAGCAAGCACAGAGAATTACATAGGAAGGAAAACTCAAAACCATAGAGGGAAGACAGAGACACAGAGGAGGGGAAGACAGGGTTGGAGGAAGCAGGCTTTGGATGCAGGAAGGAGGCGAGATGGGTGCAGGATAGGCGACATGATACGGGTGTGGTCCAAACACCATGCAGTTAGCAACAAACCACGATGCAGTGTTATATAATCCTACAGTGCTCAGAGCGGACATATGGCTCCAAATGTAACTTCCTTATGTTACCGTGGTGACATTTTCTTTTCTTGGAAAACGACTGTGTCAGACAAAGATCTGTTCACTTTTTCTTTTTTTTTAATCTTACTAAAAGACCAAGGGTGCTTCTCAAAGCTGGTAAGCACAAACTTTTCACCAAGCACAGGAAAAGATTGGCAAAAACAAAACACAGCCGAAGAGCCATGCTACTAACACATGGTTCTGACCGGTACCCTGCTATTTTCAGCTTATCAGAAACCTGCTAACCAAACATTTCTGCTTAACCGCTGTATGAATTAAGACGCTAATTGTATTATTTTAAATTCTAGAAATGGGATAACACTTTAGTTTGCTATGAAAAGATGTATACATCACTATATGGTCAAAACTATGTGCAAGGTATTTTGGCAAAGTTCCGAGACTAATCCTTTTCATTTGGATTGTTCCCCTGAGAATGAGCGGCGACCTTTGCTTGACCTCGTCAATTAATGATCCCATAGAGCTAGATTGTCGCATCAGTGAAAATATATCATATCTCGCCCAAAAAACGCTCCGTGCAAAAACTTGGTACCTCCCGGGTCTATTTTAAGCGAAATACAAAATTTTGACCATTTTAAAACCAAGTGCTATTTAAGGAGAAACTATGCCAACATACAACTTGTTGCCAGATGGGTACGCAGCTAACAGTTATCCTTTAGGATCTACCTCTTCAAAACATACACGGCACATTGTGCACCAAGGGGTCAAAGGTGAAGGGTCATGACCGGTCAAATGAAACCCACCTGATTCAGACGGTTAAGTTCCTCGGTCGTCATCTCCCGATCGATGGACGATATGCTCTCCTGACTCGTCCGCTTGTTGCTGTCAAAGTGTTGCAGCGGGTTGCCCACGACCCCGGGTCGCGCCTGCCAGAAGGCGACCTCCTGGGGGTCGTACCCGTCGCAGACGAACAGCTGGATGCGCTCACCAGAGCTTCGCAATCCCCGTACGGCGTCGCCATGTCTCGCCCCGAGCATGCTTTGACCATTTACCTACGTTCATGAAACAGTGATACATCATTTTTCAATTTGGCTAGAAACCTTGTTTGTGACAAACTATGGAAGAAAATTATCTTTGAGCGTGGATTTTGTTTAAAGGGAAGGTATACGATTGATAATCACTCTAAAAATCATGGCAATAAAAACTGACCTGGTTAGAAGTACATCAGCTTTCGATAGTATAAAGCATTTTGAGAAATATTTCAATTCAAAATAATGTGGATATGGAAAAAGATGTCAGTTTTTATCCACCAAAATGTTTCTGTCTAGAGATTTTTTGCGATATCTCAAACACGCTTCCACCTTTTGAAATGAAATTTTCACAGGTTAGTTTTATTGTATATATCTACATTTATATAGGATTAAAATAATCAAACGGTCCCAAAAACCAAAGATATACTTTGCATTCAAAGGAAAAAGCTGGAATCACTTACCTCCAAGATTCTCATTCCCACATTTAACCTTGCGTCCCTTGATGCAGCTCCGATTTCATTAACCTTCAAAAGAAATTTCAAACAAAATTAAGATTCAAGATTCAAAATATAAAAGCTTGGAAACCATCTATGCACCCACCTACCTTCCCTGAGGTTTCCTACCTCAAACTTTACCCAGTACCCAAGCGTTTCCCACCTCTGATTCAAACGTAACCTCAACATTATCACCAAGACGGTTCCAGGTTTCCTACCCCATACTCTACCCAGTACCCAACCACTAACCAACTTTGGTGTAACTGCAACCTCAACATTTTCACAAAGACAGTTCCTGGAGGTTTCTTACCCTGAACTATACCCAGTACCCAATCGCTACCCACCTTTAATAGCAATGTAGCCTCAACATCCAGATGGTTCCCTGAGGTTTCCTTCCCCAAACTGTACCCAGTACCCAACCGCTACCCACCTCTGATCATAACATAACCTCAACATTTTTCCCAAGAAGGTTCCCCAAGGTTTCTTACCCAAAGCTATACCCAGTACCCAATTGCTACTCGCTTTTAAAATTTCCACAAAGAGGGTTCCCTGAAATTTCTATACATAGTACCAAATAGCGACCTCCTTTTAATATGAACATAGCCTCAAAATTTCCATGAAGAGGGTTCCCTGAGGTTTCCTACCCTAAACTAAACCCAAAACCCAATACCCAATCGCTACCCCCATTAATACAAATGTAGCCTCAACCGTTTCACCAAGAGTTTTCCCTGAGGTTTGCTACCTCAAATTCGTACCCTATACCAATGGCTACCCACCTTTGATATAAATATACCCTCATCATTTTTGTCTAGGGGGTTGCCTGGGTGACCCTTATTGCCTCCTCGGATACTGATGCCTAGTTTCTCTCCTGGTGCTTTGACAATGGTGATCTCCTACAAAGAGGAAGAAGGTGAGAAAAGAGCAGGGCAAAAAATTAGCTGGGTACCAGTATTACATCCATTAGGGCTCACCCTTCAGTAGCTCAATGCGATTAGGCACTGCAAAATTACACTTGTGTAACAGTGGCCAAGTGGTTAGACTGCAGGACTTGCAATCACAAGGTTGTGGGTTCGAATCCAGCCAAGCTAACCGCTGATTTCACAGTAACTACAGTAAGTATTGTCGTCTAGTTACTGAATCACAATTTATTGACTTGTGCAATTCATAATCAGAGACGTTAAACCAAGGTTTGTGTGAGAGAGATTGGCTGTTACCAGCTTGGCGTTTATATCCCCTTGTGGGAGCTTTTGCCGAGATCCCTTGCTGGCGTAGTGGTATCTTGCCTTGCCTTCCACCTCTGGGGACCCCAGTTCAAATGGGTTTGGGTTTTTCAGTCCCTGCCTGATTATGTGGGTTTTCCCAGGAATATTTCTCTGGTTTTTCCTCCCACACCTAAAACTTCCTTCATTGTCTTCTCTCCACTGGGGGTTCTTGGCTAGTATAGTGATAAAGTTCGCTTTCTTTCACAACCAGAACAAATGAAATGAAATAAATGAAATGAAACGACAAAACCCAATAACATTCCCCCATGTACGGTACCTGTAGTCCACTGGGTGGAGCGTCGTGACTAACTCTGAGTAGGATCTCATGAGCGTTGGAGAGGAGCGCCGTAACCGCCTCCTGGTGCGTGGCGTGCTGCATCTCCACTCCGTTTACTCTGATGATGCGATCGCCGACGCAGAGGTTCGTTCTGGCCGCCGACCCGTTAGGAACAATCTGAAATGGAGGGGGAAATCTAATTAAAGGATGTGCACAACATCGCTGAGATATTAAACTGGCATCAGGGATAAAAAAATAGTATTATGTTTTACCCATACACCGATGTGTAACAAGAACCCTGGGGTGGGATTCGAACCCCAGGTCTTCCGCATTCTCTAAACCAGGGTTGCTTTCCACTTGTCCAAACATACATGTATATCACAAACATTTAAGCAAAAACAATCACACTCAGTGGAACCCACACCTGACTGATGTCAAAATGGCCGCTAACAGCCATGACAGTGTCAGGTGACTCCAAGGATTATGGTGTCTCTGATGATGGGAAAATGAACGACACATTTTTTTTCCGCACCCACGATCACATTACAAAATAACCACTTTAAGGACCGTCCAAAGTTTTCAACATTTTTCAGGTTGTACAGAGAGTACCCCTTTTGAAGACCACCCCCCCCCCAGTAATACTTATCACTATTTTCCTTTCAAATTGAAGCAAATTATCTGAACACCAAAATTGTATACACTTTTTAAAGCCTTGAGTTATCTCTGACCCTACTTCCCCCGTCATACTCTACAGATATCAAGAATGACATCCTGATCAGAAGAATCTGGCCCCCTTCTTCTATCAATGCTACAGTAAGTTTTAGATACAGGGAACCAGAACACTTGCGCAAAGCACAACGTACCCCAGATGTAAAAACAATACGTATTTGTTTCTCGCTATGGGGCATGGTGGTACGGCCGCCCCCCCCCCCCCTCCCCTCTATTGTGTCTTTAATTGTGTGCTTGGAATCTCAAGAACTCTTGAGAGGAATTCCGGGAAGGGGGGGGGTACTTCTGTACAAGAGGAATATAGTGTGTAATAAAGTACGGTACAGTTGGGGGTACCTTCTGCCCCAATATTCGGGCATGGTATAAAAAAACAAATTTTAGTTAAAGGAACATTACAGAATTGGTAAAAAAAAACTTGTAAAATATACTTTTTGATCACAGATTTACATAAAACTTACACGGTCTAATGATGATGATAGTAGAAAACATCCCTCAAAATATTTCTGTCTGAAATGCCATATTTGATGAGAAATGAATAAACTAATTTTCTGATTGGAGTTTATCGCTCAGTGAGCGTTTTATTCATTTGTTGAATCTATATGATTTCATGCAAATGTGTACTTGGTTTTTCACTTTTTTTCTCGTGACCCAGATGGCCGATCGATCTCAAACTTCTACAGGTTTGTCAGTTTATGTATATGGTGGATTACATAAAGTGCTTACACTGCCAGCAACTGTTTTGTTAGCAAAACCAATTCTGTAATGTTCCTTTAAAAGAGTCTGCCCCTTAAATATTATCAATCTTCAATTCATGTACAGGTACAGGAAACCAGACCGTTACCTTTGATATGTAAACGCCGGGTTGGTTCCCCCCAAAGGGGTGGCTGGAGTGGTCGATACCGCCGACGATGCTAAGGCCAAGGGGACCACCGGTGCGCACCAGCCTGATGTCCTCTACCTCAGGCTCAACGTGGTTGGGGAAACCGCCCTGCTGATGGTAATACTCAGGCGGTTCATGTTCTGAGGGGAGGGGGAGGGGGGAACAAATTGACAAATCAAATTCCTCGGTCACTCCTGTTAGATTGAGTCCAGGGGCCCAATTTCATAGAGCTGTTTCTTAAGCAGAAAATATATTGCAGATTACACTTCCTGTTTTTAACAGCTTTATGAAATTGGGCTTAAATTGAATGTTGACGCTCATTATTGCAATAAAAACGGCAATTCCAACCTTTGAGCCTCGGTTTGGGAAAAAACAAGATGGCCATTGAAAAATACTAACGCCGCGGATGACGCTCGACTTACTGACTATCGGTTCGTGGTGCTCCACCTCCATCGACTCACGGAATACAATCATTGAGATGACCTTGGTGCTGGTCAACAGCGCCACCGCTTGGTCGTGTCTTGCAAACTCCATATCAACGCTGTTAATCTAGTAATAGATAAGCAAAAATGGATTGTCATGTGGCCTTTTGTCGGTATATATAATAATAATAATATAATAGCTTGCATTTATATAGCGCTTAATACAGGCGTTTCTAAGCGCTGATATATTTTTTCCTGCCAGGTATGTGGAGCTACGTTTTTGGAGTATGAGGCCTATTCATTTATAGCACCATGTAATGGTTTACAAGGTGCTGTCGCGCAATATGCAGCCGATCAAACCAGGAACACCAGGGCGAGCCCCTTCTCTTTACGGTAATTGTACTGGGTTCTTTTACGTGCATTACACAACACACGGGACCTACGGCTTTACGTCCCATCCGAAGGATGCAGCAATAATGGTTAAGTGTCTTGCTGAAGGACACAAGTGTCACGACCGGGACTCGAACCCACACTCTGCTGATCAGAAACACCAGAGCTTGAGTCCGGTGTTCTTATCCGCTCGGCCACGACACAACCAATATGAAGTACACACACACAAAACATCAAATAAAAGTACATGGAGACCTAGGTTACAAAAAAGATAAGAAATCATGACCATAGAACTATATATTATTGACTACATCGCTTATTCCTGATTCAACATACACACATTTTTTTAAGCCTCCAAGACGCAGTCATGTTTGAGACTTGTGCGCAGCTAAGGAAAACACTTATTTTTCAAATAAATTATGTTGTCCTCATGTTATCCTCATTTTTTGTTTAACTATTATTTCACCCCGCCCCCCCCTTTTTTTTGGGGGGGGGGGGTGGGGGCAGTTTACAAAGTTATATAGACCATGTAACCTTTAAGGGATGGGATTGGACAAATGTGAAAATTCCTGAAGAAATGGCTTCCTCGTCTGGGTTCCCTTTTATTCTAGACTTTGAACTTCCTAGATGTAACAATTCAGGAGGTTTACAGACTCTGTGCATCATCAGAAGTACATCCACACTTTTGTACACCATTGTGGGCACTTCCTATAGTTGTTCTATTGTTCCCTTTTCTAAAGAAATCCCTGTGGGAACCCAGTTTAACAAAGAAAAACGTTGTGGGGACCTTTGTTCCATTGTGTAAAGGTCCCCACAATGGTGTGTATGCCTACCCAAAACTACAGGTTTGGACACAATGTGAACGTTTTTTTGTTGGTTTTTTGGTTGGTTTTTTTTTTGCTATGTCGTTTCTGTTTTGCTTTGTTGTTCCTTTTATTGCCTTGTATTTTTTTTTTTGCTCTTGTATTGTTGAGGTAGAATAAATAATAATAATAACAATAATAACGTATGACATTGTCTAGACTTACCTCCATGACTTTGTCTCCTACTTGCAGTACGCCGATACGATCTGCTGCTCCACCCTCCGTTATCCTTGATATAAATATTGACTGCAAAGGGGGAAGAAAATGAATGAAAAAATCAAAGAAAAGCCTAGTTCAATGCACCTCCTATGGGCTTTCTGGTAATCGGTGGAGCCAGTTTGTGTGACGTGGGCGTGGCTTACAGCGGAATTACGTCCCACTTACAAACAGTGGTAGGTGGTGGCTGTGAAAACTACCGGCCCCGATTTCACGACTCTGCTTGCCTAGGAACTCTACGCTTACCCTCATCATTGTCCGCTTACAGCGATACATGTCTGTGCTAAGCTGTGTAAGCAAAGAACCCTTTAGTAATGTGTACCATTATGTGATAACCTGTGAAATATGCTTATGTCAAGCCTAGATATTTTCCCTTATGGTAAGCACAGCCATGAAATTAGACCCTGGTTGGTGAACAATGTGCTCTACTTGCAGCGAGGTGATTTGACAAATATAAACATTCCTGGGAAAATGGCTTGCTGGCCTGGGTTCACCTTATACTAGGCCCGGAACCTTCCAGCCGCTGATTTCACGAAACATTAAGCAACTGCGTAAGTTCACTTACGCAACCGTTGTTGCGTAAGTTGTGATCCACCAACACAAGAAATCTTGCACAAGTGGACTTACGCAGTTGCGTAAAGTTTCGTGAAATCAGCTGCAGATCTTACAATTTAGGAGTTTTACAGACTGTGTGCACAATTAAAAAGACAAAACTTCAGGTTTGACAACAATGTGGACTATTCCTTTCTCCATCGGGTGACTGATTTACTTCCTCCAAGACAATGTGAAGGCTCCAGGAGGTTTTTCTGAAATCAGGAAAAAATCCTGAGAAATTACACACCCGTACTTGTCATTCAGAGACTCAAGGTCATTTATTTGTTAAGATTTCCTTTTTTTTGGGGGGGGGGAGGGGTGGTGAAGAAAACCAAGATTACTTACATTGTCTGTGCCTTTGAATGGTGTGGAACCTTTGCCTCCAGCGATGCTGAACCCCAGACCGTTGGAATCTTTGCAAAGCTTGATGGAGATTTTCTGCAGAGGAGAAAAACACGTCCAGAGAAAAATACCAACTGACTCCAGTAACTACTGCTTCTGTGTAAAGACAGTGGCCTGGAATCAAGCCGGTGTTTGGCTACGGCTATGGCCAATGGCTTCAAACAACAACAACAACGCTGAATAGCTCTTTTCAGTGATCCAGCCATAGCCAATGCCAACCCATCCATTTGGATATTGCCTTAAGCCCGGTTCATACTTCAAGCGAATGCGAAGTGAATTTTGACGCCTCAGTTCTGTTTTCGCTGCGAATGTTCGGAGGAGTTAAGCACATCTCAACCCTTGGGAAATGATCGTTGGGAAAAGTCGGAGGGCAAAATAGTCGGATCCTATTTTGGGTACAATGATAGTCAGTGTTAATTACCTCTACTGAGACAGGGAACTATGGTGATAGCTGTGTGAAAATTTATTATAGTGGAATGGCTGCTAGATGCAAAACTTGTGGGGAAGTTACAAGTTGGACTTGTAAATGAAACAGCCGATAGATAATTTGGCATTGCTCAGCTATTGTTTTTCAAATAAGCTACGGTTAAATTATCTGAATAAACAAGAGATTATTCTGACCAGACTTGGAATTATGAATAATATCAGCAAATAAACTTAGTCCAATTGTATCAAGGTATAAGGCTTCTGTTGAGATAAAAAGATAAAACTTGTGACAATTTTTGTTTACACTCAAATATTTTTCATACTACAACTCATCACCCATGGATTGTTAGCCAAAAACCCAAACGCTGAACACACTGTTAGAAAGGGGGACTTTTTGGGACACTAGGTGGCAGCAGACTCACTAGGTAAATCCATTGTTCTCGGCGCATGCTTAGAACTGTGTAGACAATGGAATTTTATTTGGTATGTCTGCTGCCATCTAGTGTTCAAAGGCCTTCCGTTGCTTTCAAGAGATTTAAACATAATTTGCCGATGTTTGGTTTAGCTCAATAACATTGGCGCATGTTGTGTTAGGATAGTATGAGTTAGTCAGGCGATGACAAAACAATTCACTGCATGAAGTGCGGCTGCGCAAAACCCGCACACAAGACAGCAAGAAACACCTACACATTAAAAAAAAACATCAATATAGAGTGACATACAATGGTGATCAACAATGAGCAAACAGTAAACAACCTCGTTCTTACCAGTTGTAAAAGTGCTGGGGGATCTTGGCTATTTTGATCAAGGTTTTCTGTGATTGGTCAATCGGCAAACCCTGTTCAACTAATCTGCTATGACGTGATGCGCAAATGTAAAAGATTTTGACGTCAAGTAATAAACCACAAGGGAAACTGACTGGGGAGACCACCAACATAAGGCTAGATACCTCAGTTGGTAGACAGCAGGCATGTTATTCCGGAGGTTGCAGGTTCAAGTCCCGCTCTAGCCAATTTATTATATATTTTTTTTTCAACTCAAAATGATATCCGAGTCAGTTTGAAGTCTTGATCGTAAATGGCTGCAGTTCCTACAACCTCGGCTTTTTCATTTTTTGGAAAAGAAGGGTCTTGGTCCACTCTTCTCTGTGTTTTAGTTCAACATAGCAAAGTCAAATTTGTTCAGCGCTTCTAAAAATTTGCTTTTAATCTATACAACCATCAAAGGAAGCAAATATTGGGTCAAATTTTCATGAAGCTGTTTTACACGTAGACAAACTTGTGCGCTTACTGTGTACAACAAAGACAAACGGAGTAAGCATCAATTTGCCTTTGTTTGGAGCTATCAATGGACTTAAATTGTTGTGCCACATATATCCCAGTACCAAATGAGCAGTCTGCAAGTTAGATTTGAATAATATCTGGTCAAATGACTTGCTTAGTCACAATTTTAAATTCTTCAGACTATATGGTTCGGGGCGAGCTTTTGCGTAGTTACATAAGAGACGGTGAACACCCATACGCAATTCTGAATGAATGTGTATGGCACAATGGTACCAGGCTTTGCACATCTGGAGGTTGCTTTAAAAAAAAAAAGAAGCTTGCCTCGAACCATTTGACCATAAGCAACTAACTCTATAGTCTGAGGAATTGAAATATTAGCAGTAACTTTTAATTCAGCACGTCATTGTAGCAGACGATGTTCAAATCTGACTCACGAAAGGCTTATTGATCCCTGCGAGTCTTGAGTGTATTCCGATATGATGAGAGCCTCTGGTTCCAACCTTACATTGCTTTACCGTTTGAAGGAAACAGAATCTTGTATTTTTACAGATCCCAACCTTTCAATAAGTACCAGACATGCACCGTCTATTCAATAAAGCTTTTCGGCAGATACAAGCATGACAAATTTAGCTGCCAAACAACACTTGGCAGGGAGCCAGTTCACAACCGATGATGATCACCTGGCATTTTGGCTGGTAACCTTTTTTGATTTTCTTAATATTTATACATATAGTTTGCGATGGTTTTTGTGTGTGCGTAGAAGCTTTCTGAAATTGGACATTGCAAGCAATACTGGTACAATTTCACAAAGCCGTTAAGCAGAAAATGGTGATTAGCAAATTTTTCTGCTTAGCAAACATCGGCAGGGAACCAGTCACAAACAACATGCATAGTATGGTATTTTGGCTGTTAACCCGTTTCTGTGCTAAGCACTTTTCTTTGTGCTTAACAGCTCTGTGAAATTGGGAAACGGGTTGCGGCGTACGCCTTGCATTGTGATTGATGAACTGCGCTATGACTTTGGAACTCTACTTGAATGAGTACTTTGTAAGCAGATAAAATCTGCTTACACCCTTTATGGACCCCCCAAAATGCCAAGATGTTTGTATTTAATGTAAGGCACTACAATTTTCAATGAAAGCACGCTGTGTTCGGAGACTTTCCTTGTCTCTACACATTTGGGGGTGGTTAGGGGCACCTTGCCTTTGGATTGGGTGCTTAGGCTACAGAAAGTGTTTGTTATGAAACAAGTATGGTCGGAATGATATTTTAAACGTGGAATATAATGATTCAAACAAATATCCCTCAAAATTACGATTTTTTTGGCGTAATTTCATGACAGAACACGGCCCGCTATTTTGTTGAACCAAATTTTTGACCCCACAAAATGGCGGACCATATGTTCCGCTGGTTGCATTTCCAAAGACAAATTCGTATTTTCTAACTAAAGCACACTGTAGGCGTTTTTTTTATGCATGAACAACTCTTTAAAAAGAATAAGGAGTAATTCCAAACAGCAAAATGCTGAGAAGGCAATGGGACCCTTCATGAACCGCTTACTTTCACATATCTTTTTTTTTATAAGGGTAAATCTGTTCCTTGTTCAACTATAGCTTCAGTTAAATTTCAACATGACAGAACCTTAAGGCATCACAGACATGTTTATGATTTGGCAACGTTGCGATGGTGATGATTTAGCCAAGCAATTTTTACTCATGTGCAGGGGCAATTTTTCAATTGTGTAAAAGAGCACCTCTCGGTTGAAAAGTCCAACAACGCCCAAGGACACGACGGGGGGCAGTGATCGTCTGTTTGAAACTTTCAAAGATACTCGAGGAAAACGGATTCAAAGAGGGGGGTTTCAAGGTCAAATTCAGTTTTGCGATGCGCTCATTTTCCAATAGATACGAGTACTTTTGAAAGAGGAGACAAAATTACAAGTCTCTAACCTCACGTTTGATACCCTTCCAGTGCGGAATTTGTTCACATCCAAAAACACTCGACAGCATCACATTTCAGAAATAGCGTCTATGGGGCTTTACAATTTTCGTTCAGGGCATTTGTTTAAGTTTATCCCTGAATTTCTATGATATTCAATCGAAACAGAGCTGAATTTGACCTTTTGACTAATGAAAAACATTCATGCGGGTAGGTACGGATCCATTTATTTTTGACGTCCGATGATGTCAGTTTCAGATTCCGCTCTGAAAGAGCTTTAATGACAATTTTATTCTATACACCATTTTAACATTCAAACTTTGCATGGTGGGAATACAATCTAGAGAGGTTTGTGGTAACATCGTGGAAATATCTCCCATGAGTAGGATTTGAAAATTTGCATGGTGGAGATACAATCTAGAGAGGTTTGTGGTGGCACCATGGAAATTACTCCCATGAGTAGGATTTGAAACTTTGCATGGTGGGGATACGATCTAGAAAGGTTTGTGGTAGCACCATGGAAATATCTCACATGAGTAGGATTTGAAACTTTGCATGGTGGGGATACAATCTGGAGAGGTTTGTGGTAGCACCATGGAAATAATTTCTTTCAAGAATTGTAGCAGTTCAGACCAAGAAGCAGCATGACAAGCGTGACCTTTCTTATTTTATTTTGTTCATGGATGATGAAGCTACCATGTGCGTTTCCAACTCGGCGTCAGAATATCTTTCTTTACACCCTGCACATTTAAGTTTCTAAACAAGTAAACAATCATTCAGCAAACATGAAATCTACGTCTTGTCTATTTCAGCAAATCTGATGAGGAGTGAGAGAAAAAAACAACCGTGTCTATTTCTACCTCAACAGCCACATCAACCAAAAAACGAAAACAGATGAAGAAGGAAAAAAAAAGAAAAAAGAAAACTTCTGCATCTAAGACTAACCTCCTGGACTAGCCGGACTTTGGGCTCGGGCGCAAACTTCACGCCCGGCCTCTCTTGCATCTTCCCTTCGTTATCCTCCGAGATTTGGGCCGGCTGTATTTTCATCGGGGGCGAAGGGGTACGGGGGAGGGGGGAAGGAAGGTTGGAGGGAAGCGATGGTGGAATGAATGTTAGTCATGAAATAGCTTCTGGTTTGTTTTTGTTTTTGGTCAGGGGAAGGTGTTTTTCTTTTTTTTCTTCTTCTTTTTTTTATAAAACAAATGTTTTTAGTAAACCTTTCAAAAGAAACTCAAACTAAAAAAATTAAAAAGCAGGGAATGAGTAGTAAATTTTGTTTTAGTATGCCTTGGAAGAAACAATTTTTTTTATCACAACAGCATAAACAATACTCAATGAGATTATTTCTTACAAATAATGACAACTTTTTAATGACTAAGATTAATATACATGTAACAAAGAAAAACAAAAAAATCAATGGCAAATTTTCTCTTTAAAAAAAATGGGTTTTTTTTAAAAGGGGATCCGTAATATTATATACGTCGTTAAGGTGGAATAATTAATTAGGATGATTGTTGACTGATGAAAGGCAGTATAAAAAAAAAAAAACATTGATACAAAAACTACTTACTCTTTCTAAAAATACAATAAAAAATTCCCCTTGCCCTTCACACAGACACTATTGTCTTTAGTTAATAAGAAAATACGTTAATTCAGAACAAAAGTCACATCAATAATTCTGTTGAAACAAGTCAGTTCATTCACTTATTATAAATGTAAAATCCGTTGACGTGTGCAATTCATTACTGATGTGATTTTTATTTTACAAGGAAACTACACGGACAAGTTTTAAAATGCCTGCTCAAATAGTTTTAAAAAACCTTTCTTTCATTATACATTATTCTGCAAGGCTATTCATATTCAGCCAGGGGGCAAGAGGACTGTTTTTTTTTTCCTTCTGGTTTATGGAAACGTAAAACATGAGAGGAATTATTCTCCATGCTCATCTTAAACATCAAATAATTTGCTAAATTAAAGTTTTTCTTTGAGATAAATTTTTGAAGCATATTTTTTTTTTTTTTTTTAAATTTTTTTTTTATAGTTTCGAACCAGTGTTGCAATTTTCTTTAGCCTATTATATCCTCATGCCGATGGTGAACTTTGACCTTTGTGAATATATAACTAGGTGCATGTGATGTGCATGTGATGTGTATGTCCTAGTGTGGGTGCTGGTGAAAGTGAAGAATCTATAGACTGTTGGGAAAATATCAATAAAGTGGGACCAAAAAGAGAAGCAAACTCGTTCTTATTTTGTAGAGTCTGCTTAAACACAAGAGTCAGCTATCCACACCAAATTGTGCTTAGCAGAGAAAGGGTAACCAGCCAAAACAATATGATTTGTGTGTTGATTATGACTAGGTTCCCTAATTATTGTTTCCGCAGCTGAAATTCGTCATGCGATATTTTCAGCTCGAAACATCCGTGAGTTTGGAAATGCCAGACATACATGTAGGCCCGATTCCATGGAGCTGCTCAAGCAACAAATATTGCTTAAAAATTGTCTGCTTAGCAAAAAATGAGCAGGAAACCAGTCACAGATGGTACAGCAGACATGGTATTTTGGCTGGTAACATTATTCTGGTTAGCACAATAAAATTGTGCTCAGCTACTTTTTCTGCTCCAAAGCAGTTCCATGTAATTGGGCTACGGTCTTCATTCGGTAGCACCGAGCAAGGAGTTTCAAATGTGTAAAAAAAAAACATAAATCAAAGACAGATAAAATATATAAAAATTATATCAAAAGTGAATTTTTAAAAATATTACTTCTACATTATGTTTACATAGTGTGGTAACTGTACCCTCACATGGTTGTGTATAAGGTGCTCATTAAAACCGAATAATTACTTATGTACATACATCTGTACTCATGCATTAATTTACATAAATTAACAATACCTGATCTGAAAGAAAACTCTAAGTTCTTCCAACGGGTCATGCATTGAATGAATACAGAAGAAAAATGGATCCCGAAAAATGTGGTGTTTTTTTTTTTTTTTGACTGTCATCAATTCCTCCTTTGAAAAAAAATGTCAAAATTTGCACCATGGAAAAACACAGCAGTTTATATTTACTCCACCATGTGCCGTTTGTTTACATCTATACCGCCCTCTATTGAAAACTTCCCAGCGGTTTGCGTGCAGTCCTTGTTTTGCATCAATTTAGTTATGGAGTGACGCAAGAGCTCAATCTATATTTTATATCTATGCAAAACAGGGTGCGTGCACAAACCGCCGGGCAGAAACTTCGGGGGTTCTGCCGTGAGGTCAGAGGTCATATCGTCTATTAGGCACTTTTAGAGGGTTTAGGTTTGTGAATTCAGTATCCATGCGTAGTTAACTGTGCCTACACTATAATCCATACAATGAACTTTAAGAGCGTCTTGAAAAGATAACAATAAGAATGTGAACTGCTCCAGCGAGACTTAGGTCAGCAACTATTGGAAACTTGATTTCCGATTGGCACCCCTAAAAAAGGCATGATTCGTTGTGTGCCCTCCAAAAAAAAGGGCGTAAGGCTCTATGCGAAATTAAGTCCATATTTATTGGAGGCTCGATTTCTGACGGCACCCCAAAAGGGTATTACTTGTTTTGTGCTCGGGAAAAGGGTGTTAGGCCCAATGCCTTTCTTCCAGGCACATAAAAGTATTTTGTCCCCGTACCAGAAGATCGTAAGCAACAACTTGGCTCCTGACAAAAGTATTTGGCATTACTGTTACATTTTCATTGTTTAAGTTACCCCCAAAAAACATGTTTGCCCATTCCCATGCAGAATTTAACCTTCCTATGATGACAATAAATGGCAGAAAACAGATCACACTCAGTTTTCTTGAAATACAATTTTTTGCACATGAATTGCTTACCCTTTTTTTTTCACCGGTGACAAATTTCTTGGGCCCTTCTTCTGAGCACGGGACAAATTGTGAGTTAGATTTTGAATGGTATCTGGTACATTGACTTGATTGGTTACAAGTGAACCCTCAAATTGGATTCGCCAGACTAAAGAGAGTGTTGCTACGCCACACAGTTCGGGGGTAAGCTTTTGTATAGCAACCTCCAGATGGGCAAAACACATTCATTCAAAATTGCACTAGCCAGGCTCCTAGTTGATGGTACCCATGCCTACTTCCTTACGGACTGTGATGGGGGTAACCCTGTTTCAGCCCCAGGAGTAGGTGGCAACGTGCCCCTGGTGACGGCCCCCAAAAATCAGTTAAGTGTAGCCCTCACCTTGAAGTGGCCGTCCGGCTTTGTGAGTTAGGCCACATTTCGTGAATTAAAAAAAATGGATGTTATCCTTCTTTACATAGCTTCACAACAGCTTATCCCAAATCATGTGGCATAACAACTGCCTACAGTCTGAGGAATTCAAATTCAGGTAATTTTTAAGCGGTCACTTGTGACAAAGCAACATTATTGTACCGGACTCTACTCGAATCTAACTCACAAATGGCTTTATAGAGAACATTTCTTTAGTCAACCAAACCAAGAAAAACGGACGTCTAGATGCCGCCTTGAATTTCAGACCCTTTCTCATCTTCTCTTCGAGGAAGCAATGTGTCAACTTAAAGATGCATCGCTCCTTTTTTTTTTATTAGCCCGGTTGTTTTTGCCCCGAATAGTTTTTTAAATGGATTCTTTAACCCTTTAGAGACCATTCGCTACTTGCACGGATCGGCCATGTCCGTGTAGAGCCACGACTTCATACTTCATTTGTATTGTATTTATGTTTACTATACCTCATACATATTCATGACCGAGAGTCGAATTCTCACTGGTCCATTCAGCATCACGTGCCAGACGCTATATTTGCTGTTTACCAAGCGCGCACGCGAGTATTCACACACATGGTAAATGCGCATGACAAGTAGACTGTCGCCCGGACAGCCCGGGCGACAGTCTACTTGTCATGCGCTTTACAATCGTGGAACTGTTCACCGGGTGTTGTCCGCATGCGCGAACATCGCTCTAGCGATATCCAACACATGAAAAACTTATCCTGGATGCAATTTATCATTTCACAGTCGTCATTTTCCCTTGGTCCTAATATTGTACCGGTGACTGAATATGCATGAGGTATAGTAAAACAAATATAACATGGTTTATTTCGGTTGATCAGTCGATAATAGCTCCCTCGGTATTGGAAGTTGACAAACTCGTTCCCTCGGCACTAGATTGTCAACTTCCAATACCTCGGGGAGCTAATATCGACTGTTCACCCTCAAACCATGTTATATTTGTATAATCTGTTTGGATGAAAGTGTCATTACATTACCATGACAATACAGAGTTATATAATGCTTCTATTCACTGCTGTCCCCAATTCGAGGCTCTACACGCAAATGGCTGACGTGCAAAGGGCGAATAGCAGCCGCAAGTGGCCTGTACCAAAACGTCTGGGCGTATGGTGATGATTACACAGAAATAAATGGTCTCTAAAAAAAGGTTAAATAGTCCTGGGAGATACTGAACAAACAAAAAATTCATCAATATTTGGACTCTGATAAGATTGGTATGTCTGGCCTCATGCTAAAGAGCGTGTGCTTTGAGGGCTCAGCCCACCAAATAATCAAACTCAAGCCAAACCATGCTATGAATTTTCGGGGAGATTTAGGGTGGGTTTTTTTCTGATGGTGGGGGTCAAACCATTTCACAGGAAACCCTTCACTTGCGTTGGAACAATTCACAGACTTAGCACACTTTTAATAATCAGAATTAGTCAAAGAGCATGCAATGCTGTCGTGGTTACGGCAGGAAAAATAAAAACAAAAACAAATAAACAAAATGAAAAAGAAAACAAAAAAAACAACCAAGAAGTTAATATTGCGGTGGTTTTTGTGAATGCTTCCACAGTATTAAAGAATGTATGTCGTGTCACCGCTCAAAAATATGGTAAATATTTTATGAATACAAAATATGAAAAAAAATAATGGAAAAACAAAATATCATGGTATAAATGGAAATGTTGTTTCAATTGAGTCATTTGTAACACAAAGCCAGCATCTGTTTTTTTCTTTTTTGTTAAAACACTTGTTTCTGTGAATGTTCACCGAGAAAACTGGTTTCAATAAATTAATCTGCTAAATCAGACTAAGCGTGGAACCAGTCACACACAATGTACCTTATATGGTATTTTAGCTGGTAACCTGCTCTTGATGGGCAAAGTTTGTTTCCGCTTACATGTAGAATAAAAAAGGGCTGACCCGATATGGGACAATGGACCAAGAGATCAATTTCACATAACTGCTAAGCATACTGGCATAGCCGAAACAGATTACCAGTCTAAATTGAATGAGATCGCATTCTAACTCAAACTGGTTCCCCGCTAACAAAAAATCCGCTCACCAATAAATTTTGTAATCAATATGCTTAGCAGATTTATGAACTTGGGCTATGACCTGAATTGGGCATTTTGGCAAAATAGTCTGGTTCAATCTTACCCATTAGAAAAACATCAATGAAACTGTGTTATGGCCCTTAGGGACCACTTATTTAAGATGCGGCAGTACAGAATGTCCCATTTGAAAACGGTCTAACTTTATTAGTCCACCAAGCACACTAACACTCACTGCGACCCGTCACTCAAAAATGAATACCATGATCACCCCCATGATGAACACCATCCAACCCAAAAGGTTTTCAAAAGTTTGTTTGCTAAAAAAAAAACATCCCCTGCCCCAAACCTGTAAAAATTCTATATACACTTTTAAAAAAAACACCTCATATGGCATTGTCAATGTTAAAAAAAGCATTTCCAAAATGTGATTACATAAAAAACAATGGCTGCAAAAGCATCTTGATTCTTCTTTTAAAAAACCTGTGACAACAGATCAATTTCTGTGCAAGCTGGGCGAGCAGCAACTTTTGAGGAAAATACTTCCCTCCTCCCCACCCAAAAAAAATCAAAAGAAAACAGGAGCTGCCCAAAACAGGAGAAAACAAACACATTTCAATGCTAGTTTTTCATCCTGCTATATAAGAAAAGTTAGTATTTTTGGAATGCAAAAAAAAACTTCCCATCACTGACTCAAGTTTTGAGGTTAGCTTTCTTCATTTCCAGCAGGATATCAAGATTTTTGCTCCCGCAGGGGAAATAAATCCTGAGAAATTTCCTTTTTTCCTTCTAGGATATCAAGATTTTGCTCTCACAGGGGAAAAAATCCTGAGAAATCTACTTCCTCATTCCAAAAAACCCAAAACAAACGGAGGAGAAATTTCTAGGATGAGGCAGCGGAGAGTCCCCCCGCATTCCCAACCCAACCATTGGCATGGCTTCCCAGGAAACTCACCGGTAAGTTGACCTCGGCGTGGGACTGCTCGGGCTCCTGGGGCGTCGTCGTACCGGCCGTCCCGTCGGCGTTGTTCGCCGTCTCCCGCAGTATGACGATGTTGATGTGGTCGGTGCTGCTCCGTAGCGCTTCAACTGCTTCCAGGTGGTCGGCGTCTACCAGGTTGACGCCATTCACCTGTTAGGGTATTATTATTATTGTTTATTCAGCCAGCACTGAACGACAACCACAGAACATAAAGCCCGGTTCATAAATCCTGCGAATGTGACTGCGAAGCGATTTTTGACGGTCGCAAAATCGCAACGTAACAATTCGCAACAGTTGAGATGTGCTCAACTCCTGCGAAACATTCGCAGCAAACAGCCCTGTGACGTCAAAACTCGCTTGGCATTCGCAGGAAGTATGAACCGAGCTTAACAATACTTCCGCATGGGCTTGGCAGGGCCGACAACAATTGCATCTTGCCATCAGGGAGACTTTTGTACGACAGTCAGGGAGATATTTAGAATTACATTCAACATAACAGGGGGAAAGTTGCCATTATCAGGGGAGATTTGCAAATTTGTACATCAGAACATGGACAGATTAGTTTATTTTCAGGCAACTTTCTGCAGAATCAGGGAGAGTTGGCACCTCTGGCTTGGAGCAACAAAAAAGCAAAGCAATTACTGTGATCCTTAGACCTGCTGCCCCACATCTGGTTGTAAGAACAAATATATAATAATCAAAATATATATATAAGGTTTTAAAAAATTAAAACAAACGTTTTGCCTGAACTGTCCTAGGCAACAACAACAACAAAAAACTGTCCAACTACCATATTTTCTCCTAAGATAGTTAAGGTTTTAGCTGAACTCTCCTGAACACTGACATGTTATCACAGGACAGTTAAGGGTGTTGTTTTGTTGTCTATCCAACAACAGAGATGGTTCACTTTGTCCATACTTTTCAATTAACTCTTGGGCTGAGGTTTTGACCCCAAAATTCCAACCAATTATTCTTCTATGGTTGTGAGTTTAATGGCCAGATTTTAAAGTCAACATGCAGGGCCCAGTTTCATAGAGCTGCTTAAGCCCCCAAAATTGCTTAAAAATTTAGCAGGAATAATCAGGATACCAGTCACAAAGGGTACATGTGACATGGTGTTTTGGCTGGTAACCATATCCTGGTAAGCAAATGTGTTATTGTGCTTAGCGTTTTTTGTGCTTAAGCAGCTCTATGAAATTGGACCCTGACCTAAGCTATCTGGGCCAGTTTTCATAGAGCTGCTTACGCAAATTGCTTAACAATTTTCTGCTGAGCAGAAATCAGCAGGATACCAGTCACAAACTGTACATTTGACATGGTAGTTTGGCCGGTAACCTTATTTTGATGAGCATAACTTTGTTTTGCTTAGCTACTTTTTGTGCTCAAGCAGCTCTATGAATTTGGGCCCAGTACATGTCAATTAAGCGTGCTTACCGAGAGGACCTTGTCACCGACTATAAGCCCCTGCTTGAAGGCCATGGCGCCTTCAACAACTCTGGATATAAATATACCCTAATAGAAAAAAACAAATAAATAACATTTCAAATCCATGAAAACAGGCGAAAAATCAGTTTTGACAAACAGGGTAGTGAAACTGGTTTTTGCAGCATCCTTTTGGGTTTTTTTTTTCTTTGTTCAACCCCAAATTATTTTGTATTTACCCCCGTCGGTTTCCCTAGTGGTGTGTTACTCGATATTTGAAATAAAAAGTTGCATCCCCTTAAGGTGATCCCCTGGCTGCCGCTTCCCAGGTTGTATCGTAAACTTTGGTGTGATCCCTGGCTACACTGCAGTTACAGGTTGAATGGCTTCTGACTGGCATCTCCGAACAAAGATAATGACAAAATAGGGAGACCGCCAACATAGGGCTAGATAGCTCAGTTGGTAGAGCAGTGGCACGCTAATATGGAGGTCAGAGATTCAGGATAAATTTTTACGATCTCTGAAAAAAAGAAATCAATTCTAAAATAAAAAACATTGTACTTTTTTACTAGAGTACACCGAAAAAAAGCTGGCTACCATCTTGAAAAATAGCCCGGCCGGTTGTGTTAAAAAATGTGTCGGGCGGCCATTTAAAAAAAGGGGGGAGGGGCCGCCTCCTCCTCTTTTTTTTTAAGGCAGGAACGCTAAACATGTTTGGTTGTTTTGGGGTTTTTTTTGCCTTAAAGGGTTTTCTTTTTTCAGCAGGCAGACATCAAAAGGTGTGAATGTGGATAAAAATAAGAAATTTCTCATCCTCTTATCCTCGCTGAAAATTGAGATATTTTTTTAGCCATCATGCAGAGGCCTTCATCCTGCGGTGGATCGGCAATTCAGTTGGCACATTAAGTTGGTTCCACTTACCTGGTCATTGCCCTTATATGGTGTTGACCCTCGACCTCCAGCTATGCTAATTCCAAGCCCTCCGCCGTCTCTTGAGAATGATATTTCAAGCTGCAACAAAAGATTTTTGAAACATTTGTCACTCTATGAATAGTGGTCTCCGGGGAAAAAGAACAAAAGTTCTGCACCGGTAACATCTCAGTCAAAAGTCAGCGACACCGAACCCTTCAACAGGCAAAGTATACCTTTGTGTTTTTTTTAAGCGTTTGATTGTTTGAATCCAATATAAATGTAGACATATACAATAAAACCAACCTGTGAAATTTTCGAGGTATCGCCGAAAATTTGGAGCGGTTATGTCCACTCAGGAAGAATAATCCATGATTGGAAGACACAATCTGAGAAATGTTTCATGCAGAAACGTTTCTCAAATTGAAAATGGTTTTGAATCCCTCTCTCTAAAACCACATTCCTTTGAAGGGAATCGTTTCTCAACATGTTATACATTGTAAACAGCTGCAGTGCTTTCTTACCAATTATCTTTAACTGGACACCTTTGGTAATTGTCAAAGACCAGTCTTCTCACTTGGTGTATCTCAACATATGCACAAAATAACAAACCTCTGAAGATTTGAACTCACTTGGTCGTCGAAGTTGCGAGATAATAATGGAAGAAAAAAACACCCTTGTCCATGTTTGCATACGAAGTTGTGTGCTTTCAGATGCTTGATTTCGATTTCGAGACCTCACGCGTGAGGTCTCAAAATTAATTCAAATATTTTTACTGCGAAATTACTTCTCTCTCAAAAACTACGTTACTTCAGAGGGAGCCGTTTCTCACAATGTTTTGTACTATCAACAGCTCTCCATTGCTCGTTACCAAGTAAGTTTTTATGCTAACAATTATTTTGAGTAATTACCAATAGTGTCCAGTGCCTTTAAGTTGTTATGTTCATTGATTTTTGGAGTAGCTACCAAAGGTAAACCCTCCCTTCAAAGCCCAGCATAAGAAAAAAGTTGACTTTTAAAAAGAGTAAGGGGTCGGACTCCTTGATTGCTAATCTTCTGAGAGAGAAGTTTGCAGCAGAGACTCGTTTGAAAACTAACGCAGACCTTCAAAGTATTGCTTCATATGAGATACTGCTTCGCAATTTACCTATTACAAAAACTTTAAACATTTGCCACAGAAAATGCACAGAATAAATACATATGACTTGCTCAATTTTTTTTCATCATGGCTGATGACAAGAAATAATAATGGAATCTCTCGGCAATAATTTGTTGTTAATTTTTAGTTAACTATGATTAATCATTGGCAGTTTTTTTTTTTTTTTTTTTTTTTTTTTCATGCAAGGAAGGCTTGTATTTTTCTCTTAAATCTATCAAGCTAAAATCCGAGATCTAGCATCTTTTATAATAATTGATAAAAAATACCCCAAAATGGTTATTAAGTTATCTCATCTCAAAGGAAAAATGAAAAGAGAGTTTAGACTAAACAACATACATGTACACCCTGATTTGCAGAGGGGGTAACATGGATAAAAGTAACAGAAAGAACTGATCCCAAGCTTGAAATGAACGCTATTCCAGTTTAAAAAGGAGAAGACCCTCTTCAGACCAAAGAAAAGCAGAGGGAGTAAGGTGAATGAATAAAATGGACAGATTAATCAGGTAAACATCACACCACGTCACGCCAACGCCACCTCAGCAAATCAAGAGAAGAGACAAAAATTCTTGGGGGGGGGGGGAAGGAAGTCGATTTGGTTTCTTTGTCTTGCAACATGGGTGCTTTGCAGAACACATTTGCACGGTTTGCCCTTAAATTCACCTGTGATCAGCCTGGGGGAACCAATAAGCTTGTGGTTTTACTGGTCCATCAGCTTTTTTTAATGGTCCATATTTCATTTTTAAATAGGGATGCATTTTCATCACTGAACTAAGCTACAATCCCGGCCATATCTTGTTGGGCCCCCCCTGCCTCCTTTCAATGTTGAATCACATTGTTGCACAGTCTTCTGCGTTCCAGTCAACATTGAGCGGGGGGACGGGGGAGAGAATGTTTATTGTGAGACAGGGAATGGTTATTGTATGGTTATTGTAACGTTAGGAACGGGTGGCCCAAGCATTTTGGCCGGGATTGTAGCAGAACCACTAGGATCTATAATTTTGACTGGTCCTCGGGTGTTTTAACCGGCGATCGGCCAGCAGACCGCTGTTAAAGGAGAACGCCGATTATTGTTTTGTCTGTGATCCAGCTAATACCAAGTGTTTTCATACACTTGTCATGAATACTACTATTGTTAGACTTCTCTCCACAAAATTCAATAAATTACACACTAAAATGCACGAGAATTAGAAAATACTGGCCATCAGAAAAAAAAATGGAAACATTGAAAATGTTAAAGGCAAATTATACCTTTGGTTTATGGATCCATTCAATTGTTTTAATCCTACATCAATGTAAATTGTCTCTCAAAGTGTTATACATGTACATTATCAACAGCTGCAGCGCTTTCTTACCAATAAAACTAACCTGTGAACATTTCATTTCAAAAAGTGGCAGCGTTTTTGAGATATTTCCCAAAAGCTGGAGCGGTTATGTCCACGCAGGAAGAATAATCCCTAATAGGAATACACAATCTGAGAAACATTTCCTGCAAGAAACGTTTCTCAAATAGAAAATTGTGCAATCCTTTCTCAAACCACATTCCTTAGAAGGGAATCGTTTCTCAAAGTGTTATACATTATGAACAGCTGCAGTGCTTTCTTACCAAGTAAGTTTTTATAGTCATTAATTTTTGGAGTGATTACCGAGAAGTGGAGAAGGCAAGACTGCAGAGAAAAATGCTAAACAATTTCCCTATAACCAAAAGGTTCCGTCTGCCAGTAAAATTATTCATAAAAAAAAAGTTTGGACAAGCATTAAACACAGGAAAATTTAAAAACATCATTTTGCTGCCAAGTGGGCGTGCTAGAAGGTAGTACTATTGGCTAGTGGTTTTGTTGTTGAAAGAACGAAAGAAGAATCTTGCAAAGGCGAGGCTTGTGGAAAATCTTGCACACTAATCAGGCCGGCCGGTGAGTACAAACAAATTAACATGTTTAAAGATATAGAGTCATAGATTGTTTGTTTTTTTGCAAATGCAATGCTTATTTATAGGCAAAATTATAAAGAAAGATGTACACACAAAAAAGTCACATGTGAAAGTTTCAGCTGAGTACAGTGTCTACTTGCCGAGAAAACAGCCAAATAAAATTCACGGTATTTTTTACACAAACGTCAAATCCATCAACATTTAGCAAGGTGACAGCGGGTACCAACCGCATCTCTGGCTGAGCATTCATGAACGGAACACCGACCCTCAGAAATCCGAGAAACAAGTCAAGCATGAATCGATTCTCAGATTCAATTGGTTTTGGGGTGACAAATTTTGTCCAAACCATATTACTTGAAGGGAATCCTTTCTCAAAATATTTTATACTGTCAACAGCTGCAGTGCTTCTCACCAAGTCAGTTTGTATGGTCATTAATTTGGGGGTTATCTACCAATCTATGACCCAACCTTTGAGGGAAACCCCCCTTAGAAAAAAAGATTATTGTGGTCAATGTAAACGCCAGTCATCATAGATTTCCCAAATAATAGAGTGTAAGACTTGATGAGTTATGCACACACACACACAGAAACACAAACATATTTGTAAATCCCGTAAATCGAGGACTTCTCTTAGTTTTCCCATTGTTTGGACTTAAGTTTCTTTTAGCGACGTCCTCATTGGTTTTAAAGCGAAGCGAGGACGTCCTTTTGTTAAAGTCCTCGGCTTCAACGGGTAGACACGCTCCCACACACAAACACACACACAGAGCTGCGACCCGGTAAATCAAGGACTTTTCTTTGTTCTTCCAATGTTTGGACTTTCTTCTCGTGACGTCCCCAATCATTTTCTTCACAAAGTCAAACCGAAGCTCGGCTTGGTCTGCCAACCACCTGGATCCCGCTTGCTGAAGACATCCATATCAACAGGTAGACATGCTTACAGACCACGTTAGTCAACCCGGTGAATCAAGGACTTCTATCAGTCCTCCCATTGTTTTGACTTCTTAAATCAAGGACTTCCATTAGTCCTCCAATTGTTTGGACTTCCAAAAACAACGACTTTTATTAGTCCTCCCATTGTTTGGACTTCTTAAATCAAGGACTTCTACTGGTCCTCCCATTGTTTGGACTTGGGTTTTTTTCGCAAGGAGACATCCCCAATGATTTCGCACACAAAATCAACCCCTGGCTGTCCTTGGGTCTGTCAAACCAATCTGTTAAAAGCCCTCAGTGTGAACAGGCGGAAACACACGCATCACACATCAAACCAGTGCTTTAAAAGAACAGTACACCATAATCTACCTTCTCTTCAATGGAACTACCACTATAGAGGCGAGACCGTAAGTTACTCAGGCTGGAGACTAGAGAGTGTGACTTATGCAGGGAGGGGCTATCAGGTGCTCGCTGTCCATCCAAATCAGGATTAAAAACCAAACAAAATAATATACATTTTGTTTTTTCAGAAGTGTGAAAAGGGGTAACATGCAGGCTTAACTATTGCAGTTATTGGCCAGCAGGACCAGGGGCCAATTTCATAGAGCTGCATGAGCAGAAAGAAATTGCCTAACAATTTTCTGCTGAGCAGAGATGAGCAGGATACCAGTCACAAAATTGTACTCGTGACATGTTAGTTTGGCTGGTAACCTTATTCTGGTAAGCATAATTTGTTTGAGCTTAGTTACTTTTTGTGCTTAAGCAGCTCTGTGAAATTGGGCCCAGGTACTAGCATGCTGTTACACTGGTCACCTAGCCCATCTTTTAAATGAAATGGGGATACTTTTCAACACTGAACTAGCCAGCCGGACCACTAGGAGAGAATTTGGACTGGTCCTCACCATTTTAAACTGGCATTTGGCCGGCGGACCGCTGTTTAGGGAGAATGCTGACATGTTGTATGGGATTGTAGTATGCCTCAGGGTTCTGCCCACAGTGGTCGGTGCCGGAAAAAAAAAACACCCGGCACTCAGGATTCCCCAAACCACCACTGGCAGAATTTTCTCTGTTTCCGACTACCACACATTTTCCAAGTTTTTAAATTACACTTGCAATTTCCTTTCAAAGGTTTTTAACGAAATGTAAACTTTGATGTTTACCAGTAAAAAATGGTATTTGAAGCCATTAATTTTGAGTACTTCCTTGATATGAGTCTATTTATATGATCTACCGTGTAACTGATCCATCTCGCAATGGTTTCCAGGGAAACATTTTTCCATCACTAAAGAAATCCTGGGCAGAATCCTGATGCTTACAAGTGAGGGGCAACAGAAATTCAAACAAAATTTGTTGTGCTTTATAAAAAAAAATATTAAAAAAATAACTGAAATCATAAAGAAATTGTGGTTTTAAAACGATGATATAATTAATGGAAATACTGAACTTAGAAAGATGCAAAAGTAGTTGTGATATGCACCTGTGAATGCATTGTACCAACCATCATTCGAATAGAACTCACAAATGGCTTAATGTTTGAGCAAAAACACAAAAGATGAAGGGGGAAAAAAAGTGAGAAGTTGAAACTTGAGAAGGGGGAAGTGAGAGGTTTGGATCCATATTAAAAGAGTGCTACGTGACAAAGAGTTTTAAAGCAACCGAAATCAAACGATACAAATTACGTAAAATTCTCATTCCTTTAATGATAAATGTTAACACATCTTGAACAAGCAAAATGGATAGAGCTGCCTGCAATCTTATTCAATGGGTCTAGGGTTCAAATCCCACTATGGACTATTATTATTATTATTGAGGATGTGGGGGGGGGGAGGGGGGAGCAGGGCAGAGCTTATCTCTACGTTTGCCTCTCTCGCGTCCACAACACATGGGGCGGACTACAACAGCGCCCTCGTGTGGTTAGAATGGCCCCGGCCGATGCTATAATTAGACTTGTATGAGTCCCTCACCCGTTCGTAACTGGGCTGTTCCTTCTTGGCCTGCTCGGCCGCCGTCCTCGCCAGGACCTGGGTCAGCAGCGCCGTCGTCAGCTCGTCCGGCTCCTCGCTCAGGTTCACCCGTTTGTTCTTCAGGTAGTGCGGGGTGTCCCGCCGGTGCAGCTTCAGGTCCGTTTTTTCGAGGGGCTCGTCTTCGTCCTCCACGTCGCTGGAGAAGCCGACGTGTTTTTCCTCCTCCCCCTGTGTGAGGTAGTAGAGGGTTTTTTTCCAGTGTAGTAACAACCAGTTGGGTGTGTTGAGTATGGGGGGGTGGGGGTTATACTAGCTTGGTAAATACATGTAGTCCACTTTTTAAGGACATCTCTATGGGTATGACCTCGGTACGGGGTCACAAGTTCACAGGTCATGAATTATTTGTACTGGATGTTACTGGTATGTTGATGGATTGGTGGATTGGTAAGGCTGATGATCTGAGCTCGACAATTGTATCAACTCTATGTTGATTTTGGCAAATTTTACAAGGGTTGAGAATGGCAATTTTTTTGTGCTCTATTTTTTTTTTTAGCGGAGAATGACTTCAGAGAAACAAATTGTAGTAAAACTGAGTCGGACAACTTCTATGACATAATGCTTTTCTTCGTTGAGGTTTGAGGCACATTTTTATTATAATATTTTGTCGTTTTATTGTAGTCACCATTAAAGAAACCATTGGTGTCAGCCGGGAGGGTATAAGAAAAGTCTGAGATTTTCCTGGAGCCTGCTGGGGTGGGATGTGAACCGCGTACGCAATCGTATCTAAGGACAGGCGCTCTACCCATTTCACTTTTAGCAAGAGGCTTTAAGAATGACACGAATCCCGCATGCAAGACCCATGCAATAACACAACACCAATCATTTCCTTAATGTTGGCTATAAAATAATTTTAAAAACGCCCATCGTCAGATGGTCGAGGGGGTGGGGGGAGAAAACCACTCTCAAGAGGAGCATCTAAGACAATTCCGACCAAGCATGACCGGAGGTAGAGAACTTTCAAGAAAGACACGATAGTTTAAAGCTCAGAGTTTTTTTTTTAAACACACAAACTTCAGAAAGATTTGGAGGGGGGTTTGAACAGGGTGATTTGATGGAGGGGTGAGATGTAGATTTCAAGTTGTAGGGGTGTTGATGTGTGTGTGGTGGAGAGGGATGATAGGGGGAGTGATGGTGGAGAAGGGGGCAGGGGGATTGGAGGGGATGGAAGGGATTGGGAGAGATTGGGTGCTCAGCCGAGTCCAAATGTTGGATTGGCAGAGCTGCCAACATTTGCATCTTGCAATCAAGAAGAATTTTTACACGACAACCAGGAGATATTTAGAATTTTCATTCAACCTAATATGGAAAAAACAGTTTCATAATCAGGGGAGATTTTCAACTTTGTTCATCGGAACATAGAAAGATTGATTTATTTTCGGGGACCTTTCTGCAGAATCAGGGAGAGTTGGCAGCTCTGGATTGGTGGATTGGGGGAGGGGGGATTGACTGTTAGATAGTGAGGTGAAAATTATACAATTGTAAAAAGGGCATGATTGGTCACAATCCTAGAAAACAAGGAGCAGTCTCCTCTTTGCCGGGAGTGAAACTTAGAAAATTCCAGGTTGACCATTTTAGAAATTCAAGGTTGAACATTCTGAACATCACAATCAATGGATGGGTCAGCGATAAATTGGGCTTGGTGTTTCTTCCTTTTCATACACGCTGGGCCTTGTGTCATACAGCTACTTCAGCACAAAAATAAAAAAGTAAGTTTTCAGCACAGAACAATTCCGCTCACCAGAATAAGGTTGCTGGCCGCAATAACCATTCCACATCTACCATTTGTGACTGGTTTCCAGCTTGTTTTTTTTTTTTTTTTTTTTTTTTGCTCAGCAGAAATTTTGTAAGCACTATTGCCTGCTTAATTAAGCAGTGCCGTGAACTTGGGCGTCTGTTCACATTGTCCAAGAATTTTTGCTTATACGAAATAATCTGGACGAATCTTGACAACTCACAATTGAGGTTGAAGTTTGGGAAAGAGGAGACTCCAAGAAAAGGAGGTGGTACCAAATAAGGGCGAGGTCTTTAGGGGTGGGCGAGGTCTGATTCATGAAAGGGCGTGGGTTCGGGCGGGGTCTTTACTGGTGAATCAGCAGGCGAGGATGCAGAAAGTTGTCAAATATGATATTTTCATGTCAGACAAAAGATTTAGTAGTGGCACTGACAAGAGAAGTATTATAAACCGAGGTTGGTTAGGAATTTAGAGCGACTGTTTTAACCAGACAGTGCAACTTGGATCTATCAAGTTTGGGAGTTTTGGGTCGGTACTGTTTTGTAAAACATAGTAATGGTTGCATAGCAGGAAAAAAGGCAAAGTAAAAAACAAATTTATCGATGAACTTCCTCGCAAGACAACTTTTTTTCGAGAAGGATTGAGCTTTTCTCTTTAAATTTCATTGCATCGTTTCCGAAATGGAATAAGGGACTTCACTGGGGGGGGGGACACACTCCGTTTACAGGAAACAGAAAATGATTTTGTCAAAGGAAAGACTTTCCAAAGTTATGTTTGAACTCGTGAAACAAAATTTGATCCAAGGCAGGATATACTGTTGGTAACTGTCAAAGACTAGTATCCCCACTTGGTGTATCCCAACATATGCATAAAATCACAAACCTGTGAAAATTTGGGCTCAATTGGTCATCAATTGGTTGCAAGAAAATAATGAAAGAAAAAACACCCTTGTTACATAGAATTGTGTGCTTTCAAATGCCTGAGAAAGGTTCCATGCCTGAAGCCTTTCTCAGATTCAAGTATTTCAGAAATAACCTCTTCCTCAAAAACTACATTACTTCAGAGGGAGTCGTTTCTCACAATGTTTTATACTATAACCCCTGAACAGAGATATTGACAAAATAGGGAGACCGCCAATATAGGGCTAGATAGCTCAGTTGGTAGAGCGCCGGTACGTTAATCCGGAGGTCGTTGGTTCAAATCCCGCTCTAGTCAATTTTTCTTTGTTCAACCCCCATACTAATGTTTTATACTATCAGCAGCTCTCAGGTGCTCCTTACCAAGTAAGCTTTTATGTGTTTTTTTTTCCTTGAGTAATCACCAAAAGTATCCACTGCCTTTAAGTCCGCTACAAATACTCTCCGACAGAAAATGTTTAGGGAGTGTCTCAAAACAACGCAACCAGCATGCTGCCTTTCAACCAGGGGCACTCAATTTGGGATGCAATTTTAAGAGGTACGTTGTTGTTTTTTAAACCATCTCTTTTTCGACTAGATTTGAGCTTAGGGTGTTTTTTTTGTTTAAATATGGTTTTTAGAGAGGATGATAATCGATGTTTATATTTTACTTGGCCTTAAAATTGCGATGCATTTAAAGACCAGAAAACACTGCAAACTGTAAAAGAACTCAACCAAAAGATGAAGAAGAAGAGAGAAGAGAAAAAAATGTTCGAAGGGAAGGACTTACCACGTCCGAGCCATCCATGGACCGGCGATTGACGGCCGCCGGCTGGGCATCGGGGGTCCTCGCCGAATTCTCAACCTCGATGTTGACTGCTTTCAACAAGGGGTCGTCCATGTCGTCGTCGGCGGCGAGGTTGGGCGTGGGCGGGGCCGCCTGCTGCTGTGTGGTGGTTGTGGTGGTGATGACGACGGTGCCGGTGGCGCCGGCCAGCAGCGGGTCCGTCTCCATGGGGTCGTTGACCGAGAGGCGCTTCTCGGAATCGTCGTCCGTGTCGACTTGGCTGTCATCCTCGTCTGTGGAGCGCTGGACAGTGAGCAAGAATTCAATATTTATTAACTTTCCCTCAAAAACATTTTTTTTAATAGTTTTTTGAAGCTGGACAGTGAGCAGAATTCAATATATTTGGGCTAATATTTTAAAGACAAGGAAGGTGGCATTTTTTTTCGTTGACCGAAAGGCGCTTCTCGGAATCGTCGTCTGTGTCGACTTGGCTGTCATCCTCGTCTGTGGAGCGCTGGACAGTGAGCAAGAATTCAATGTTTATTAACTTTCCCTCAAAAACATTTCTTTTTTGAAGTTTTTTGAAGCTGGACAGAGCAGAATTCAATATATTTGGGCTAATATTTTAAAGACAAGGAAGGTGGCATTTTTGTTTTGTCTTCTTCATTTTTTTACATTTTTTTTTACTGTCCACTTTTTAAATTGTTTTAGTTCATTAATTTTTTTACTGTCAGCTTCGTGCTTTGCGAAATTGCCATTCGGGACAATTGAGAAAGGATTTCAACGTTGTTTTTTTTCTAATGGTCAAATGGTTAAGCGTCCAAACCCTAAAAACAGGCAACCGTAAAAGCTGGCCATTCTCATGTAACATTAATACTAATAACAATAATAATAATACAGCATTTGTACTGCACACTTTATCTGCAAAACATTCAAAGGAGACCACAGGAGCATGGATTTCACACCATCCAAACACAGAGAGAGGTGGCTTTGACCCCCCCCCCCCCGAAATAAAAGTTTCATTAAAAAAGGTTGGAGAAAAACTAGCCCAGGTTCGACTCCTCTGTTGCATGTCGGGCATGTGCGCATGTAGCCACACGGGGCAATTGGTACATGATGGTAACAACGGAAGAACAGAACTCCGACTAATTTTCTGAAATAATGTCACCCATGGATATAATCGTTATTTGTGGAACCGTCCAGAGTGTATTTTAGGACGCAAAGAATATAATGAGGGAATTTCCAGCTTCTTACATCAGGCAAAACTATTTTTAAACATGAGTTGAAAATTTGTTCGCACCGTAGAGAAGCTTTATACCCAGGACGTCAGTGCAGTGCAACGGGCACTGACGTCCTACCAGGGCTTAGAGTAAAACGAGGGTAAACTTTTGAGCAACTACTCACGTTATGTTTGCCTTTGTGGTGACCTTGATGAGCGAACTTTGGATGTCTCGCCTTCAACTCTCTGGGATGAGGGGTGTCATGACGAACAAAGTTGGACTGAAAAACGGAACACAAATTATATTTAGTTTGTTTATTTACTAGATAGTGCAGTACTCACTGCGAAGGATTCGAACTACCTTTACCCATCGGGCTAGCTCGGTGGTCTAGTGGTAAGACAACTGCTCTTGCAATGCAAAGGTCGTGGGTTCGAATCCCACCCGAGTGATTTGCCTGTGGATTTTTTTCACAGAGCTCGGGAAAGTACTGAGTGTACAGTGCTTAATACACATTGGTGTAAGGGTAAACCAAGTTAAATTGTTTATTTACATTATTGAATTCTTCGCACATAAAACAGCACAATTAGCGCCAATAACAGAATGATCAGGAGCCGATGAAGCAATGGTGAGTTTTAGATGTGGGAGGAAAACCCCACACGGAATCAGGGCCCGATTTCAGAGAGCAGCTTAAGCACAAAAAGTAACTGAGCACAACAAAATTATGCTTACCAGAATAAGGTTACCAGCCAAACTACCATGTCACAAGCAGAATTTGTGACTGGTATCCTGCTCATTTCTGCTCAGCAGACAATTGCTAAGCAAATTTTCTGTTTAAGCAGCTGTATAAAAATTCTGAAAAACCAAATCCCATCCCAACAGTCTTGGATGAGACCGGTTGGGCCCAGTGAAATACTTCACTGCCAAAAAAATGGCCTCTCCTGGGAAAAACTGTTGAGGGCGCTCTGTAATGCGAATTGCCAATATTGCCAAACACAGTTTTGACAATATTTAAAGAGAAATGAATTCATCAGGTAGTCTGCTGCCACCTAGTGTCCTAGGCAGGTCATGGATTTTGTACAAGGTTTCAAGACTTACCGGTCGTTCATGTTCTTCAAAGTCGACGCCTTCGTCATCAAACTTGATGGCCTTTTCTGTTTTTTCTGGCCAGCTTACTCTATTATCATCCTCGGTTGTTGCTACGCTTCCAGCTAGGAGGTTTTCTGTAAAATAGATTTTTTTTAAATCATTTAATCGAGAGAAGAAGAAAAAATGAAGCGAAAAAAAAACCAAGATATTGAGATAGAGATGTCATGGACCCAAATAATAAAATAAATTAGAGTTTTTTTAATACTTTCCGGCGCAAGAGTCCTGAAACAATTTGACTTCGTGGAACTGATCGTAAGCAATGACCGCAACTTGCTGTTCTGGAATGCAGTCATTTATTTGTTAACCTGTGTCATCAACTTGCAATTGGTGCTCGATATGGGACAGAGGGTACCTCCCCCCCCCCCACCCCTATTGTGTCTTCATTGTGTGCTTGGAATCTCAGGAATTTTTTTGAGAATTATTTTTTTTTTTGGGGGGGGGGGGTTCTATACAAGAGGAAAATAGTGTGTTATAGTATGGGAACATTGGGGGGGGGTGGGACCCTCTGCCCCATATCGGGCATGGTATATCAACTTGAGCATTAAACCATTCAGTCCCTAGACCCACTTCAGGCCTGAAGTTACACAAAGGCCACAAAAGGTTCATGGCCTCCGTTGCCCGCGTCTTTGGCCTTGGTGCCCCTTCAAAAGTTTCCCCTATTCCTTGAGCTTTTTCCAATAGAAATGCCCTTTGAATAATAACAACAGTAGCCTTGCCCGCTCAAAAAAGGAGGCCGCTCATTGGCCAATCCTGTGCACTGCGCGTATAAATCTGCGCATTTTCCATTGTCTCGTCACCATATTACCTCCAAGACAGCGGCTTGACGATGTCAATGCACAAGGTCTATAGAAATACAATTTTACATTGTACCACCGTTGGAAAGATCCGATCTTTTCTCTCCAACCACTGTAAGCTTGGCTTGGGGGGGAGTGAACATTGAATTTATTTTTAAAAAAAACAGTAATGCGCTCAGGCTTGATTGCTTTTATGTGTGATCTCGGTTGACTAAAAGGTTGCCTACGGTAAGGATGAGAGGGGGGGGGGGGCAGGCGCATAGCAATGTGTTTAAAAGTGGGGCGGCCACTTAGTTTAAAGGAACATTACAGAATTGGTAATTGTAAAATATACTCTTGATCGCAGATTCACATCAAACTTACACGGTCTAATGATGATGATAGTAGAAAACATCCCTTGAAATATTTCTGTCTGAAATGCCATATGTGATGAGAAATGAATAAACTAATTTTCCGATTGGAGTTTATCGCTCAGTGAGCGTTTTATTCATTTGTTGAATCTCTATGATTTCATGCAAATGTGTAACGGTTTTTCACTATTTTCTCGTGACCCAGAGGGCGATCGATCTCAAACTTCTACAGGTTTGTCACTTTATGTATATGGTGGATTACATAAAGTGCTTACACTGCCAGCAATTGTTTTGTCAGCAAAAACCAATTCTGTAATGTTCCTTTAAATACAATCCCTGCAAGCAGTGGCGCTAATCCGGGTAACAAATCTTGACAACAGTATCCATCAACCGAGGCAGTGGTTGAGGGAGGGCGGATATCAACCCTTCCCCAAGAAAATAAAACAATATTTTTTTTGACAAATTAGCTCTGTACTTGTCGGTATGAATATCATGTCCTGTGCAGAGGCCGTGTACATGTAGCATAAGAATTCCACTGCAGGCTTACAAAACTACATCTTTATCTACGTTTCTTGACAGATGTCGTAGGCCCAAATATGTTTGTAAAGAAGACTTAAAGACAATGGACACCTTTGGTAATTGTCAAAGACCAGTCTCTCACTCGGTGTATCTCAACATATGCACAAAATAACAAACCTGTGAAAATTTGAACTCAATTGGTCGTCGAAGTTGCGAGATAATAATGGAAGAAAAAACACCCTTGTCACACGAAGTTGTGTGCTTTCAGATGCTTGATTTCGAGACCTCACGCGTGAGGTCTCAAAATCAATACTGAGAAATTACTTCTTTCTCAAAAAACTACGTTACTTCAGAGGGAGCCATTTCTCACAATGTTTTATACTATCAACAGCTCTCCATTGCTCGTTACCAAGTAAGTTTTTATGCTAACAATTATTTTGAGTAGTTACCAATAGTGTCCAGTGCCTTTAAGAAGGTCCAGACACACCTCTGCCACTTGGTTTGGGCTATTTTAGTTTCAAATTTATATTAGGCAAAATATTTTTTAAGAAACATGTTTAGCGTCCTGCCTTTTTGAAAAAAAAAGAGGAGTTTTAAATAGCCACTCGACACATTTTTCAAGACAATCGGCCGGGCTATTTTTTAAGATGGTTGCCACTTTTTTTCTGTGTGTTTTTTCAGTGTGCTAAAGTAAAAAAACAACAATGTATTTTATAACTTATTTTTTTCAGAGATCATTAAAATTGATCCTTTATATAAGAAAAATAAAAAGGAGGCAACCTCTAAAAAGGAAGCGGGCGGGGACGCTAGACATGTTTTTTTTTTTATTTGGCCGTATGTCTGAAATCTTGAGTCTGCCAAACACAAGCAAAATAAAGGGTGGCTATAGCAATTGATCCACCCCTGTTGCTACACCCCTGGTGAGGAAGGGAGGGTGGGGTACAGTAAGGAACAGGCTAGCTGAAATATCATGGGTGTTAGGTACGTACCCATACTCTCTGATGGTCCTCTCTGTGGCAGCATGAAGCAGGTGAGAACCTTGAGATGCTGTGGGCCAACCTCGTCTGTCTGGAAGTTGAGTAACGGCTGAGACTGTCAAGATAAAAAAAAAAGATAAACAATAGATTTTCAACATCAAGTAGGTATATGAAAAATACAAACATTGAGTTTTCTATATGATATGTTTCTTCAAAACAAGAGGATTGGAATGAATGTACTCTTCCAATAACCAATGATGTACCATCCCTTTATGATTAGTTTCTTGAAAACTAGAGGATTGGAATGAATGTACTCTTCCAATAACCAATGATGTACCATCCCTTTATGATATGTTTCTTGAAAACTAGAGGATTGGAATGAATGTACTCTTCCAATAACCAATGATGTACCATCCCTTTATGATTAGTTTCTTGAAAACTAGAGGATTGGAATGATTGTACTCTTCCAATAACCAATGGCGTACAATCCCTTGATGATATGTTTCTTCCAAAAACCAATGACATATCATACTTTTAATATTTTCTAGCCATCAAAATATTTTTTTAGCTGTAGTTTTGTCTATGTTCACCCTCCATACCCAAGCTTATCATCTGAAAGAGAAAGATCGGATCTTTCAAAGGACGGTAAAATGAAATAGGGTCGTTATTTTGCAATCGTTTCAAATTAGAGCAGAAAGACCCAAAATGCCAAACACCTACGGAGCGCCGTAAGGGTTGTGTGCAAAAAAGTGTTTGGGTTTTCAGAACACACTGAGGAAACAAAGACCAAGAACTTGGACGTTTTTTGGCTGATTTCAATGTTTTTTTAAATACATGAAAGGAAATTCAATGAGTAAGACAATTCTTATTACTCATTATGCTCTGAAATAAAAATCTTCAAGGTAATAATAGAGTTTGGTTAAATTAAACTTTGAAACACAAGCTTCCTGTTGTGTGAAAAAAAACGTGGGATTTAATTTTCACTACCTTATGGAGACCGAGAACGAAACAGAAAAGGGATAACAAAGGGTCTCCATAGGGAAATTCCAAAGGCTTGGTTGCTCCACAAGGAATTTTGTGTACAAAGTCTATGGGAGATTCTTAACTACTGGGACAAAGGAAAGAACAAAAGATGTCTCCACAGGGATGAAAAAAAATGGAATGTGCGCTCCAGCAGTTGTTTATGTCAAAAAGAACTAGGGCTGAAAGGGGTTGGTGAATAAATGCATTGGAGTCATGAATAATGTAATGCCGTACCTGGTTCTCGGACAACCAAAGCGCTTTCAGGTTACAGTTGGCCAGCTGGATCGGAAGCCAGTCGAGTCTGTTACCGGAGACGTCCAGGACGTGGAGCTCCTTCAGCAGGCCGATCTCTGGGGGTAGTCTGGTCAGACGGTTGTCTCGTAAGGAGACCACTCCGAGCTGTACGCATTTGCCGATCTGCGAGTTGGAAGGATGGCGGAGGTAAAAACAACTTGAAGTCTAGTACTACAGACTTCTTTGAATGGTTATACATGTGATTATAGCAAGTTTTTTTTTTTTTAACAGACTGGGTAAGTCTTGGCTGTTTCAAACATTTTGGGGATCTTTGAGTTCCCACGAATACTGATTGGCCTAAAATTCAAATATATGCAACACAACTAAGTAGTCTCCTCAATTGCGAAATCTACACCGCGGCAATAGAACAAATAGCGAGACAAGTTCTCTCAAAGAACAATACCTACAGGGCATAGTAGATATAACGAAGTTTTCAAATGGTCATCCAAACCGCAAAATATGATAATTTGTAACCGGACGATCGGTCGGTTAACCGTGTAACTGTGTTTATCATCACAGGCTTAAATAACAGAATTCCGTGGTAAGAAGCAACATTGACAACTTCACACAAATACTGGGAATGCACATGCGTTAACCGGAATGAGATGCATGCTAAAAGTGATACAGTTAAGGGGAAGATATACAATTGGTTATCACTCTAAAAAAGAAATGGCAATAAAAACTGACTTGGTTAGAAGTACAACAACTTTCGATAGTATATAAAGCATTTTGAGAAATATTTCAATTCAAAATAACGTGGATATGGAAAAAGAATTTTCTCTCAGAAACTTTTCTCAGAATGTGTATTCCTATTAGGGATTTTTTTTTTATGCGTGGACATATTCGCTGCCCATTTTGGCGATATTTCAAAAACGCGAACACCTTTTGAAATGAGGTTTTCACAGGTTAGTTTTATTGTATGTATCTACATTTATATAGGATCACAACAAACAAACGGTCCCAAAAACCAAAGGTATACTCTGCCTTTAAGTCACTAACTAGACCATCATGCACCTTATCCCATGGCTATCGTGTGCGCTCCCAGTATTTGCAACGTTGAGCCCTGTTGTGGAGTGCGACGTATAGAGGTTCCAGAGGTGATGGGAGACTTTTGAACGCTAGATGGCAGCAGACCTTACCAGGTAAACTTCCATTGTTCACGTAGTTCTAAGCATTCGCACATGGCCGAGGACAATGGATTTACCTGGTTAAGTCTGCTGCCACCTAGCGTCCCAAAATCCCCCATTATTAGCCCTGTCGTGGAGACCTACCGAGAATTAGGGACATGTACCTTTGACCTTCTGGTTGGTGTCACAAATGGCTGTTGCATGATGCGTGTTTAGCAAGAGTACCAGCTATCACTAAAAGTACATTTTCAGTCTCAAAATGCCAATTGAAACCATTGAAACTGTAATACCAAAGACAGTCTCATAGTTGAGGGCCCTTACCTCTGGTATTAATGATTGAGTCTGTTACGGTCCACGTTGAGATTGTTGAGTCTGGACATGTTCCCGATGGTCGCTGGTAACTCCTGGATGATGTTCTCTGTCATGATCAACTCAGTCATGCTCTCACATCTACACAGCGGGAGGAAGAAAAACATCACCAAAACACATCAGCAAATGCGCTCACCCAAACTGCTGCACAGTGACCCTCGTCCTTTTTTTTTTTCTATTTTCATTGATGCAGAACAATATTTAATTATCTATTATTTTTAGGGGTTTTTTTGGTGTTTTTTTTTTTACAACAGTTTACCGTAAACAAACTAACGCCCACACCTCTCTTTTTTTCAAAGATTAAAGGTTGCAAAATCATTTCCCGGCTACATTCAGAAATTTTCTTCAGTTTGCCCTCAATTTGAAAACCTGACCTATCGGCAAATGTACTTGTCTTTGAATTCCTGGGGAGGGCTTGCCGAGAGCATGAAAAGTAGCTTGCCTTTGGCATCAGAAGACGGCCTTAGGAGTCTAGGTACCATACTTACCCTCCGATAGAAGAAGGGAGTGCGACGATCCTGTTCTGATCCAACTTCAGAATACTCAGGTGTTTCAGCTTGCCTGCGGACAAAACACAAACCAAACACCACCTCATCAATAGCTGGCAGGGAACCAATCACAATCATGTATAATGAGTTGACTGGTAACCGGATTCTGCTTAACAGCGACATTCTGTACAACTACAGTTCAGTACTCAAACAGATTAATTACATTGGACCCTCTTTGTGTATAAAGTGTAACATTTCATAGCCTGAACATGCCAGTAAGAAGCAAACACCAAACAGTCAAGGCCTACCGAGAATTAGGGATATGTACCTTTGACCTTTTGGTTGGTGTCACAAATGACTGTTGCATGATGTGTGTTTAGCAAGAGTACCAGCTATATTCGGTTTTAAATTGCCAATTGAAACCGTTGAATTTGTAATACGAATGACAGTCTCATAGGAGAAAGAGTTCAACAGTTAAAAACTTAAGGAGCCCAATATAAAGATTAAACCCTCTCACTGTCTGCTCGCTTAACGTCTTCCACTGAGTTTTTGAATGATAGACGAATTAGGGCAGCCTGCAAAATGATTCATGGTGAATGCATACCCAGTACACAGTCAACCTCCTACTGTCTGACATCATGATAGATAACTGTGCATCCTGCAATATTATATCATGTGGTGAACGCACTACACAGTAATAATCACCCTCCCATGTCTGACCATTCAATATCATCCACTGCAGTATTAAATGATAAACTATGCTAGCCTGCATCTACACAAGCACTGTCAACCCTCCCACTTTCTGACCATTCAATATCATCCAAGTGGTTTTGAATGTTGGATAAACTATGCCATTCTGCAATATGATATCATATGGTGAATGCAGGCAAGGTCAGCCTGCAATATGGTATCTTGTGGTACACAGTACACATTATTAGTTCTGTGGACAGTTGTGCCACCCTACACAACCAGTGCAGTTGAAAGGTTTCAAATGGTTGGTCACCTGGGCCCCAATTTCAGAGCTGCTTAAAGCATAAACAGAAGCTTAAACACATACAAAATTATGCTTACCAGAATAAGATTACAGGCCAAACTACCATGTCACATGAACACTTTGTGACTGGTAACCTGTTCATTTCTGCTTAGCAGAAAATTGTTAAGCAATATTTTCTGAAGGATGTGGTTTTTAAAAAAAGCTTCTTACCAATTCCCTCAGGCAGTTTCTCAAGGCAGTTTTGTGAGAGAGTCAGATCTGTAAGGCTCTGTAGTCCGCTTATCTCATCTGGCAGAGTCTCCAGACTATTCTCAGAGATGTCCAGCACCGTCAGTCTCGTCAGGTTTCCAATTTCCTGTCAGAAATTAAAAAGTAATCATTTCTTAAAATTTTCAAAGATGAGATAGTTAATTGTTAATCCCTACTCCAAAGTATTATTGCACGCGATTTTCATTCTGCAAGGGCACTTCCACCATCTATGAGAATACTTTTTCAAGGGGCACCAAGGCCAAGACCAGAGGCAATGGAGGCCATAGTTAAGCTTGGGCGATACCACGATATTATCGAATATCGCGATAGTGGTTCTGAAACGATTACGATATCGGGTCACTTTTTTATTGTTATTGTGATATCGGTAAATCGCGATATCGTTAAGTATCGTGATGCATTTCCTAGCCCAGACGATCTTGCAACGATAAATCTCCTAGTCGAGACGATCTTGCTGCAACAAAGAGCTGCAAGTCACAGACCGCAACCGCAAGATTCCCCAGCAGATCCGATCCGACGGGGTTTAGTCTTCGAAAAAACCAGCATCAAAGCCTTAGCATTCAGGCGGTCTCACGCAGACAGGTGTTATCTCGTGCGTTATCACGTGCGTGTTGCATACGTGCGAGTAGCGTGATCTAATCAGTTATGCACACAAATAGAAAGTCTGTCATGCGCAGTAGTTAACACATTAAATCTGTGTAAGTAATAGGCCCAGGTTTTCATACCATAGGTTTAGAGTAAAACCTGAAGAATACTCCATTGGAACAAAAGAACAATTTACAAGCCACATTGTAGCTACAACTTGCTCTGTGAAAGTTTGTAGAATATGACGTTATCAAAAATTAGTTGCGATAATATAATCGCGATATAATGTCGACCGAAGCGATATCGCCCAAGCTTAGCCATAGTCTCCGCAATTCAAAGTACAGTGCAGTGCGCCCTCTACAGTTTATCCAGGAGAGACAATTTTTTTCCAAAAGGCACCCGACTATTCACACTCGTGACTCAGCCCAGCATGGGCAAAGCTTGACCTTGAAATGACAGACGTGTACGTGAACAATATTCACCTGCCCCAAAAAAGGCGTAAAACACAGCAGAGAAAATGACGACCTCGCTGCTTAATTGAAGGAACACCCACTCGGTTAATTTCGACAACATTTTGGCCGTCAACTTTCCAACCTTTTTCCCATGATACACTGGCCTTTCCTAGGCAAACTGTAGAGGGCGCTGCGAATCAACCATATTACACATGTAGGTGGATAAAATAAGCCCCACCAAAAACAAACAAAAACATGATTTTCAAAAAAAGGGCAAAGGTAAACCTCCATTGTAAAGGGAATCAATTAATCTTAAATAGAAATCTCCTAACACAAATGCAAAAAAAAAAAAAAAAACACACCAACAAACAGAGTTAACAGATCAAATTCGTCCAGTTGACTTTAAGCAATGCGTGAAATTGATCAATGTGCTTGTCCATGGAAAAAAAATTCACATGAAAGACCTAGGATGGGGGGGGGGGGGAATGTACGCATAAAGACTGAAAGATTCAGTTTCACTTGCTATTGCCGAATGTTGAGTCACATTTCAATGGAATGTGAAACCGAGACAAGTTTTATGTCATTGGCTGCATTTGTGATGATATTTCCTATTGGCTTCAGCATCATAGTTGACCTACATATATACAGGCACAGAGAAAAGGGTAGTTCGACATTTGTGCTTTGTACTTGGCACGGAAAGCCCACTTTCGATTCTTACAAAAATATTATTGTTCCAGGGTTTGCCCTTTTTTTTTCAAGTTACTGGCCAGCAGGACAAGTTAGCTCGTCATTTCACTAGTCCGTTAGCCTTCTCATGTAACTCAAGAATATGGGGATGCTTTTCAACACTGAGCTAGTCAGCCGGACCACTTGGAGTGAAGTTTAACTGGTCCTCATGTGATTTAACTGGCGTTTGGCCAGCGGAACCACTGTGAAGGGAGAACGCTGTGTTCTCCATACAGTTTTTAAGATTAAATATAGCCTAAACGGCTACGTGAGTGAAAAAGTTGTTTGACGAGAATGCTATTTCGACTTGTTTATAATGTGTTTGTTTATCATTTAATTGTAATTTTAACTTTTCACAATTTTTTAGGTCACAAAAAATTAGGCCCCAACCTCAAGGCTTGTGGAAAAACTAGCTACACTTCTGCCGTTGATGGCGTGTGTCAAAAAGACAAAACTTTGACGTCATTTGTGGGATGTTGCTTTGTTGTACCTCAATGTTGCTACTCAAAACGGAGCTCTAACTTAATGACGCAACACCAGAAACACCAGAGCTTCCGGACTCAAGTTCTGGTGATTTTAGAGTGTGGGTTCAGGTCCCAATCATGGCACTTGTGTCCTTGAGCAAGACACTTAACTGTGGTTGCTTTGTCCTAACGGCACAGAGAGTTTTTTTTTACGAATACCAACCCAAAGAGGGTTAAGGCGTTTCTTAAGTACATTTTTTTTTTAAAGGGATTATTAGCAATAAGGATTTAAAATGTCCGACTTACAGGGGGTAGACAGCTGAGTGCATTGCAGTCCAGCCACAACTCCATCAGGTTAGGCAGTGCCCCGAGGGTCTCCGGTAGCTCCTCCAGCTCGTTGCTCCCTAGGTCCAGCAGCTCCAGGCGCACCAAGAAGGACAGGGACTCTGGCAGGGTCTTCAGGAGGTTCTCCCGAAGCTCCAAGGTCAGGAGGTTGGAGAGGCTGGTCGGGAGGAGAGACAGAGGAAAGGGTTATTTTCAAGCTGAACAAAACAACAATGTTTATCTGGGTCCATTCTTAACCTAAATCTCCCCAGAGCCGATATCACCACCTCGCTGCGAAGATTTGCCACAAGAAAAAATAATCATAAAAAAATTGAAATTTTATGTCATTTATGAGCTCTTTCCGTTAACCTCTAAGTATCAAAAACTCACAAGTTGGATGTGTAGATGAATCACCGCGCTTGTCAGTTTGCCGGCTGCGTCAGTTTTGCTTTCAATCATCAATTTGAATTTTTACGACCTTCATCGATTAGGGGAAATACTGTATTTTTTTTCTACAGAAAATATCCGTCTCCGATATACAAATGCATTTTATAATGCAAACAACTCTGCCGAACAAAAAAACAACGCATCACCGCCCTAAGCACTACACAGGGCTTGAATTTGGGGGGAATATCCACAAGACCACAGGACTTGTATCTCAAAATGTTTACTGGACCAGAAATAATTTTACAAGACCAGATTCAGACTGAGAAAAGACTTCTTTGCACAGTTTAACTTGCATTTAATTGGACAAGCACTCGGACATATAAAAGAAGATTTACCTCATTTTGTCTTTAAGGGTGTTAACTATATTTCTAATCATTACTCAAAGTCAACATTTGAACGTACTTTGTTTCTGTTCCCAAGATATTATAGAGTGAGTTACATAAATCGTTATTGAATTGAAAACACAAGACCGCCGGACTTGTCCGGTCATGAGTTTACTGGCCCAGTACTAAAATCACTGGCCTCGGGCCTGCGGTCCAGTGTCAAATTCGAGCCCTGCTACACAGCCTGAGTACCCGCGGATGTACACAACATATAACCCTTTTACAGCCACCGTCATGTAGTGTCATGTGTAATGTCAAGTCGGTACTGCGCTCTCTACGTAGCGGCACACGAAGTGCAAGCAGTTCAGTCCAGGGCCCAACTTCATAGAGCTGCTTTAAAGCTTTAGTGCTTAACAATTTCCTGCTGAGCAAAAAATAAGCAGGAAACCGGTCCCAAATAGTACATGCAACTTTGGCTGGTAACCATACTCCTGCAAGCACAGTTGCTGTCTTCTTCGTTACTTTTTGTGCTTAAAGGGGCACTGTCGTCGTAATCATAGTCTGCTTGTGGCTGGGCATGCAAACATGAACTCTCACCCCGTTACTACACGCGCGTCCGTTTATCCTCACATCACAACTGAAAGCTTGAAAGGGCGCTGTCAACATTATCACGCGCTTGTGTGCAGTAACTGGGTGAGAGTTCGGAATTCAATGTCTGGGCCACTGACTCACAGTGATCATGACGATAGTGCCGCTTTAAGCAGCACTGGGAAATTGGGCCCAGAAAGAGGACTTGCAGTTCTAGGTAACAGAGGTGAGGTATTTTCTGTAATAGAATTGCTTAGAACAAAAAATAGGTTACCAGCCAAATCCCACGTAATGTATAGTTTGCTGGTTCCCTGCAAGTTTCTGCTTCTAAGCTGGAAAAAAACTGTTTATGCACACAAACTTGCTGAGCATGGAAAAACGGTACTTAGCACACAAAAATAATGATAAGTTACCATACCAACAAAATACCAGTGTAGAGTGCAAGTTTCTGCTAAATAGACAGCAAGCACAGAAAAATAGTACTTGGTGAAAAAAAAGTTTGGGGCATTAACAGTAAACAATGTTTTTTTCCAAATTTGTTTTGAAACACCCACCCTCCCAAAAGGTTTTTTTTTAATTTATATATTGGCAGACCATTTAATATACCCTAAACACTGAAGAACAAAGTCATGCCTCAAATGAAGCAGATATTTTAGATCACTGCTCTCCCAGTTCAGGAGTTTTCAAATGGCTGCTCCTGGCCTCTTTGCGTGCAACTTTGCAATTGAGGACATTTTTGCCATCTCGCATATTGCTCGGAGGTCGGCTATCAGAAATTGGGATGACCGATAACAAGAAACAGCACAGACGTAACAGACAATCTCAGAGAGACTGAAGTGTTTTTGTTTTTGTGTGTGTGTGTGTGTCTGTGAGTGTTCTACCTGTTGAAACCGAGGACTTTAACAAAAGGGGATCCGGGTGTTCTGACAGAGCGAGGACGTCCTCGCTTCGCTTTCGTGCACAAAACCAATGGGGACGTCGCTAAAAAAACTAAGTCCAAACAATGGGAGAACAAAGAGAAGTCCTCGATTTACGCGATTCACAAACGTGTGTGGTTTTAATTTTTGTTTGTTTTGTTTGAGGGTTTTTTGTTGGGTTTTTTTTTGGTGGGTGGGGTTTTTTTTTTTCCCCTGAAATTTTTTATAATTTATAGTCTTATTTTAATCTTATTTTAATTGTAAACTGATTTTCAATTTCAGTTATTTCTTTTGACTCAGCCACCCACAATTTTGAATAAAAAAGATTTTTTCACAAACATGATTACTCTGAATGGCCCTTACCAGCCGGAAAAAAAAGGCACGCAGTTCCCTTCAACATTCGCTAAAAATGCCGGGACCTCAGGCCAAGTCCGACATCGACGCTGCTCCGCAATGCAAACCCTCCGATACTTCATCATCAATATTACTCACAATTTCACAATACAGGAATTTCAACGACAAAAAAACACACACACGAGGGACTCCAACTGGGAAATAATTTCGGTCAAACACTCTGGATTATGTTTGACTTAATCTCCCGTAGGCACTATGGCGGCGGCGCGTGGAGCTTTATAAGTGTGTTCTGAACATGGTGTGGGATTACATACATACCTGTGATTCTGCATTGGATTAACCCCAACTAAACCTGACACGGACAGAGTATAGTCTACTACGCTTGCCCCATCAATTATGCATCACTCTATCAGCATTATTAGAAATACTTGCCATTAAAGGAACGGCGCAACATGGGTTTGGGAATTGTCATTTCCTCAATCCTCTAGTTTTCAAGAACATATCATAAAGGGATGGTACATCATTGGTTATTGGAAGAGCACATTCATTCCAATCCTCTAGTTTTCAAGAAACATATCATAAAGGGATGGTACATCATTGGTTATTAGGAAGAGCACATTCATTCCAATCCTCTAGTTTTCAAGAAACATATATAAAGGGATGGTACATCATTGGTTATTGGAAGAGCACATTCATTCCAATCCTTAGTTTTCAAGAAACATATCATAAAGGGATGGTACATCATTGGTTATTGGAAGAGATATTCATTCCAATCCTTCTAGTTTTAAAAACAAAACAAAGAGATCATACATTATTGGTTTTTGGAAGAGTACAATGCACCCCCATGTGCTCGGGTTTTGACCAATCACAGTATATAATCTTTTCACACTACTTATTACTGCAAGCCGAGGTTCTAAACAAAAACTATTACTCCAACCAATTACCCAAATGGCTTTCCATCGCTCATACTGGTCCCTAATCGCCACTATCAGTTCAAATCACCCATCAAGGTTTTAACTGCCGAGGCAAACTACCGCCACAAGCCAAGCAAGTAATCACAAGGGCCAGACAACAAAAACACCCATACCCCAGGCAGAAATGTACCCCAGATCCCACCCTCCCCCCTCTCTTCAAGTCAACCCCATGACAGAGCGGGTACCCTTTCCTCCATCACGTCTCCAGGAAACTTTATACCCCAATCGATTTCCGGCGTATCTATTTTTTTCTTCCCTTGCACGTTTGTCATTTCTTTTTCCCTTCGATAAAACTCAACCCTCGGAATTTTTTAATTTTTTTGTTTCCCCTCTCCTTTCCTTTTTGTGTGCCTTGAGTGGAAAAATAACAACTTGACAGCAGTCACTGCATATCTGTCTTTTATATATATATATATATATTTTTTTTCCAGATTTTTTTCCCCAGGAAGTCTAGGAAGAATACAGATACGTGTACCCCTCTGACGACCTTTACAGATTTGTGAATAAATGAAGCTGGGGGAGAGGATAGCTGCAACGAGGGGGGGGGGAGGGTTCAGTGGGCGCGCAGGGTTTCACAAAAAGGGTTCTGCGCCTACTCACAAGGCATTGACATTTTGTTAGGGGCGCTGGGGTAAACATCACCTCTGCATAATTTCCACTGATGCTTTTGACTAGAGGTGCAAAGAGGAAGGGGGGGATAGGGTGATAGGGAAGGGGAGGGGGTGGGGAGGAATTCGCCGTGAATAATTAGGAAAAGCTTTCGGATGGTGCGTGGTACATGCACTTGATTTGATTACGGTACGGATATGTTACAGGTAATTTCACCATGCATGAGCAAGGTACTGATAGGTTACTAAAGGGGTCCCAAATTAATGGTTTTCGTAAGATTTCGTTCCTTCCAAACTTCCATCTCTGTCAACAACCCAAACAGAAGGGAAAAAAATAAAATAAAATACCTGGGAAATTAGACCTGGGAAAATACTTCGGGAAAAAAATACCTGGGAAAAAAATACTTGGGAAAAAATACCTTTGGATAAAAGGGATCTTTTGGGAATTTTTTTTTTTTATCAGAAAGGCGCTCTCCGGCTTTGAGAAATGGAGGGAGAAACAGTTCATGTTTTGTTACAGTTTCCGTCACTGTTTTCACAACGAGACAGCCGTGTCAAAAACGTGTGAAAAGAAATGTTTTGAGATGTTTGGCTTTTTAAAGGAACCTTAAAGGTATTGTACACTTTTGATAACAGCTCAAAATCAGTGTCCACATTTTTAGTGGTTAAACATATGCATGAACAAACAAACCTGTGAAAGTTTGAGCTCAATTGGTCATCGAGGTCACGAGAAAATAGTGAAAAGAGATCTTATGTGTTTTCTGTTTTTTCAAATTATTGCGCGCGATAATTACTATTGTTTTACTCGTTTCTCAGAAACGATAGCATTTTAGGCAGAAATATTTTACGGAACCCTTTCAACCATTACTTACTTTAAATCATGTAAGTTATGTGTGAATCTGTGAACATTGTGTTTTTCGATCTTACCAATAGTGTACAGGGCCTTTAAATTGAAACCGAAACCCTGTGCAGGATACCAGTGATGGTGCATGCGAAAGAGTATTTCGGCTGGTAACCTTAAATTCACTAAGCAATGATTTTTGTTGTGATTAGTTTATTTCTGTGCTTACGAAATTTGGCCCCGGTTTAGATGATTTGTCGTTCTTGTAAAGGGCAAGGCAGTTGTTCTTGTAGATAGTTCCCAGTAGACGCCATCTTTACGGGCAAATTGCATTTTGGCTTGCAGATGCGTCAAGCGCTCAACTTATTAACGCAGCCGCGTTGTTCACTGACCAGTCCTGCAATGAGTTTCGTGAAATGCGCGCATGTTGCACGCCGTTCTCACAGGAAACGCACGACTGTTTGTTCAAAACGCACGACTGTTTGTTCCAAACTGCCCGAAAAGATGGCCGATTTACGTCATACTGCAACCTATCTATAGTAAAAGAGCAACTCTATGAGAACTAAGAATTTCCACTGGAACATTTTAGAGGGGCATCAAGGCATTGACCAGAGGCGTGGGGGCAATTTTCCCTATGCAAGGTCAGCCATGTGTGTGTGTAGAGCCTCGAGTCGGGGACAGCAGCGAACAGAAGCATTATAGAGCTCTGTACTGTCACGGTAATGTTATGACACTTTCATCCAAACAGATAAAATACCAGACATTTACATTTATACAGTGCATATTACAGGAGCCTCTATGTGCAACACAAACATAAAATAATGAAATGAAACATATACAGCAATTGTTACAAAAATTAACCCTCCTACTGTCAGTGACTCTTGGCAACATTTTCCAGTGAGTTGACCAACCATTTGAAACCAATCAACTGCCAAGGTTGTGTACGGTGGCACAACTGTGCACAGAACTAACTGTGTACTGTGTACATGTACATATTGCAGGCTGACATAGTTTATCTATCATTCAAAACCACTTGAATTATATTGGTCAGACAGCAAGAGGGTTAAAGATTCAAACACATACATACGATACAAATGAAGCATGAAGTCGAGGCTCTACACGCACATGGCGGATTAGCAAATAGCAAATAGCGAATAGCGAATAGAGAATTGCCTCCATGAATTATTCGGCCGGTCCATCAAGTTCACTTCCTTAAATTATTTTTGGGCCAATATATCGCAACCTGAAACAAACGTTGACAACACATAACGCCGCATATATCTTGCCAAACCGTATGGATGTGCTTAATAAAAATCAAAAAAAAAATATCAACACCCCCCTTCCAATCCTTGGCCATCCCCGACGCAAACTGGCAGAGCTAATGCGATCATTTTGATCCGGCGCGGTCTACGCTAATGTGTAGCCTATCAAGGATCATTATCAACTTCAGCTGCTACGGACAAACATTGGGATTGATTCGATTTGAGAAAATTTCTCACCCTGGAGAAATTTTCACCCCCCTCCCCCCCCCCCCCCCCCAAAAAGAGTTACTCATAAAATTCATAAGAATTGAATTTTTTTTTCTCACCTCTCCGTCGACAAATAATTCACAATGTGAACAATGACAGTATCGCTGTTCACATTTGCAGGGTGAATTATTTGAATTATTCAGCAGTACTCATTGATACTCTATGCGGTTGTTTGCGATCGCATTTTTTGACCCAGTTTCTTTTTTTCATAATGACTTTTTTGGGGTCAGTGGTTTACTCCTCGTCAATTCATCCACCAATAATAAATTTTTCTGTTTTCCTTTTTAACAAATATAAAAAGAGCATAATGATACTGGCTGGGGGAGACGAAAGCAAATCAGCTAATGCATTGTGGGCCATTTCACAGTTCAGTTAACCTTTTTTTTTTAGATAAGTGGTTTCTTTGCTAAAAATTTCATTATCAGATCTGTAGGGCGAGTTTTTTTTTAAAACATATCTATTCTGGAAAGTGGATATTTGACTAAATATATACATCCTGAAGCGCAGTCAAGGAAAATAATTGACTTTATAAATTTATGCATGAAGAATTGTACCATGCACAGCCATGACATTTGGTACTTGGAAAAAAAATGGGGACATTTTATCGAGTACAAGGACTGATCTTCTTGTACATTATGGTGTTGACTTTAAAGGAACATCACAGAATTGGTTTTTGCTAACAAAACAGTTGCTGGCAGTGTAAGCATTTTATGTAATCCACCATATACATAAACTGACAAACCTGTAGAAGTTTGTGATCAGTCGGCCATCTGGGTCACGAGAAAATAGTGAAAAACCGATTACACATTTGCATGAAATCATATAGATTCAACAAATGAATAAAACGCTCACTGAGCGATAAACTCCAATCGGAAAGTTAGTTTATTCATTTCTCATCACATATGGCATTTCAGACAGAAATATTTCAAGGGATGTTTTCTACTATCATCATCATTAGACCGTGTAAGTTTGATGTAAATCTGTGATCAAAAAGTATATTTTACAAGTTGTGTTCTTACCAATTCTGTAATGTACCTTTAACACACTTTTCAGGCTATTCAAAGGAAGATGAAGAGCACTGGAGAGCTGTTGATATTATAAAACATTGTTAGAAATGACCCCCCCGTGAAGTAATGAAGTTTTTAAGAAAGAGGTCATTTTTTACCAACAAATTTGAATCTGAGAAAGGCTTCAGGCATTGAAACCTTGCTCAGGCATCTGAAAGCACACAATTCTATGCAACAAGGGTATTTTTTTTTTTTGCTTGCAACTTCGATGACCAAATATTTTATGCACATGTCAGGAAACACCAAAGTGCCTGAAGCCTTTCTCAGATTCAAATATTTTAGTGAGAAATTACCTCTAAGTTCTCAAAAAAACAACATTACTTCAGAGGGAGTCGTTCTCAGGTGCTCCTTACCAAGTAAGTTTTTGGTGGTAATGTATATCTTGAGTCAATACCAAAAGTATCCACTGCCTTTAAGAAAAAATAAACGTAGATGCACAACCCTATATTATAAATGTTCATCTTAAATAGTTGTAAGGTGTTCAGAACAAGAATGCAATTTTCACATGAGTCGCGACGAGCAAAATAAATTAACTTGAATGAAAAGGAAATGAATGGAAGATTCTGATATCTATATTTAAAAAAAGTTCAAAATAAAAAATAAAAATCCAGACTTGCGTCAACTTTGGCCATCACCCCCTCCCCCCCCCCCTCTCCCCCGAGGTAACTGTCCGATTGCAACGGTTCCTCATCGTTTAACATCCTCAATTAGAAGCCGACGAGCTCTTAACGCTTTGCTGCTTACAGCTTGGGACAGTCCGCGCCTGGGCTCGCTATGATTTATTAATCACGATCGCACACTCGCTGGAAATTGCCACTCATGAATTTGTGATGGGGGCATTTGTGGACTCAACACTTCCAGCTGAAGCAATAAATCACAGGGATCTAAACGGAGGAGAGGTAATGTACTGTACTTCGGGGGGGTTTCCCTTCCACCCCCCCCCCACCCCAACTTGCGATAGGGGTTTAATTAAAGACAAGGATATTGGAACCGAGAGGGAAGGTCACAGGCCTGGAATTTCATCTTGGAGAGGGCAAGGCCACTTTTCATTTCTTAAAGTCTGTGGGGAAGTTTTAAAGGGGCACCAAGGCCAAGACCAGGGCAACGGGGGGCCATGGCCCCGTGTAACTCCAGGCCTGAGGCCAGCACCCCCCTCGTCAATACGGGCGAGTCACAAAACAGAGCGCCCTCATTTATTTACATTTATCTCAGTCTCATTTACTAATTCTGGTTGTGAAGCCAAGGACTCTCAGATAAGCGAAACTTAATCACTATACTAGCCAAAAACCGACAGGGAGAGAAGACAATGAAGGAAGTTTGGGTTTTAGGTGTGTGAGGAAAACCCCCGAGAATTATTCCAGGGGAAAAAACCCACCCAATCAGGTAGGGGCCGGGAACCCAATCCACTTAGTGACCCCGGCAGGATTCGAACCGGGGTCCCAGAGGTGGAAGGCGAGGAAAGATACCACTGCGCCAACCCGACCACCAACAATGTACGTCGGAGAAGTTTACTTTCCCCCAAAAGCGGTCGACTACAAACAATCACGCTTGCAACTCAGCACCACAAAGAAGGCAGTTGGGGGCCACTAACTGACGGACATGAGTTTGCAAAACACACTCACCAGCCTCACACCAAAAAATAAATCCATCTTAGGCTGAAAACACAGACAAAATGCAGCATCGCTGCTTTGCAAACCACGACTGAACTTGAACACTCAGGGTCAAACTGAGGGGTGCTGTGAGACGGCTGAAAACTTGTTGACTGGGAAAAAGTTACCACTCCTTGGTCAACTGTAGAGGGCCGCACTGTAGTTATTGTCCGTATTCAACAAGGAAGGTTCAGGAAACGAAAGGATGCCTGAGTGGACCAACATGTTAAAAAATAATGGTACACAGCACACCATGTTTTGCAGCAGAATTTTTCAAAATTCCAACAATTCAGTTTGTGACTGGCTCCGTGCTCCATTTTTAATGGACATATTTCTCACCACCCATTCTTGCTAATCTCATAATATTGAAACAAAATATCTTACTTTTCGATATGATTTACGTTTACCTGAATAAACTTTCACACATAATGTGCAAATTAAGCCCTTTCCACGAAATATGCCAATTACGATCACGCATGGGTACAGACACTATTGGTTGGCAAACGCCATGAAGTTGTGCACTAGGCAGACGCACAAACGCCATACAAAAAGTACATGTTCCAGTGTTAGTGCACACACAGGATGTGCAGATCATGAGAAAGGTCTATCTATAAAAAAAAATATAAAAATTCTTCTTTTTCAACTAATGACCAAAACATTTCCGTCAACAAAACAACATCCACAAAACATTTGGATAAGGTAACGGCAAAGAAACACAAAAACAACAGTCAAAATCCAATCAAATCAACAACAAAATTCTATGAAGAGCAGGCAAACAAAATAATTTGACTACGGTGAAAGAATGAAAGAAAAAAAAACGTGTTTTTTGTTAGGAATGACAAAATTCGCCAACACTGTTATTGTAGGAAGACGTGACATAACGCAGTTCCGCAACGGGTTCCGCTGAGTCTACACCCATTTTGTGTTAAATGTACAACATTGACTGGGGGGTCTTGAGCTGTGACTTGCGTACATGGGCACATGTCTGTCGTGTCACCATAAAATATCGTTCTTTATATGGGTTATGACTGCAGACCCCGGCAACATATGGCGAAGATTTCATTATTACATCGGGAAATGAAAACCCCACCTTTCATGCCAGAACCACCTGGAGGGATTCTTTAATAACAAGCTCCGTTGGGAGGAGGGGGGGGGGGGGGGGGGGGAAGGATGATCAGGTGCTCATTTTGGCTCGATGTCATAAAAACGCTAGGCGGTGCAGTGAGCTAAAACGGGTTACCATCCCAAAGTGCCGTGTCAATCACACGGCCGCAACTGGTGCCCCGCTAATATATATTTTGTTAAGCTGTCCTGTCGGGGGAATTCTGTAAATCACACCTAAGAATAAAATACGTCTCACACGTCTCACCCTGGTCCTGCCGCTAAGAGAAAAGGAGGAGTCACGAGGCTACTCGCCGCGTGGCACTATGGGTAGGGCGATGGAGGGCGCTATATAATGTAAACTCTTAGCGAAAGATCCTGCCGGTATGGGGAAATATGCAAATAGTAGTGTGCTCTGCAGGTAATGTATGAGTGAAGTAAATCACACCTAAGAAAGACACCTAATTCACATCAAAGGTTTAAATAGACGACGGGTTCTGCCAAGCTTCGTGTACAGAACCTTGCGTTAGCCAGCATCCCAGCAAAGGCGGCGTGCAGCACTTGCGCATTTGGATTGGTTTATAGAATTAAGGGGGGAGGGGGGAGGGGGCGGGCGGTTGGGTCAAATTCACTTTAGCATTAAAAAAGTCCTTATGATTGATATTGGAAACAAAGTTATAAGTCTCTAACCTCAAGTTCAAATGGTGTAAAATGCCATTTGTATTTGATACCGTTCCGGTGTGCAACTTTGTTAAAGGCAGTGGATACTTTTGGTAACTACTCAAGAAATACATTACACAACTCAGTAAGGAGCACCTGAGAGCTGCTGATAGTATAAAACACTGTGAGAAACGACTCCCTCTGGAGTAATATAGTTTTCAAGAAAGAGGTAATTCTCACAAAAATATTTGAATCTGAGAAAGGCTTAAGGTTCTCAGGCATTTGAAAGCACCACAATTCTTTGCATCAAGGGTGTTTTTTCTTTCATTGTTTTCTTGCAACTTCTACGACCAATTGAGCCCAAATTTGTACAGGTTTGTTATTTTGTGCATATGTAGGAATTCACCAAGTGAGGGTACCATTGAACTTTGACAATCACCAAAAGTATACCCTGCCTTTAACACCTGAAAACATACAATGACATCACATATCAAATACATGGATCTGTACATTATTGTATGGAGAATTTTTAGTTCATTCCTGAATTTCCATGACATTCGATCAAAACGACGTTGAATTTGACCTTTCAACTTTAAAGGAACATTACAGAATTGGTAAGAAAAAAACTTGTAAAATATACTTTTTGATCACAGATTTACATAAAACTTACACGGTCTAATGATGATGATAGTAGAAAACATCCCTAGAAATATTTCTGTCTGAAATGCCATATTTAATGAGAAATGAATAGACTAATTTTCCGATTGGAGTTTATCGCTCAGTGAGCGTTTTATTCATTTGTTGAATCTATATGATTTCATGCAAATGTGTAATCGGTTTTTCACTATTTTCTCGTGACCCAGATGGCCGATCGATCACAAACTTCTACAGGATTGTCAGTTTATGTATATGGTGGAATACATAAAGTGCTTACATTGCCAGCAACTGTTTTGTTAGCAAAAAACAATTCTGTAATGTTCCTTTAAAGGAAATTTCCTGTGTGGAATGCGCAGTCCCATTTTATTGTGGACATCCAATGTTGTCATGTTTTTCAAATTCCGCTCTGAATGAGTATCAAATCGAAGGACATTTTTCAAACCACTTTGACGCAAGGTTGGAGACTCGTAAATTTGGTTCCCTTGCACAAGGGGGGGGGGGTGGAGGAGTGGTGCTGTACGAGCCCCCACTCATGGGGCAAATCTGAGGGGAAGACCGAGCATGAGATAAGCCGGCGTCCTTAGGAGGGATGTTGGTACAGAGACACCGTCCGAGCCGGCTGCCCGCATAGAGGATAGAGGAGATTGGAGTCGCTGCAGGACGTTCCCCCCCCCCCCCTGCCAGCGACATAACTTAACAACTAGTCCAAAAATGAGTGCATCGAAAAAACTGAGTTTGACATTAGAATCTCTCTTTATCGATGAAAATGCTTCGCAGATAGCCAATTTCGCCTGAAGTCAAGAGGAATCAAGTTGACGCGTTTTAATCAAGACTAAGTTCCCAGATATTGATCAAATGGATTTCCCTTGTGAAACTGCCACATGCGACCTCGTAAAAAAATTGCATCATCACGAAAGATGATGCTCCCTCAAACACACAAACAAAACGGGTCACCAGAATGCCGTGTTCAAGTCATTCAAAGGGGTAACCGTCAAACATGCTTTTTAGAATTTGTGCAATTGTAACAATTATTTTTTCATGTGAATGCATGTTACGTTTGTGACTCGTTCAGAAGCTTGCTCTGGTTTTTGGGGGTTTTTTTTTCACCCACTCATTCTTGCATAAGGGACAAATTTGTTGAGCAATATTTTCTGATAAAAAAAAAAGTTCTGCTTTGAAACTATGCTTCAATTTTTTTTTATGTTGTGACACCCACTCATTCTTGCATAGGGGACAAATTTGTTGAGCAATATTTTCTGATAAAAAAAAAAGTTCTGCTTTGAAACTATGCTTCAATTTTTTTTTATGTTGTGACACCCACTCATTCTTGCATAGGGGACAAATTTGTTTAGCAATATTTTCTGATAAAAAAAATTTCTGCTTTGAAACTATGCATCAATTTTATTTTTTTTTTAATGTTGTGACAGAATATTTATTTTTTTAAACTGTGCCGTTCGAATTTGATGGGTTGGGGCAGGTTATGATTCTAAACGACAGGTTTTGCAGCTCAGAAATAAGCATTTCCACATGCCCAAATAATTTCCTTTTAAATATTTTTGTACAATGTACCATAATTTTAATGTAGGTTTGATTCCTGGTTATACGGCATTTACGGGTGGAATTTGCATCCTTAAGCAAGATCATTTACCATTATTGCTTTGTCCTTCGGATGGGACATTTAAGCTGTAGGTCCCGCGTTCTATGATTGGTAGTGAACATAATAAAAAAAATTATAACAAAATAATCATGGAAGAGTAGGGGTTAACCCAGTGTTTCTGGTTCACAAAGCAAGCACCCTTATTTACAGGTTCCTTCAGGTTGGCGAGCTGCATTACAGTGGTTGAGTGCTCTTATGAGGCATCCTTTCATTACCTGGTTTCATTACCAGAAATATGTAATAATTAATTACAATAATGACTGGAATACTACAACTTTGAGCCACAGGGTTTCCTTTTACATGCGTTGCTCCGTCACTGATCTACATGTAGCAATCTTTAAAAAAGTCATGCACATGAACGATACCCAAGGTCGTGAAATGCATACGGTCCGCTGTAATGACGAATTGACTAGCTACTTTTCATTTATAACAGATCGCTTCCGACTGCCCGACCATGGGATATCCTGTGGCAGTGTTGCCAACCACTGAGGCCTTGTGCCGCTGCGTGCAGCGGGACTCCCTCTCTCCCTCTCTCTCTCTCTATCTGTTTTTTTTTGTTTTCTTTCTTTTCCTGCCATGAACTATTCTAGGGACATCGTGCCACGATCGGAAATGTTGCAATGTTCATGAGGGATGTGACCGACATTTGGGGATAGTTGTTAAAGGCATGCGATGAGAAAAACAGTTAAACGTATAAAACATGGATATATGGATGAAGTACTACACGTACCAGTAAAAGAAATATATATTAACGACACACACTCCAAATGTGTGTTCTAAATGAAAGCAAGTATAACATGCTATTCATTATAACATCAAGAGTCAGCTATCAACCAATTGTGATTCATTCCCAAAAGGGCGGTGGGGACCAAATTTATTTTAATATTACACCTTCAATCCTGCGGGTAACCTTGACGTCATTCTACTAAAGCCACGCCCACTTCACAAAGTTCTCTCTCTTTTTTTCTTTCTCTCTTTTTTTTTTTTATTTATTTATTTTTTTATATTTTTTTTTATGAGATGCTCAGAGGAAACGTATCAAGCAAATTTTGGGTTTTGACCTTCGGGAGGAGCTCCAGAAATTGCTCAGTTCTTGACATCCGTTTCACATTATGTTTTTCGTCGAGGCTCAAGGCCTCGTCAAAAAAGTCTGATTTAGTCATTGTTCTTAAAGGAGAGAATTGGGGTTAAAGGGAGGGTGTACCTTCTGTACGTTCTCCAAAAAATTATCGACCGTAAAAAAAATTCCCTTCTAAGGAATGTGGTTTTAGAGCAGAGGATTCGAAAACATTTCAATCTGAGAAACGTTTCTGCATGAAACGTATCTCAGATTGTGTGTTCCAATTACAGATTATTCTTCCTACTTTGGACATAACCGCTAAAGATTTGACGGTATTTCAAAAGCGCTTACCACCTTTTGAAATGAAATTTTCACAGGTTGGTTTTATTGTGTGTATCTACATTTATGGAGGATTAAAACAATCGAACGGATCCAAAAACCAAAGGTATACTTTGCCTTTACATTATATGCCAAGATATGCCAAATTTGTAGATGAAAGTACACGCAGTGAAAAAAACCGGAGCGTGCGATCAATGCACGAGCGCGTGTTCCACTGACTTACCGGCAGGACACCAAGTTAGAAATCATTCGCTTCTTCCACACCCGGCCTCCCCTTCCGTTCCCCCCTCCCTATTTAGTGTAATGGTACACGCCGCAAATACTTACTTTCCAATGTCTGTGGGTAGGTTTTCTAGGGTGACATCATTCAGTGTTAGGTGACTGAGGTTGTGTAGTTGTGTAAACCCAGCTGGTAATCTGGAAAGATAAGAGGATTTCAACACTTTTGGTCAGAAAAACTGTTCAAACAATTCAGTCCACTAGAGAGGTATCAACTGCTATGAAAAGGAGGAAATTGAGAAAAACATGAGAACCAGTTACACAATTCGCACATAATATAGTGTTTTGGCTGGTAACCGTTTTATTTATTTATTTTGTTTATGTTTTTATTTAAACAACATAAATCTGAAGTAAGCCAGAGAAAGATTGTTACTGTCAATTTCTCAGGGAAAAAAAGGGGAAAATTTTCTTTAAAATGGGAACCAATTACAAATGGTGTTTTGGATGTTAACCGTGTTGGTTGGGTTTATGGTTTGTTTGTTTTTTGCTTGGATAATTTTGGAAGTCGACGGGGAATGATTTTTACTACCAACTTCTCTGAAAAGATGGACAGATTACAAAAAAATGACAACCAGTCACAAACTTTAAACACAACATGGTGTTTTGGCCGGTAATTTATGTATTTTGTTTTTTGCGCGAGTATAATTTTGTGCTCCAATGGATACTCATCATTGTCTGGGGTAGAAAAAATTAAATTTCATCTTCCAGTTTTTGTTAAAAACACACGATACGACCAACCTAGGAACACCATTATTTGTTTTATATATCACCCATGTGGATCGGTCTCATTTGGAGGAAAACCAACCACCAAAATGTCTACGATTGTATTCCAACATCCACTTTGATGACGTTTTGTACAGCTGTATAAAAGACTGGTTTGTACATGTACATGTAGTCTGTCGCGCGATGGTTTTGTTTTTGTGAGAGATTTGAGTTTGCATGATACCGGGTTTATTTCAATTGACTGCATTCTGACCGCATGAGGGCGCTTTTTCAACGGCGAATTTACTTGCATCTGAAGAAATAAATAATTAAAAATAATAACAAAACGAAAAAACATGTGCCCTCTCGTGGTCAAAACTACCGCAAATTGCTGCAATAAAAATATGCAAGAGTGACCTGGGGCCAATTTCATGGAGCTGCTTCAGCACAAAAATTAGCTAAGCACACAAAAAAATATGCTTACCAGAATAAGTTTACCGGCAAAAAACTGCCATGTCACATGTACAATTTGTGACTGGCATCCCGCTCATTTCCGCTCAGCAGAAAATTGTTAAGCGACATTTTTTTTGCTTAAGCAGCTCTATGAAATTGGGCCCTTTAGGGGTTTCTGCAAGTGTTGTTTTCTTTGAGCGTATTTCAGACCGAATGTATGCACACGTATTGTGTGCACCCAACGAACAGGCACATCTTGTGTTAAGCTACATGTACGACCACTTTAGAATTCCGTAGGGCACGATCGTGTCCGCGTACACCGATCTAACCCATTCACCCGAACAATGCAACCAGCCCCCCGGATCCATGTCGCCAACATTGAAATGCAGAGTGGAAGTGTTTAATTTCACAGTCATACTTACTATCGGAGACCCAATCAGCCAGCGTTGCCCCCCTGTACAACATCTAATTAGAGACTGACCTTGGGGGATAACCGCGCAAATAACTGCATACACGCAATTTATCGAACGACACTTCTTTGTAGTCGCTCATTCTGATCGTTGATGGTAATGTTTCACAATGTTTTCAATTTAAACAAATTTTTTATCCGTTTACGCTTGGGAGTACTTGCGGCTCGTTATAATGAATCTTGATCATTAACTTTAAAGGGGAAATGTGTCGGCTCTCAGCTCGCTAACGAGAATGATGACATCGTAGCCGAGGGTTAATTGATTCTGGTGACCGGAGTAGGATGCCGGCCACGAGGGAAAAAAAAACATCATTGGTTTTTTGAAAGAGTGAATTGACTTTCATCCGCTACTAATTTTCAATAAACATGTACGCTATTTTTATCAACGTGAGAAAATCTGGTCAAATGTGATGATTGCATCTTTGGGGGGGGGGGGGATGAAAATGATTCTTGTTAGAAATTTGGGGGCATGTTCTTTTCAGGCTAAGAGATAATTGAAGCGTTGCATGGTGTAAACAAAAGTAAGTAACTATTAATGGTAAACATGCGGCGTACGACCATGAGGAAATCTTTTTCGGGAGGAGTGTTGGCTCTGACAAGAGAAAAAAAATCAAATAATAAATAATATGCTCGTTATTATTATTGCTATTATTAATTATTATTAGCTTTCACATTGTCTTCTCATATTTCTCCCACGCGAACAATTACCCACGCCGCACTGTGTCTTTAAGCTGTCCGCATGTTGCCGGCAGCAGGGCCGGATATTCGCCTTCCATAATGCAGTGTTGACTACGGACAGGACATGGGAATCTTCATCATATGCCTTCCAGCGGCCACTATGTCAATATGCATTGCCAATAGAGTTAAGACCCCAACGGCCGCCTACTACTCGGTACCTGTGGACATGCAAGGGAATGCCGACTTTGCATTCCCCCTCAAAAAAAAAAAAAAGGAGGGGGGATGTTGCTCGCGGCCATAATGCCAGCGCCACTTGATCAAGGATCGGATAGTTCTGTTCGGGGAGACACATGTCATTCTGAAATGTACTCAGGGAACGTGTGTGTTTAGTAATGTAGCTACTAAGGTAGAGTGTTTAGCCTGGGCCCCAATTTCATTACCCTGGTGAAATCCACATCAGGGAACCAGTTGCAGCTATGTGAATTGAAACAGCATTTTTTTCCGGCCGGTAACCTGTTTTTCTAGTGAACCTGGTACTTTTGTCGAAACAAAAAAAAGAGCGGGGCACCAGCTGCCGACGTAAGTTACATGGCATTTTTGGCCGGTAACCTATATCTTGTAAGCGATGTATTTCTTTGCTAAATGATTTGTGCTTACCAGCTTCATGAAATCAAAATTGGTTTTCAAAAAAAGGCGCATTTCCGATTTAAAGGCAGTGGATACTTATGGTAATTACTCAAAAAATACATTACCATAAAAACCTACTTGGTAAGGAGCACCTGAGAGCTGCTGATAGTATAAAACATTGTGAAGCATTGTAGTTTTTGAGAAAGAGGTAATTTCTCACTAAAACAATTGGATCGAGAAAGGCTTCAGGCATTTGAAAGCACACAATTCTATGCAACAAGGGTGTATTTTTCTTTCATTATTTTCTTGCAAGTTCGATGACCAATTGCGCCCAAATTTTCACAGTTTTTTTTATTTATTTTTTTATGCATATGTTAGAATACAACAAGTGAGGATACTGGTCATTGACGATTACCAAGCGTATAACCCTGCCTGTAAATCAGAAGAGTTGCGTCTCTGTTAATTCGTGCTCGTTGTCGATACACAATGAGCCAGACAGTTGGTAATCAAACTGTAATTAATTGTCCAGTTGTACAAGCTGAGCGAAACAGGCCTCTCCACTTGGCACCCTTTACAACAACTTCCACACTGTGTGGAGTTCCTGGCTCACAGCCAACCACAGCGATGAAACTCGGACAATGCGGTGTGTGTAGTTACGGTGTGTATCTGCTCTACGGGAGGCTGGTGCACCAAGAATAGTTGGACTCCGTTATGGTACAACACAAGCCCATATTCATTATTGCTGTATTGGGACAGGGAACATGACCAAAATGGAGGCAAGATGGTTCAGTTGGGAAACACTTGTCACAACGGTCGCACAATGTTATTTGTGATACTCATTTTTCAGAAGGAAGTACAAACTGTGGCCATTTGACTAAATTATCACCAACAATTTCTGTTTTCAGTTTCGGCTCTTTTGCACTGTGCAAGCATTGAGGTACATCCCCTGTTTTCAATAATTTGAAGGTCCACAGAGACTGAGAGAGAGTGCAACTTTTTTAATGACAGCCTATGCGACGAAATATTTTTATACCTGGCTGGGATCTGGATGGAAGCACAGATCACAAAATGGCTCCAAAATGGATTGCGGTTTGTGGTAAAATAAGTATCTCCCTATGGTAAGATTTATCAGAGCGGTTTCGAACAGGAACTGTTGCCTGGTAAGAACTGTACAGGTATTCTCAACATTTTGCCAGGAGACTAGTGAGAATCTTACGAACCAAAACCAATAACGAGACCAATCTTCAAAGTCATGACCTGGTGTCAACTTCATAAAGCTGCTTAGGCACTAAAAGTAGCTAAGCACAACAAAGTTATGCTTACCAGAATAAGGTTACCGCCAAACTACCATGTCACATGTACAATTTGTGACAGCTATCCTGCTAAATTCTGCTTAGCACAAAATTGTTAAGCAATATTTTCTGCTTAAGCAGCTCTATGAAATTGGGCCCTAGTAACAGCCGATACCTCAACAGTCAGGTTGGCTCTGTGTGGCCCCCGGTTCAAATCCCGACCGGAGCCTTGTATGTGGATTGGGTTTTCAGTCCCTACCTGATTGTGTGGGTTTTTCCTACTGGGGTATTTCCTCCCACATCTAAAACTGACACTTCTTCATCGTCTTCTCCACACAGGTACCTTCAGGCCTACGGGTCACAGTGCTAGTCGCTTTTGAGGGTCCCTTGGTTTCATTACCAGAAAGATATAACAATAATAAATGGGGTTCTCGAGATCGGTCTCAATACCCAGACGGCATAACGCATATAATTTGTTCATTAAAAAAAATAATGATTGGTCGTTGCCTGCATTAATGGCCAACATGACACCGTGTAATATCAAGTGGGAACTTTCTACATGTGCGCATAACACTAACATGCATGTGTTGAAACACAATACACTATAACTGATATAATATTTCAACGACATCTGTATGAGTTTGCAATCCTTCAGCAATGATAACATTTCCATTCAATTAGGAATTCCCCCACACACACACAGAAACACAAACCAATCCGTTGTACAAACAAAACTGCATCTCGATCATGTCGTACATATTTTTTTTAGCACTGGCTTCCCTTTCATCCACATTCTCATTTTCTCATGTTCATCTCCCCCCCCCCCCCCGAACACCGCTCAATTTTGATTCTATTGCTTTTTTGCTTTTTTTGTCAGGGGTGGGTATTAACTCTTATTTGTTTTGGGGTTTGTTTGTTTTTACAGAATGTACATATATATCTTTGTAGTTTGACAATTGATAATAATAATAATATGAAGCACTCATATTGCGCCGGTCTATCTGGTAAACTATTCCAATGCGCAAGAAGAAAAGGAAATCTGATAAAATCAAACATTGATTGATATCAATATATGTCATTTCCGATTGACATGTGTTATGGATATAAAACATGTAGTAGTTTTGCATTGCTTTCCTTGAGGACGGGATGCTTGATGTTGCATCCAGAACCTACATGTACCTTTCCACCTGGCCCCAAATATCAATAGCGTTCGTGTCAGGCGGCTAGCGCATTGAACAATTGATGCCGAGTATGGGTTCGAATCCAGTCGTGACACTTGTGTTTGATTGCCGAGTGTGTTCGAATCCCGTCATGACACTTGTGTTTGATTGCCGAGTGTGGGTTCGAATCCCGGTCGTGACACTTGTGTTTGATTGCGGAGTGTGGGTTCGAATCCCGGTCGTGACACTTGTGCCTTGGGCAAGACACTGAACAATGATTGTTCCTCATCACCCAGAAGTCAAATGGGTACCCAAGAGGGTGGGGATGTTGGTGGAATGATTAGCAACTTTGCACCCATGTGGTTGCCGGAGATGCATACTCCAAAGGAGTTGAGATGGTTTCAGGAATGCATTAAGACCAAATGAATAGAGGTAGTAATAGTGTAGGGCGCTTTGACAGAATGTTTAAAAGCGCCTAATAAATGCCTATTATTAGGGGTTTCGGCCTTATAGCCTTACAGGTGTATGCCTTTTGTTTTTCGTCGAGATCATTCAAAGGGAAAGTACATCAGTATTTTTTTATGAAATGTAAACTAATTCCCATCTTCTAGATTTCACACAAACCCAACATTCAATCAACTTGAGGAAAAATGTCATCAAATTCGGTTGTGGAATTCTTCATGAAAACAACAGGAATGGTTTCGATGTTTGCCCAGGGATTTTATCAAGTATTGTTTGTAGCTTTGCATGGTGTGAAAAAATAAGGAGGAAACTATAAATAAATAGTAAACTTGCGGGTACAACCATTGTATGTAAATCTCTTTTGTGGGAGTGTTGGCTCTGAAAAGAGCCGGCGTGGTCTCGACGTTTCGAACAGTATACTCTGCTCGTCTTTGCTCGTCTTTTTTTTTGTTTTCAAGGATTTTATCATTCGCATTTTACACGTATCATCTCAGGACTGTTTTTAATTGCAGCAATCCAAATACGCATCGGTGGGCTCTCCAAAGTCCAAGTGCTCCTTCCATCCAAATATGATTGGATTCCAGACGGAATATATTTCTTCGGGGGATTTGCACCGGTTACAACTTTTATAATCTGTGGGCGTTCAGGTTGAAACCAATCAAATTTATTATTATTTTTTTCGCATGAGTATTCTAGTCTCTAAAATTTCTCTGTGGGATTGGTACAAGTTTCATAATAAATTTTCAAAATTTCAAATTGAATGGAAACATTTAATCATTTTTTTTCTTCTTCTTCTTTTTCTCCCAATAATTACCAACCCTCTTTACTTTGTCTTAAAACAAGAAACGGACCTGCAAGTGCCCCTTCTAGAATTACGGAATTCCCAAGGGGGACCACAGACCAGGGTCCAGTCAGTTTTAAAAGCACAGGGGGCTACTAAATGCACAAACGCATGGATGAGCCAACTTCAGACTGGTTATCTGAATTCAGATTTGTTCATGTCTGCCTGGCAAAAGAAACAAAAAGTATACAGTGACGCCAACCCACATTCTGCTGATCAGAAAACACCACTCAGGGTTCAATTTCAGGGCACTCTTCACCGCAAAATTCTGTGCTTACAGGCGTCCTGTAGTGTAAAGCGCACGAATCTAGGGTTTGTATGCGCAAAATTTGATGGTGAGCAGAATTCCACAGTGAGCAGCGCCACAAAACTGGGCCAAGATCTGGAGTTCAGTGTGCTAGACTGCCCGGCCATGACACACCACAAGTACATGTACTTCAAATCGACAATTTAAAATGCTGTCATTATTGACAAACTAACATCTTTCTGGATTAGTTAAATCAGCTCTTTTTTCCATTGTGTCATTCATAGGACTTGCAGGGGGAAAAACAAAAATCATAATCATAGTTTACCCTAGCCATTTTGGGGGGAAAAAAAAGCTTTTGAATAAGCTATGCAGTGTCTGAACTGGCAGCTACGGCTACGGCTGGTTCCCTACCTCATCATGCATTGAAATATGGGACGTCCTTAGCAACACCCTTAGCAACAGCCGTAGCCCTAGCCATCAATTTGGATGCAGCCTAAGTTTCCAAAAGCTACAATCTTAAATGCATACTATTCCATACCATAAAAGGTTGCAGGCACTAATCTTGCGTTTCACACACAAGTCCGCAGTACATGTCGCAGCAACAACAACCCAATTGATCCTTTTTCGTGAGGTTTTTCTTTCCTTCAACGTACACAGTGCGGCAGATCCGAATGCCTTAAAAAGGCCAACAGCCACTCAGATGCCGTATAAAATTATGCATTGCAAACGGCGTGGCATGGAGCATTGCAATGAAGTGATCATACCTGTATTGGAATGGACGTCGAGTTGATGAATTCAATGATGTCCATGTGATATGGGGTAGGTGTTTAATTACCCCCTGGTGTTTTGTAGTGAAATTGTATTTTGTTGCAGCGATGTGAAGAGTCGTGAGGTTGGTGATATTTTGTTTATCACGATGGCGGTGATTACGAGACTGTTGGATTTTGGGGGGGGGGGAATTTCTCGACAGAAAGGTGTCAAAAGTATTTTGAATTGATGATGAAAGTATAATAACAAAATTTAATTATTTATTTATATCCTCTATTTTTTTTTTCTAGATTTGTTTTCTTCAAATTGTGTACAAGTTGACTGAGTAAATATTAAAAGCTTTAACGGTGTGTGATTTAAAGGCCAGGTGTACTTTTGGTAAATACTCTACAAGTTAATGACATAAAAACGTGGTAAAGAGCACTAGAGAGCTGTTGAAATTATAAAACAATTTTGCTAACGACCCCCTTTGAAGTAAATGCAGTTTTAGAGAAAGAGGATAATTTATCACCAACAAGTTTGAATCTGAGAACAGGCCTCAGGCATGAAGGAAAACCTGCCCTGCCCCAACTAAGAAAACCTGCCTCAAGTGCCCTTAATAAGGAAAACCTGCCTTGCCCTTACTAAGGAAGTTTGCCTTGCCTCAACTAAGAAAACCTGCCTCAAGTGCCCTTAATAAGGAAAACCTGCCTTGCCCTTACTAAGGAAGTTTGCCTTGCCCCAACTAAGAAAAAACTGCCTTGACCTTAACAAGGAAAACATGCATTGCCCTTAATAATAAGAAGAAAAAACTGCCTCGCCTTTCCTAAGGAAATTTGCCATGCCCTGTCTAAGAAAAACTGCCTTGTCCTCACTTGTCCTTAGAAATACCTTGCCCTTAATAAGGAAAACCAGCATTACCCTTACTATGGAAAAACTGCCTCTTTGCCCTTTACTGAGGAAATTTGCCTTGCCCTTACTTAGGAAAACCTTGCAGGAAACAGTTTGTACAGTTAGCAATTGCATTATTTTACTGTTCATATAAAATAATGGAGAGGGTAAAATTTAGGGGTTTGTTTGGTGTGGTTTTTTTTTTTTGGGGGGGGGGGTTTACAAAAATGTAAAACATTGGAAATGGAGATAACACAAATTACAATGAAAACCTTCCCAATCACAGTCTGGTGAATCCACTCCCGATAGATAAAAATGAAAAATTGCATTAAATCCCACACATTCCCTTCCAAACCATCGATACAGCCCCCTCTGCAAAAAAAATTCAATTAGTCCCGACATATTGATGTCCAGTGAACGTGTACTACAAAACAGCATCAAGTATGCGGCACAGATTATGCTGTGTGGCTAGCAGACATGTTTCTCCGTTCACTTAAATTACGCCTTGTCCCACTGAGCTCACTCGGCGAAACCAAAGCACAAGCGTGAAACAAAACCCTCAACTCTACTTTACTTGCTAGTATTCACAGAGCGCACTTGTACTTTACCGCTGACATTGCTCGTAAAACGAACTATCTTTAAAGTGAGGTACGTCGTGTATGCAGCTGTATTTCGTGGTGAATATGTCCGTTCCAACTGAAGGACGGTACATCTTTACTTTGGGGAAGAGTACATTCCACGTGTTTCTCTCAATCATCTAGTTTTCAAGAAACATATCATAAAGGGATGGTACATCATCGGTTTTTGGAAGAGCACATTCATTCCAATCCTCTAGTTTTCAAGATACCTATCTTAAAGGGATGGTACATCTTTCGTTGTTTTTTTGTTTTTTTTTTTGGAAGAGCACATTCATTCCAATCTTTTAGTTTTCAGGAAATATCATAAAGGGATGGTACATCATTGGTTTTTGGAAGAGCATATTCATTCCAATCCACTAGTTTTCAAGAAACGTACCATAAAGGGACGGCACATCATTGGTTAATGGAAGAGTACATTTATTCCAATCCACTAGTTTGCAACAAATATATACTAAAGGGATGGTGCATATCGTTGGTTTTTTGAAGAGTACGTTTGTTCCAATCCTCTCGTTTTCAAGAAACATTTCATAAAAGGATTGCCTCGGTGCCCCTTAAAATGTTCCAATGCAAATTGAAATGTCTCTCTCCACCTACATTGCCCTTGTACTCTTGGACATGTGATCTCAACACAAAATGAAAAAATGCACAGCCCCTTTAACTGTCATAAAGCCGTGTATTTGGGTGCCTAAAGTGATTCCATTGATCACCATTAGTCTAAATGCACCCATCATTGTTTACACTCATGTGCTGCCCGCACTTGAGTCCCAGGTCCGTGGACGACGATAATCAATAATACAACAAATGGGCCTCCACTGATTATGCACTGTCCCCGGATATCTATTCCATTGGAATGTCATTAGCCATCGTGCAGCAGGGCACCAGTCTTGATTGGGAAGAGCGACATTGTGACCTTTGTGTAAAATTTCAGTCAGTGACTCGTTGGTTTTTTCGCAGGCTTGCACATGTCAAGGTGGACATGTGTGAACTTAGTAACTCTGTCTGACTTAAAGGAACATAACAGAATTGGTTTTTGCTACAAAACAGTTGCTGGCAGTGTAAGCACTTTATGTAATCCACCATATACATAAACTGACAAACCTGTAGAAGTTTGAGATCGATCGGCCATCTGGGTCACGAGAAAATAGTGAAAAACCGATTACACATTTTGCACGAAATCATATAGATTCAACAAATGAATAAAACGCTCACTGAGCGATAAACTCCAATCGGAAAATTAGTTTATTCATTTCTCATCAAATATGGCATTTCAGACAGAAATATTTCAAGGGATGATTTCTCTATCATCATCATTAGACCGTGTAAGTTTTATGTAAATCTGTGATCAAAAAGTAAATTTTACAAGTTTTTTTTTTACCAATTCTGTAATGTTCCTTTAATTGGTTTTCGTGTCTGCTTTTTTCTTTTTCCTGGTTTTGGGCACCCTTGGTTTGTGGAAGGAGTGCATCATGTACATGTGTACACAGAGATTCTCCCCAGGCTTTTTTCAAACACTGGATGTTTTGGCCTGGGCACGCTGAATTGAATCGAGGTCCTCGTAATGGTTTTTTTATTCGGTGTTTATCTTTGGGTTGTAAGAGACCTACTGTGCAAACTGGGGCATTCTAAACGGTTTTTATATTCATGACTTTTGTTGTGAAAAAAAATATGACCTTGCCCCGATCAGAATTCAGCATCTGGAATGGTACATTGTTTACAATACATACAGTATGCGCATCTCTCAGCCCCTCGGCCGGTATCCAATTACAATGCAAATCGCACTTAGTGCGTTTACCAGTTAATTCCATTAAGCGTAGTTTGTGACCTGCATCGGCAAGGTACTGTCATCAGGGGACATGGCAAATGGCTTGGAATTTGCGCCTTCCCCCATCAAGGTTCTGCAGCGTTCTCCCTTAACACTGGTCGGCTGGCCAAATGCCAGTTATAAATCTTGAGGACCAGGGGCCCAATTTCATAGAGCTGCTTAAAGCACCCCAAAAAAGAGCTACGCGGGAGAAAATTTTGCTTATCAGAATAAGCTTACCAGCCAAACCAACATATCACATGTACAATTTGTGACTGGTATCCTGCTCATTTCTGCTTAGCAGAAACTTGGTAAGCAATTTTTTTCTGCTTAAGTAGCTATGTGAAAGTGGGCCCTGTCCAAATTCTTTCTGAGTGGTTCGGATGGCTAGTGCGTAGCTTTTCAATGCTACGTGTAAACCACAGACTAGGGCTGATTGTTCTTATGGTTTCAAACTCAAGTCCCATACAAAATGACAATGTTAAAGGTATGTTTGGTAATCACTCTTAAAATTAATGGCAATAAAAACTTACTAAGTTACAAGCACAGCAGCTTTCGATAGTGTTAAGCATTTTGAGATTCATTTTACTTCGGAGTGGTTATGGAAAAAAAATATCAGTTTTTATCAGGAAAAAAATTTGATTCTGAGAAGCGTTTCTGTCAGAAATGTTTTCAGATTGTGTTTTCCAATTGCGGATTATTCTTCCTGCGTGGAAATAACCGCTCCGGATTTTCGGCAATATCCCAAAAACGCTACCTCCTTTTGAAATGATATTTTCACAAGTTAGTTTAATTGTATATATCTACATTTATATATAGGATTAAAACAATCAAACAGTTCCAAAAACAAAAGTTATACTTTGCCCTTAAAAGAAAACCGTTTGTAAAAAAATACGGACTTGTTAAAAAGCTGGCGGACAGATGAAATGACAAACTGACTGATCCTGCTTTACAGTCACTGAAAAACAGTACGGGCAAACCCTGGGTTGACTTCTACTAACTTTCTTAGCACGGGAGTGTCCTCGGCAAGATTGACTGAATTTTCGGAAACCGCTTTGCATGCAAATCTGCAAAAAAAATGCTGTGGAGTTTTGTTATTTGTCACTAACCCATTGTGAGTCCGTGCAGGTGGCACTGTGCGTATTTTAATAACTTTGTGACTTGATATTAAAAAAATCGAGAAATTTATTCTTTCATTGAGAACGAAAAGCTGTTTGAGTGAATAAATGAATCGAGAATTTGATAATGTACTACTCACACAAGACCCGTAACAAGACATAATGACATGGCTTTTTTCGACTGCCCAAAAACCTTCACAAGCAAATTGTGAAACAACAAGCCAAGTGGCACAGTGCATATTTTAATAATTTTGTAACTTGATATTCATAATTGGGGAACTTAATCTGTTATTGGATACTCAAAAAAGCTGGTTCGGTGAATAAAGAAATGAAGCTGGAAATCACACAATTCTGCAGTTGCCGGTTACCAGCCAAAACACTGTGGATTTTAATTTAAAACCCTCTCTGCAAAAGCGTGAAATGCCTGTAACTATCCAAGTGGCGCTGTGCATATTTTTAATGATTCGGTTACCGGATATTAAACATTTGAGAAGTTTAGTCTAATACTGCATTGCAAAGTGCACCATCAGTGCACAATTTCATAAAGCTGTTAACAGAAAAAAATGCTTAGCACAGCAAAATCTTGCTTTGTAGCAGAAAGAGGTCACAGCCAAATACCATTTACATGTAAGTATATTGTTTGTGCCTGCTCACAGCAAATTTGTGCTAAGCAGTAAATTTGCTAAGCACTCTTTTTTGCTTCCCAGCTGTTTGAAATTGGGTCCAAAAGGCTTTGAAAAACCTGGCGTAATTATTTCTAAGCCGAAATGAGTAGGCTACCAGTCACAAATTCTATACCTGACATGGTACACGTATGTAGTTTGGCTGCTAACCTTATTTTGGTAAGCACAATTTTGATCTGCTTAGCCACTTTTTTGTGCATAAGCAGCTCCATGAAATTAGGCCCTGCTTAGCACACAAGTCTGCTAGACAGATTGCCAGCAATAATTCTGTGGGTCTACCCTTTAAAAACCCATCCCCAATAAACCTTCACATTGAGGAAGCTATCCAAGAGGCACTCTGCATATTTTAATAAATATGTAACTGGATACTCAAAATTGTGAATATGCAATCTAATATTCCATATCAGATGGAGAGTATTCACCGCAGTGCAATAAACAACATTCAAGGTACGTACACGTATCGTTTCTGCGGGGGTTAGAAAATGCTCAACTTGGGAAATTTTGTATGAGATTTGTGCAGCAAACAAATTCAGCCCCAACAAATATGTTACACCATCCTAAACACTTTGTACTATGCCTTGGCCCAACTCATAGAACTGATTAAGCAGACAATAGTGCTTAACGATTTTATGCTAAGCAAAAATAAGCAGGATACCAGTTGCAAACAGTGCATAAAAAACTTGGCTAGTAACGTTTTTCTGGTTAAGTACAACTTTTTTGCACTTGGCAGATTTTTGTGCAGCTCTATAAAATTGGGCCCTTTAACCCTAAACCATCCCCAACCCATCAAAATCCAACTGCATGTTTGATTTGATTCTGACGAACTGAGGACTGCATCAGTGAACTGATGGTGCTTTACAAGGGATCAGGCATACCAACAGAATCAGAGTCCAATTTAATGGCTCTGCTTACAGCGGAATTCTGCGTTTACGGCGCCCTTTAAAGCACAGAACTCGACCGTCAGCGCAAAATTTCTTGGGTAGCATTACCACGAAGTTGGGCCATGGTGTTGGATTTTCTTACAGTGAGTAATTATTGAAAAAACAAATAAATTTGTTTCAATCTGAAAGCCGACTGATTTTAAAGAACTTTATAAACCACAAGAGAAACTGACTGGGCACCCCTGAGCAAAGATATCGACCAAATAGGGAGAGAGCCAACATCAGGGCTACGTGGCTCAGTTGGTAGAGAGCCAGCGCATTCACCCGGAGGTCGCAGGTTCAAGTCCCGCTTCAGTCACTTTTTCTATGTTCAACCCGAAAACTGATTTTAAAGTTCATACAAGTCCCAATCCTCGAGAGAAATAGAAATTTCCATTTCCCAACAACATTGAAAGACCTCCGAAATCACCAATGCAAATTTTTGATTCCTGCAAACTAAGCAAGACTGACGACAAATGTGGAAACAAAATTCCTGACAAACACATTCTCTATTCAGATTGGTTTCACTCAATGTTAACCTTTAGAATTTGTTCAGAAGGTTGTTTGCGTCAAACGTTTTATTGGCAACATGAGGATGGGATTTTATACCTTTGTGAAATGTGAAGGTAAATGAATTATTAAAATTGACATTACAGCTTGTTGTCAGTTTTTCATCTCGGAATATCTAGGATGGGAAAACAAGCTGTTTGTTTCGCATCGAATAAATATTTGAAAACCAAAATTGTTTGTTCTTCCAAATGTCATTCACTTGGATTATAACCTACTATTCATGGTACTGAATTCAGATGAATTGTTGCTAAATTTATGGACTATTTTTGCTATAAAAACTATTTCTGACTAAATCTAAGAACCATATGAAGCCATACGTGACCTATTTCACCAGCTTGATCAAGTTTCATAACGAGCTTCAGAAGAAATTGCTCGGGAAAACAACAGCACGTGTAAATTTGAAGATAAGTGGATCATTCTTGAAAATTGCATTTTGTAACAGGATGCCTGTTCACCTGAGTGATTGTTTCATTTCTTCATTCTGAATATTACATATGACCATTGACGGAGTATGCAGCACCAGTACGGAATGCAGGGTTTTAACTGGAGCTTGTGTCAACAAATTAGAGATTATTCAATTCCAGGCCTGTAAAATACTTAAGTACAACATGAAAGTTACATGTACATAGCTTACAATTTAAAAAAGAGAACACTATGTTTGGTGCAAGTTACTGACAAAGTATTTTAGGCGTGGATTATTTACATTACGATCATGCACTTATTAAAATGCAATTTGGTCCCCACTCGAAGACCGCAGAAAAGATCTTTGCTTCAGCTTTCCAACAAAATTAAAAGATACCCAAGCCAAGAGGTTTTGGTGTGCCATATCAATTAAAAAACAGTAACAATCTTTCCGAAACTAAGTGCAAAACAAACAGATACAAAAATAGTCCGATACCTTACTTTGTCAGTAACTTGCACCAAACATAGTGTTCTCTTTTTAAATTGTATTGGGTTGAACAAAGAAAAATTGACTAGAGCGGGATTTGAACCAACGACCTCCGGATTAACGTTCCGGAGGTCGTTGGTTCAAATCCCGCTCTAGTCAATTTTTCTTTGTTCAACCCCATACTATTTGAAATTTACCCAGTCAGTTTCCCATGTGATTTATTACTCTTTTTAAATTGTAAGCTATGTACATGTAACTTTCATGTTGTACTTCAGTATTTTACAGGCCTGGAATTTTACGGAGGCCACGGAGGCCATGGCCTCTGTTGCCCTGGTCTTGGCCTTGGTGCCCCTACAAAAGTTTCCCATAGACTTGAAGATTTTCCAATGGAATTGCCCTTTGCAAAATGCAAATGGCCTTGCCCTCTCAAAGAAGATGAAATTCCAGGTTTGTTTTTAAGAAGAAACAAAGAGTAGGATCAAGGGCGGACGGCAGTGCTTTGGAATGCACAAAGAGTTATTAGCTGACAAAGAAATACCAATGTCACTTCGAAGAAAAATGTATAATCAGTGCATCCCGACAACAATGATGTCTGGGGCAGAGACATGGTCAACAACCAAAGAGATGGAACACAAATTAATATCAGCACAGAGAGCTATATGGAAAAGAGGATGCTCAAACTAACTCTACATGACAAAGTTGGAAATTTAAACATAAGGCCAAAAAAAAAACTCAGATCAAAGACATCTTGAAAAAGATCTAAGAAAATGAAATGGAGATGGGCAGGACACTTAAATCAAGAAGACATGACAACAGGTGGAATGAGAGACTAGCCGACTGGCAACTTAAAAATGGAAAAAAAGAAGAAGAGGAAGACAGAAGAGACAAAATCCAAACAAACACTAACACGACAACTTGGGCTACAATCCCGGCCAAAATGCTTGGGCCACCCTATCCTAACGTTACAATAACCATACAATAACCATTCCCTGTCTCACAATAAACATTCTCTCCCCCGTCCCCCGTCCCCCCGCTCAATGTTGACTGGAACGCAGAAGACCGTGCAACAATAAGTTTCAACATTGAAAGGGGCGGGGGGGGGGGGTCCCAACGAGATATGGCCGGGATTGTAGATAGAATAGCAAGAAAGAGAAGAGAATGGAAATTGCATGAGGGCTTCATCCAACAATGGACGAACACAGCCCGATGATGATGATGATGATTTTAGTTACATGTGTAAGTCCGTAACTATTTTTTTTTGGAGTAATTCTGAGTACATGTACATGTACGTTTCATTGTTTCTGACTTGTAAACATAATTTAGCCCCGGCTCCGAATGCTTAACCAGAAATAATCACAATCATTTAATCATAAAAGTACTCTACCCCCCCCCCCCCCCCAAAAAAAAGGCAATGCTGTGATCAGACCTTTAAAACTCCCACACGTCCAAACATCCAACGTGTGTTGCTACGTTAAAGTATTTAAATTTAATATGCTGTTTAAAAAAACATCTGCCTGGATATTTCCCTGCGGGCATTCTGGGGTAAGTAATAATCTTGTGTTAGACCTTTACCAGGCTACTGACTGTTTGTCTTGTACCTTGTGTGCACTAGTCACGCATGTACATGCATAAGAAATGCAGGTTCCTCGATCTAACCTAAACGGGGACCAGACTGTTTCGACTTTGTGGCCTCGGTTCGGTTGTACACTGATAGTGAATGGGAGAGAACAAGATGGCTGCACATCAGTCGTGTTTCCTGTGTACAATGGCAATACGGAATGCTGATTCTCATTTTACCAAAGGGTATCAGACTTTTCGACCTTGTGGCCTCTGTTTGGTTACATCAGGGCTATAATTTGGGGGAAAAACCCACAATACCACAGGACTTGTAGCTCAAAATATTTACTGGACCGGAATTTTGAGTACGAGACCAGAATTGAAGTGAGAAGAAAAAATGCCTACACAGATTAATAAGTGAACTGTTTGAATTTGAAAAAGTACAACAACAAAAATTTATCTCATTTGTATGTATGTTATGGGTAAATAGTCTTTGATAATCAACAGAATTGTATTTATCAGACTGAAAGTCAACATTTGAACACAAACACAAGACCGCTGGACTTGTCCAGACATGAGTTTACTGGCCTGATGCTAAAATCACTGACCTCACCCCAGTGGTCCAGTGTCAAACTTGAGCCCTGTATTGATAAAAATCAATTTCACATCAAGAGGTCTGAATCGGAGCTGCCAGTATATGTGCTCTTGCAATCAGGGAGATTTTGTGTACAACAAAACAGGGAGATAGGCCTATTTCTAATTTCATTCAACATAATAGGGACAAAGTTTCCACAATCAGGGAGACTTAAACATTTGTCATCAGAACAGGGACAGATTGGTTTATTTTCAGGGGAACTTTCTGCATAAATCAGGGAGAGTCGGCAGCTCTGGTCAGAATTCAGATAACAAATCTGAAATTTCCCACGTACCCAATGAATACAGGGGGAACTTGGGTTTGAATCCCACCCAAGTACATGTAGCCTGCGGATTTCTATCCCTGCGAGACCCCCCCGAAAGTGCTTTGACTCGCAATTTATCCAAGCGCCGAAATGAAACAACTTGTTTTGATTATGATCGTCGCAACAGAAACGATCAAAGAGTTGAACCAGTTTCTAAACATTTATGGGGTCTAGTCAAACGACTAGCCCCCTTGGGCTAGTCGGAAACAAGTCAGTCAGGCATTTATACAGCCGAGGAAGTCACAATTTTCAGGGGAGAGAACGGGACCATCTTAGATCAGACGGCAAGAGGAGGAGGAGAAAAGGTAGAAGAAGAAGACGTTTTTTCACATCCGGGTGTCGGAGTAAAAATTCCTCTACTCCCAACATTATTGCAGGTGGCCGGGGGGGGTAGAAGTAGGGGGATTACATTAGCCTCCATCGGGGACAGAATGTTAATGCAGTGCCACCGGCATCGCCATGGCAACGGGATCAATTCAGTGAGGCCGCCACAGCAATGTGCGGAGTGTGTCCGTAGAGCTTTATGTATAGATGGTACATGTATGTCCAAGCTACATATGTGTATATAAATATATATATATAGGTAGCCCTCGCTAGAACGCTCGGCAGTGCATGAATCATTCATGTACAGTTCATCTCCAGATGGCTAACAAACATGTAGATTATTTGTTTCGCTTCTTAATATCCGGAATGAGGGGAAAGTGAGAGAGAGAGGAAAAAAAAAAAAGCCAATTAACACGGCTACGAGATCAGTCGACCTTGTAGTACATGCTCTTTGACTGTACATGACTAAACATGACTCAACATTAGGGCGCTAATTTTTAAAGCTAACGAGCAACTTAGAAAGTCTAAGTGGACAAACTAGCAGGGAGCCAATCCCACGTATTAGGAAAATACAGGTTAGTTTGGCTGGTAAACCGATTCCGCTGCGAAAGACTTTCCTGTGAAGAAAAAACAATTTGGAGACGTATAATTTGACTAATAAGCCTAATTTGCATATATTTACCTCGAGAGCGGGTTACCACTGAAGTCTACCACCGCCAATGCCTTGCAGTACTTGATATTGTCCGGAATTTCCATAATATCTGTATAAGTTAAAAGAAGGAATACGCAATTATCAAATTTGCATAAATGCACCACCAGATTGAATATTTTTCCATAATTTCTGCATTTAGTTAAAAGAAGGAATACTCAATTACCAAATTTGCATAAATGCACAACCGGATCGAATATTGAATGAACACTATTTACACTTCTACCAGACACTTTATTTAAATTCGGCCTCTACTACGGCCACTGAAGATTCATCTGGGAATTTGGGCGTTATTCACCATTCCTTATTTTGAAACCTTGTCAAATTTGTTTTATCAACAAATTTTCTCTTTTCTCTATCTCTGTTTTGGGGGTGTTTTTTTCTATTAAATCCAACTGGCAAAAATTCTACATACAACAAGCTTGTCTCTAGCATCAAATTAACCACAACTTTTTGTTCAGAAAAAATTCTAGAAACAATAACTGCAGTCAAGGCGCAAACAAGTTCAAAGCTGACTTCCCTTTCTCTATTTTGGTCACAACTTGAACTTTTGTAAAGGTCATTTTAAGGTCAGCGGTGTTTTGTAGAAAATAGACCTTTCTATTGCACCGTCACAGCCCAAGTTTTTGCCAACCAAGGCTGGAAAACTCTGGGAATCCGTAAATGCACAGCAACAACAGATAGCCACAGTTTGTAACAATGTTACACAAATATTCCAAAATACTGTTGAATTTTTGGAAACAAAGCAACTAACCATCGAATGTATTTGTGTAAAATCAAAATTTTTGAAATGAATTTGGTCACATTGTCTTGTTACAACATGTAGCCAGCTTTGGTCCATGGGATGTGTACACTTTTTTTTACAAAGACACCAAATGAACAACACATAAATATTGAGTAACTCTTGGTAGATCTGTATCGGACAAACTCATGTACTTTCTACTCTTCATTCACACAGCGCTGGTTAATTTAATTTACAAACAACATTGAATAACTGTTACATCAGTGGTTTTTCAAACTGTTGTTCATAACATGGACGCGAAAAAAATGTGTACCCATGATTGTGGCTGTGCACACAGATAAAAATGCTTTGTAAGTACAGTAGTTGGCCCTGTCAGTGTCAATGCACCATCCGAATATTGGGTCAGATTTAAATCAGCCTGGGACACTGTTGGGGTTTAAACAAAATTCTCTCATCCATTCCTGAAGTCAGATGGCAAATCATTTTCCATGACTATTTAACATAAATCCGATCAATGCTAAAGACGTGTCCCAAGTGACCCTGCTACCATATTATACAATTATTCTCTAGGTCCCTGACCCTGTAAGAGGAAAACAGAACAAAAGGAAATGACGAGCACCAGTCCAATGAAATACAACCCTAGTTTTTGTGTCAATGGCCCTTTACTATCGAAGGCTTACGTGGCCAAACGTCATGAAGCCATTTAAGCAAAAAATGCTGCTTACCAAATTTCTTTGCTAAGCAAAAAATGAGTTGGGGACCACTGGAAACAATGTGAACTTTAATAATAATAAAATAAACTATATTTTCCTGTGCTTAGCAAGTTGTTGTGCTTACAGGCTTTAAGGCAACCAGCCAAAGTACCAGTCCATCCATCTGTAACTGGTATCCTGCTAATTTTGGCTCAGCAGAAAACTGTTCAGCTATATTTGCCGTTTAAAATTGGACTTCCAAACCAATCCAATTCAACATGTTTTGTTTACGTTTTCCCCAAAATATTGATGAGAGCAACGTCGTCGCTGTTGGTGGGTTGATTCTGTTGAAAACCCTCCTTAATGCATTGAACTGGTTCATACCTAGGCCCGATGTCAACAGCAAATATAGCTGAACAGTTTTCTGCTGAGCCGAAATTAGCAGGATACCGGTTACAGATGGAAGGACTGGTACTTCGGCTGGTTACCTCATTTTGGTAAGCATGGCTACTCTCTGTGCTTAAAGGCCCTGTACACTATTGGTAAGATCGAAAAACACAATGTTCACAGATTCACACATAACTTACATGATTTAAAGTAAGTAATGGTAGAAAGGGTTCCTTAAAATATTTCTGCCTAAAATGCTATCGTTTCTGAGAAACGAGTAAAACAATAGTAATTATTGCGCGCGATAATTTGAAAAAACAGAAAACACATAAGATCTCTTTTCTCTGGTCTCTATTTTCTCTTGACCTCGATGACCAATTGAGCTCAAACTTTCACAGGTTTGTTTGTTCATGCATATGTTGAATCACACAAAATGTGGACACTGATTTTGAGCTGTTACCAAAAGTGTACAATACCTTTAAGTAGCTCTTTGAAATTGGGCCTAGCCTTTTGAGCAGTTAACCCCTGCTCCATACCTCCAATGTTCACTGAACTTTGCTGGGGACTTAATATTGTACAAGTCAAGGCAATAAAGAACTCTGCTTAATACAACAAAGTGCAACACAGTATGGGATTTGAGTTGACTGCTAAATCAAGGTCTGCCAAATCAAGGTCAAAGGTCATATTTTTGCGTAACTTTGTTGTGGTATGCGGTATAATTTTGATTCTGTGTTATAAAATACGGGCCATTTCAAGAGCTTTAAAATGATGTAAATTTTATCTCTGTAGGTGCTTTACTTTTGGAGATATGAATGTCCAAACACAGCAGGTCATGCTAATTAGTCAAAAGTTTGTTAACCCATATCTCAAAAAATAATCAACCGAACGACAAAAAAATTCGGTTCTGGGGGTTTCTCATTGAGTCCAATCAGTACACAAAATTTCATTTTAATCTGTGACGGTCAGGTCCAAAAGCATGTTGAATTGACACGGAATGACCCAAATGCAAGCTAAATGCAATCAAGTACAACAACTTTCACTACACGATTTCATAGCGCTGCTCAAACAGAAAATATTGCTTAAAAAATTTTCTGCTAAGCTAAAAAAAAAAAATGAGGAGAACACCAGTCATAGATGGTACATGTGATGTACATGCAGTATTTTGGCTGGTACCCTTTTTCTGGTAAGTATAATTAGCCTAGCTACTTTTTGTTCTTTGGCAGGGTAATATCGTTGTTGTTTTGTTTTTTAAGATCTTGGTGGCTGCCCACAGCTTTCACCAGTATGCCCAGTGTGGCAGCAACAGCCTCCAGATTAGACAAACTTCCTTTTCAGTGGAAAAGGTCACAGAAAGCCGAAGGTTTCCCACGCTAATGCCAAATTACTTCCTAAACACAACAAACATCTATTTTGTATTACATACCACACACGGAGATCCTTGCTATTTGATTGGTGGAACACACGTCATGTGTAATCCACTATTTTGCCATTTACTGTACTACCGCGGAGCTCAACAATTTAATATTGCAGTCCAATATGGATTAATATTGGAGGCTTAGCAGCGTCTTTCCCAAAATAATCATTCTCCCCCCTCTTGTCCAAATGGGGTAAGGTTGTATCAAGGGGGACAAGGTTGGAGTCTACAGTGAGTCGTTCACATTGTCTAAAATGGGATTTTAAAATTTTTCTTCAGAGTGTACGGTGGACAAGTTTCCGTATCTATTTTGTGTTTACAGTGAAACAAATCACAAATGACAAGAACCTGGGCCCAATTTCATAGAGCTGCTTAAGCAGAAAATATTGCTTAACAATTTTCTGCTAAACAGAAATCAGCAGGATACCAGTCACAAATTGTACATGTGACACGGTAGTTTGGCCGGTAACCGTATTCTGGTAAGCACAATTTTGTTGTGCTTAGCTACTTTTTGTGCTTAAGCAGCTCTATGAAATTGGGCCCTGTGTGTGAGTTGTATCAAACAAATATTGAAAGCATTTCGTCCATTGTTGCAGAATACAATCGGCGAAATCTGTTTTTTTTTTCCCTTCACTTTGTGAAATGGAACAGTCCAGATTTCATCTGTGGATTATATTCTGCGACAATGCCTTCAAATTGCACCCGACATTTGTGTAGTATTATCACTGGTAAAGAGTACGATGACAAAAATCGATAAAAACCATCCATATGTGGGTGTACGGTGCGGATTCAAATACAAAGACACAACGGTCTTAAAAAGGTTCATTTATCAAGTTTTGTTTATGATTTTTATTTATTCATTGATCTAGGTCTGATACTTCACGGAGGCAATGGAGGCAATTGCCCCCTGTTGCGCCTGCCGTCGATTTCACCAAACTCTTCCTAACTTAGGATTAATCTTAGGACTTAGGACGAGTTAAGTTCCGTATCGATAGACGTTAGGACGCATTGAACCCATCCTAAGTTAGGACGAGTCACTCATCCTAACTCGAGATAGGATTAATCCTAGCGCTTCGTGAAATCGGCTGCAGGTCATTTTACCTTGGTGCCCCTTGAAATATTCTTTTAAACATTTACAAAGCCTCACAGAGGTGCCCCTTTAACAAGGAGAAAACCCCTTTGTGTCCTTGCCCTTTCAAAAACGAAGCATCGGGCCTGCTGATCTTTCTAAAGTCGGATATTATTATTAAAAAGAAGAAGAAAAAATGATTCTAAAAAGAAGAAGAAAAAAATGCCTCTAAAAATCAAACTGTTAACGTTTTCATTTCAGGTATACAGTATTTTAACCTTTCTAAATTCTTTTTTTCTATTGGGGGGGTAGAAATGTTAACCACTGTCACAAGGGAAAACACATTCAACTTATAAAGTCAATTTAAAAAAGGGTTATTTTATTGATCTTTCTCAATTCTGGTGGGTTGGGGTTGGGCAGGAATGTTAACTAGTCTATAACAAGGGAAAACAAATAAACCTAACCATTTAATTTACTAATTGTTATTTGATTTATTTTATTGATCTTTCTAAATCCTTTTTTTTCGGGGGGGGGGGGGTTGAACTGTTCAACAAGTTAACCTAAACAAGTTAACCTAAACAAGTTAACCTAAACAAGTTAACCTAAACAAGTTAACCTAAACAAGTTAACCTAAACAAGTTAACCTAAACAAGTTAACCTAAACAAGTTAACCTAAACAAGTTAACCTAAACAAGTTAACCTAAACAAGTTAACCTAAACAAGTTAACCTAAACAAGTTAACCTAAACAAATTAACCTAAACAAGATAACCTAAACAAGATAACCTAAACAGTTCATTTAAAAAAAATGTAATTAGTTTTTTTCGTTGATCTTTCTATTCATTCGAATAGTTATGTTTTGTCTAATTTCCTGTCTGTCACACACCACAGAAAAAGCAGATTTTCTCTCCCATTGTACGCACGTAACTGAAGATCAATAAGAACATCTGACAGGCCGCAGAAAATACTGGCTGGCTCGTGTGACAAATTACAACTGACCACCCCTGATCGCACTGGACACACAACACCCACAGGCTCAACGATAACTCACTTACGCAGAAAAGATATCAGCCCCGCAAAAAAAAAAAAAAAAAAATTTACTACACTGACATGAGGCACACACACACACAGAGCATCTCCATGCACAGACCGAGCGAGGGGTGCACGACGGAGACAAACACAGTGTCTACATGATACTCAAAGCCTAGGCAGCTGGCGTAACAGCATCCGGGTGTGTTCTTACTACCCCCACGGGCTGAAACGTTCCTTCTCCGTAATATTATTAACATTCACATCAAATTGCGCTGGAAAGTTTGTGATGGAACCCTAATTTTCTAAAAAGGTCAGGCTCGTGTTGGATTTCCCGAAAGCAGGGAATTTAGTACTGTAAGGGGGGGGGGGGTTGATGGCACTTGTGAAAGGTGCTACAATTTCAGTTCAGGGGCATTCATTTCAAATTCTTGGAATGCGTTATATTCATAATATATGACTTCTGATTTCATACTGCCGACAAATAAATATTCTAGAGGAATGAGTAGATTTTTGACTTGCATTCATCAGCAATGTTAAAATGTCGGGGGGGGGGGGGTATATATTTGAGAGGGGGTGCAACATGGGCGTTTCATCCAAATGAACAGATGCTTTTGGGTGTTGAGGATGTTAACATGGGCGGGTCCAGACACAATTAAAGAAGTGCCACGAACATGCAGAGGTTTTCGAGGTGATGATACATACAGAGGTGTATGGGTGTCAGGGTTCGCAAGGGGGTTGCTATTGGGGTACCTCAGATGATGGGTGAGTCTAGGGGGTGTGGCGAGGTGTCAAGGTGTGGGTGTCACAAATGGGGTTTTGAAGGTGGTGATGTGTTTAACTCGGGCGGTTTATGGGCAATGAGGATAGAGGGGTAGAATGAGGAAGTGAGGGGTAGAATGAGGAAGTGAGGGGTAGAATGAGGAAGTGAGGGGTAGAGTTGGGTGTCTGGGCTGGGGTGTCGGGTGTCAAATTGGGTTTACAAAGGGGCATTTTAAAGGTGATAGTACACTACGAGGTATTATAATTGGCTGCAGATTTTGACATTTTGAGGCAGAGGTTGACCTTTTGAGTACGGTTTGTCAGGATGTCAATGCATAATTTTTACAAACCCCTCTCTGAAGTTATCAAGATTTTTACATTCTAAATAATCTCAGATTGCAACTAAAATTCAAGGAGAAGAAACCAAACCAGGGCGTCAAACTGGCCGCACATCAATGAGTACGCTCCACAGATGGTAATAACCATCTGCACTAGGATGAGTGATTTAGTGTGATCCTTCCTCACTCCTAACAAAATCCAACACCATATGGTAACTAAACACTCGAACTGTTCAACTCTGATTACGGCATTAGGCCTGATCCCATGTAAAGTGTAATCACTTTACTGAATGCAGTCCTCAGTGTAACAGAATCAAACGAAAAAACATGCATCTGGATTTGAAGGGATGGGGCTTGCTGGGCTGTTATCAACACTAAGGCAACGCAGGCAAGTTGCCTCCCTGCCCCCAATCATCGCCTTGGGGCACCTTTTACAGAGCCCTTTACTAAGAAATGAATGCCATGCCCTTACAACAACAATTATGCATCAGGCATCAACTTCAGAGGTTTAGCATATTGACTAAAATGGTGGTGGTGCACCAAGGCCAAGACCAAGACCAAAAAGTAATGGTCTCTATGTAATTCCAGGGACCAGTTTCATAAACACAAGAAGTAGCTGAGCACAAAATTATGCTTACCAGGTTAAGGTTACAACCAGCCAAAATACCATGTCACATGTACAATCTGTGACTGGTTTCCTGCTCTTTTTTGCTTTGCAGAAAATTGTTAAACTATTTTCTAAGAAGGGTGACAAAAATTTAAGTAGGCGGGGAAAAGCTCATATCCAGAGTAAAATAAGGGGAAAACCGAATAAGAAGAAAAAAAAACACGTACAAATAATAAGTTGGCCACCTGGGGCAGATGGTGATGAATCAACCATATCCTGAGTGAGAGTTTGTAGCGATCTCCGACGACGTAGAGCCCGGGTCCTCATGTACCCACATTACGCCTATTGAGGACAGAATCCATGGGGGTTCTCAGTGGGTATAAACACTGTATGTGACATTTACAATAATAGTCTGCAGGTCTAGACATGAGTGAAGTGCGACAGTGTGGGTTTCGCTAATGCTGTATCACGCAGTGTATCAAGATCAAACACAAAAAAACACTGGTTCCGAACGCGGGTAGGTGTCTTGTTTTGGTCTACGTACAAAACCCACCGATGTTACATTTTATTTTTTTACTATTTTGTGAATATTTCTGGTAATGAAACCAAACGATCCTCAAGAGTGCCTTGCACTGTAATCGGTAGGCCTGAAGATGACTGTGTAGTTTTCACTTTCAAATGTCTGAGAAAACACTGAACAAGTTGGGGGAAGTAATCGGGTAGGGGAAAAAGAACCAATCCTCACGCGATGCGGCTCCTACGCCTGGCATTTCATCTGGTTGCGAGGGCAAGGCCAGTTTCATTTTGCAACGGGCATTTGGACTGGAAAATCTTCTAAAGGGAATGTCATCGCGATCAAAGCAGACCGTAGATTGTTTTTTAGGAACTCTAACCCAGTTATAGGCCCAAGGCGCCCCCCCCCCCCCCCCGCGCTGGCTGTCACATCAGAAAGGGTGCCGCCATCATTATGTTGCAATGTGACGGCCAGCGCACGAGCGCCTGCAATAACTGGGTTGGAGTTTTCTAGCGACATGTACAGCCGCAGGCCTGATGTGGTCATGACAGCTGTTCCCCCCCCCCCTGTTGAAGTCTACGGGAAAGTTTTGAAGGGGCACCGAGGCCATGACCGGGGCAACAGAGGCCATGGCCTCCGTGTAATTCCTGCATTTCCACCTTTTGGCAAAGATTTCAAGGAGCTTCTAGCTTCTCTTTCCGCAGGGCTAGACAAATAGATCAAAGAATCTTTATAAACTGAAGAACATAACAACAACTTTTGCCACAGGCAGATTTATATTAAAAAAAAAAAAAAAATATTAATTTGAATTCAGATAAAAGTCTGAAATCTGTCATCCAGGCTAGTCACTGCAAGCATTGGTCTCGCCTTTCCACCGCCACAGCCAGCATCGGAAAAACCCACTGATCCCACCAAGACTAATAATAGCGGTCATAATAAGTGTGATCAGCCGCCATTTCCTGCTGGGGGGTTGTATCAAGAGGGGCAGCCAATGACATCATCGGTTTAGAGCTCATTGAAAATATCCACAATCAGGGGACGTCTTGCAGGAATGGATGTAACATTGGATTCCCCCCCCCCCCCCCCCCCCCCCCGTTTTAAAGGAATGGTATTAATCTTAAAGAGTAGTCCATCGTCAAAACCTTTCTTTAAAGGAACATTACAGAATTGGTTTTTGCTAACAAAACAGTTGCTGGCAGTGTAAGCACTTTATGTAATCCACCATATACCTAAACTGACAAACCTGTAGAAGTTTGAGATCGATCGGCCTTCTGGGTCACGAGAAAATAGTGAAAAACCGATTACACATTTGCATGAAATCATATAGATTCAACAAATGAATAAACCGCTCACTGAGCGGTAAACTCCAATCGGAAAGTTAGTTTATTCATTTCTCATCAACTATGGCATTTCAGACAGAAATATTTCAAGGGATGTTTTCTACTATCATCATCATTAGACCGTGTAAGTTTTATGTAAATCCGTGATCAAAAAGGTTATTTTACAAGTTTTTTTCTTACCAATTCTGTAATGTTCCTTTAACTACAAATACACTGTCTTGTGGTATAATAACCTTCCTACTGTCTGATCATTAAACATCATCCACTGTGGTATTGAGTATAGGTAAACCTGTGTCAGCCTGCAATGCGGTATCATGAAGTAAATGCATCTACGAAGTACACAGTTAACCCTCCCACTGTCTGACCGCTCAATCTCATCCAATGTGGTTGTTGAATGGTAGATAAACTCTGCCAGCCTGCAAAATCATATCATACAGGGAAACAACAGTTGACCCTCCTACCGTCCGATCATTCAATCTCATACAATGTGGTGTTGATTGGTGAAATAAACTCTGCCAGCCTGCAATATGATCGAACAGGGAAACAGTTCAACCCTCCTACTGTCTGACCGTTAAACACCATCCACCGTTGAATGATAGATAAACTCTACCAGCCTGCAAATATCCTATCATTTGGTACATGAACACAGTACGTGCAAATGCACACATTCATCTCTTCACAAGTTGTGCAGCCACACACAACCCCTGCACTTGAATGGTGTCAAACGTTTTGGTCAACTCACTGGAAAATGTTACCAGGAGTGCAGCTTAAAAAAAAATCCCCTTAAATTTACCACGGTTTCATTTCCTGCCGATTGGCTCGGTAACGTGGAAAGGTCTACAAAGTCGGGTGACAATTTTCTCGCACATGCCACGGCATGGAGGTAGAGATTTAATTTCTACCTCCATGGCCACAGTAACGTGTCTTTCATGCATAAACACTTCTCAGCTAGGGGAAGAAACAAGACTAAGTTGTCTATTCAGTTTGTCTAATCTTTCCACTGTTCCTGAAAAGAAAGGGATTGCAGTTCCGAGTTCTCCCTTATTCTGTTTCTAGACCCAGAACCTCCCAGAGGTGTTACAACTCAGGAGGTACAGACTCTGTGCATCACCAGAAATACAAAACTTCAGGTTTGGACACAATGTGGACTATTTCTTTCTCCCTTAGGTTATTGCTTTACTTGTTTTCGAGCATACTTAGAAAGCTCGGAGAAAAAAATCCTGAGAAATCACAAGTCTGTTACTTCTTCCTTTAAGAGATTCATGGTGACATCTTCCACAGTGAGGATATTACCTTGTCTTGACACTTGTTTATTATTGCTACCACATACTGCCCAAGGTCATGACCATGAACTCCATGTACTTGATTGTGCTGACAACCATGCAGTGTGTTCATCCACTGCTGATGCATTAGTACTCACTACACAGGTCTATTTAAGAACGTTTGGGGTCCATGTATTTCACCATGTAATATGTCTTTATCATTTACAGAAAAAAGTGACGTTGTACATTCCAGGGCATTTCCTGGCAGGCAAGATACTATTCTGGTCATATGGCGAGTTTTACATTTCGGTCACAATTTCCCATAAATTCAAGAGATATCAAAATAAATGGCTGAACAAGTTTTTTAGGTGGGTCCCTCTCTCTTCCTATCAAATGTTGATTCAAAACAGCAGTGCAATCTCCACAAAATATTCAATTTTATGTTTCCTTCCATGAGCTGTGTCTGCCGGAAGCCCGGGCTCTGTGGCTCTTTTGTGAGCATGTGATGTCACAGGTCACATGGTCTGTATAATCTCATGCTTCTCAGCATATTCTGAACAATCTAGAGGCCTGATACTTTGCTGTTGTAAAGGGCACGACAAATTTTCCCTGGTAAAGGGCACCTCAACGAGGGACCTGTAAATGTCTGACAAGTCAGCTGCTTTTGAAGGTCAAGTGTAGTGGAGTTAAACACAGTACGTTGGCAGTCACCAATGACTAGGTACAAGCTGTAACTGTGTGTCGTGGGAGACTCGCGCGAGGATGCTTGGTACTTGCACTTGCGTAGTGCAGCCTTTTCCGATCCCTATCCGTAACCCAGATCTTTGCTGTCACTGAGATTGTGAGTTATTGTCGTGTTCAATAATGCAATGATGGACACACACACGTACGCAACCGTACAGCGGGGGGGGGGGGGCTTGAAGGGTCACAGTTAACACGGCTTGACCAATTACATATGTGTCTCTTAGTCTTGTATTATTGAGACAGATGAAATCAACTTGATACGCCAGAAGCACTAGCGGCCTTAACATGTTGGATGATCACTGAACCACGAGGGCCTGTCCAGCCAGCTGCCATCTTGCATTCAGGACGACTCAATTTCACTTGCGGGTTCCGTGACCGCATTTGACTTCTAGACCCTATTACTATGAACTTCATCTTGAAATGATCAGGGCCAGATTTCAACAACAACTACATGTAGCTGACCAGTGTAAGGTTACCAGCCAAAATGCCATCTGTCTTGTGCTGCTTGTGACTACTGCTGACTGGTTCTCTGTATGTTCATTCTTACTCGGCAGATGTTTGTCACGTAACAGAGCCCTTGGCATCCGTCGCCATCGCTGAAGTCAAACAATGAAAAAGTGCTCATGTGCATGCATCACGCGCAACTTTCAGCCAATGATAGGTCTTCCTTTGACCTCAGTGAGGGCGCTGTTTGAGCATGTGAGGTCATGTGGTCACACACTGCCACTGTCTGCCGATGGACTGCCATTTTGGGAGTTAAATGGCGCGCAAAGATAAGGTGCACATCTAACATTCAGGTGACACTGTCAGCCTGATTCTAGAGTGGTTTTCGCAAGCGTATACAGATACAGATGCGATAATTGTATCCTTTCACGTTGGATGCGCGTCAGATTTTGTTTCGCGATCATGCGTCGGGCCTAGGCCCAATTATAAATACACGTTGGCATAGGTTTGGGGAGCAAATCAAATCTATAAACATTTTGTTCCATTAGAGAATTTGATTGAACATTTTGGGGTGTTTTTCTAATTTATTTTTATTTTTGGGGGGGGAGGGGGGTTAACATTATGAATGGAATCCTTTCAGCTAATAGCGAATCTCCAAAACAAGATTCCACAATGCCTAACCACTTCCTACGGCTCAGAATTCAACCGCTTTGACCTTGTCAGTCAACGGTAAACAAGCCATGTCACGTGAGGGTTCATCCGAGTTAAATGTGCTGTAGACAGGTGGACAACTTGGAATCATCCATGTGTAAATGAAAACTGCCAAATTGTCAAGCACTGAAAGATCCAGGGACTGTTGGGGCAGGGTGGTAGGTGTACATTCCAGGGGCATGGAATTCATTCACAGGTGCAAATGCACTTGTTTTTTTTTTCTTCCCATGGTTGACTTCAAAGATAAGTGACTGGGGGGGTGCTTGTAGCTCTGTGTCCATGGACAATGGGACATGGACGCACCTCTTATACATGTTACACAAATCATATAAAAGATTGCACTTGCACAGGGTGCAATTATTTCCAGCAAGTTTTTCAGTGAAGCTCCCTTGTTGGAAATCTCTACCCATCCGTAATGCCTCATCTCTCGAACAGTTTAAATTAAAGCCCATGTACAACATTGGTAATTTTCAAAGACTAGTACCCACACTTTATGTGACCCAACATATACATGTGAAATAACAAACCTGTGAAATGTTAAGCTCTATATCTCCATCGGTCTCGAGTTCATGAGAAACACTGTGAAAAACACCATTATTGTTTTCAAATCATCAGTTTTATCACCCTTGACAAAGACTAATATAATAGTTTTACTCATTTCCTAAAAATTTAAAAGATTTCAAGCAAAACTATTTCAAGGGGGGTTGTCCAACCATGACCTTTGATACCAATGTAAGACATGTGCAAATCTGTGAACATTTATATTCTATCTTACCAATACAATGCTTGTTCACACCTTTAAACTCCCTCATTGAAATTTCTAATATCTCCATCCAGAAGCCTCACTCTCGACAGTTTAAAGAGGCTCTTAAAACCCGTTGTTTTGATTTCTGTTTGTCTCCCTCACAACGCTTTGAATCCTTTGGCAAAGGGTCTCTTTCTGTCATTAATATTATTTATTATAGTTATTAATATTTTATTATTATTAATAGATTGGTTAACCTAAGGGGCTCTGGTAACTTGTTGTTTGAGACTACACGACAGACTGTGAGGTGCGTTGTTTTTCTGTAGCTTTCTTCTGATTGCTTATTTTTGGCTTGAATTTTGCTTGTTCTTCTGTTTACATTATTATTACCCGTTTGATGATTTACTAATGACCTTCCTCATTCTTACAAATCGAGTAATGGTAACCCGGCTCGAATTTGACACTGGACCGCGGCCGGGCCATGTGATTTTAGCATCGGGCCAGTAAACTCTGTTCGTACAAATCGGCGTCTTGTGTTTGTGTTCAAATGTTGACTTTCAGTTGATAAATATTCTGTTGATTATCAAAGACTACACCCATAATATACAAAAGAATCAATCTTCTAGTGCTTTCAATTCAACAGTTCAATATTAACCGTTTAGGCTTTTTTTTCTCACTTCAATTCTGGTCTTGTACTCAAAACTCTGGTCCAGTAATATTTTAGCTACAAGCCTGCGGTCTTGTGGGTTTTCCCCCCAAATTCTACCCCTGGTAACCCAAACCCCAAACTGGTGGACTCTGATTATGTTGATAAGCCTCACCCCATGTAAATCTTACATACTGTATCTTTTTTTTCCCTAAAAAGGTAGATCAAGTAGTTAAGAAATCATTCCACACTTTACAGACTGGACAGCAGTGCATCCAAAATAATCATATAAGTGAACAACCCTACAAAAAGAAACAACCAAGCCATGGTGGTCACTTCAGGTCATTGTGCTCACTTCAGATGAACTTGTACATAAATAAGACCCAGACACAGTCCGAAGCATACATGGAAGTCAGCGAAGGTTTCTACCATGCAAATTTGTTTTTCTAGGTGAACAACGTAACCCCAGAGTGCATGTACTGTACACGTTACAGACACAGTGAACTTTACCTTTGCTGCAATAACATCGACTGCGGGGCGAATTAACATTAATGTACCCTGGAGCAAAGTGACACGTAGACTTCGGCAGGCTCCAGAGGCGACACAACTTCAATTCACCCCCGAAACGGCCGTGATCGACTCAGGCCGGAATCTGATTTGCGGCAAGGCTGGTAAGTGGCTATCTAAGGTCTACAGCGTGGTCAACTACCAACCTGAACCAGGTTCTGTTAAGCAGAAGAAATTGCTGTACATGTAGAACAGATTTAGTTGCAAAGGGAACCAGGCACAAATGTAGAATACTTCCGCATTTTTTGTAAGGTAGCCTGTTTCCGCGAAGCTGAAATAGCCTAAGCTTAGAAAAGAAAATTGCGCTGACCAGCTTTTGGGAATGATTTCTTTGGCCAGGGAGGTCTTGAGGTGATCCTCAGGGATGCCAGTAGCTCTTTGCTCTAAGAGCCGGAAATTATTTTGCATAGCTAGACCATATATGCGCATGCTGATTCACAAATACATTACATGTACATTTTGTACATTATTCACGTTGAATTCAGTTACAGTTTACAAAACATTAATTCTACAATACAGTCTCCACACCTGTTCTTTACACAAGCAACAATCGTTTGTTTGCTTGTTTGTTTTTCCACCCCCCCCCCCGCCCAAATCCACAACTTTTCCATCCTTCAATTTGGTAGCCAAATTGAGTAGCCAAATTGAGTAAGGTTAGTAAAGGAATTCAGAAAATGTTTGCCGAGAAACACAATGACCACGTTTTGATCAATGCACAACGCACTGCGGTCACGTCCGCGTGCACACAACACACACATCGCGCACATGTCTGGTTAATGGCCAAGCAATGGGCTAAATGCCCTGACTTTGAAAGTGCTGCAATACACGCAAAAACCATCGAACACTTGCGGGTACTTCACAATGCCATAAAATGGGATGGAAGCATATATTGTGCCCTCTGTTGGTGGAATACACTAATGCATTACGCGATTGCAGCTGGCAAACCAGCGTCTTGATAATCAAGACTATCTATCTGAGCATGCACTGTAAAGGAATTTCTTCAAACCCGATGAAAGAGGGACTGCCAGATTTCTTTCAACAAAATATGAAAAAGCCCGAACTCTGACAATAGCCTGAAAACTGGCATAAATACCTGGATCTTGAAATCTCAAAATATGCATTAACCAGTGCATAATTTCAAAGAGCTATTTACAACAGAAAATACTGCTTTTAAAACAATTTAACTCACTAAGCTTAAGTTTATGGGGAACTAGTCAGTGACAATGTGCATTACACATAAGTTTGGTTGGTAACCTACTTCTGCTAAGCGAGAATGTTCTACGCTTAGCAAGTTCTATAGCGGACTGAGGCCATTCCGAGAGTGTGGTATGGGGGGAGGGAGGAGTGGGGAGGTGTTGAGTGGCCAAGACAAAACACCTTTTCTAACCCAGTGTTTTCCTGACCTAACCCACCTCGACCCATTTCCACTGCATTCAACAAAATTGAACTTTCAAACCCGCAGACACAAGCAAAACATCCCAACACATGTCATTCCCAAGCCCAGAAGGAAAAGAACAACAACAAACATGTGGCCTGCCATTATCTGGCCATAAATATTCAACCCAGATCTATACCAGAGGCCCCACTATAATATAAACAAGGACACACTGACTGGCCTGCTCAAGTGTGAAGCCAACTGTTGCCAACTTCTAACACTGTTCACACGTTCCTCTCGTCTGTCAAAGCAAACCCATAAGACTCTCCTTGTCATCCCCTTCGGAAGGGACCTGTGAAATATTGCCTGAGATTCTATCTCCTGTGACTGACCTGGGACCTTAATAGCAAACATAAAGAACACTGCCGTAAACAAACACAGACTTCAAGTGTCAATGAACAAGTCCGCAGAGTAAAGTCATCACTTTGTTCACACTTTCCTTGTCTTTGTCACGGGTATCTAGTAGAATATCATCTTCTCTGCCAGGGTATCCCCAAAGGTATTGTCTCCTCCGATCAGGGAACCCATGAGATATTTTCCTTTATCAAGGAACCCAAGAGATTATTGTCTCCTTTATCAAGGAACCCATGAGATATTGTTCCTTTATCAAGGAACCCAAGAGATATTGTCTCATTTATCAAGGAACCCATGAGATATTGCTCCTTAATCAAGGAACCCATGAGATATTGTCTCCTCTATCAAGGAACCCATGAGATATTGTCTCCTCTATCAAGGAACCCATGAGATATTGTCTCCTTAATCAAGGAACCCATGAGATATTGTCTCCTTAATCAAAAAACCCACTAGACATTGTCTCTTATGACAAAACGCCCACAAGATATTGTATTACTCTTTCAAGTGAGTGGTGACCCATGCGATATTGTCTCCTTTGTCACGGAACCCTTGAGAAGCTGTCCTACTCTCCGGGAACCCATGAGAAATTGTCGAGCAACCCATGATATTCTGTCATACCTATACCTCCATGGTCATACTACGTGCGCGCAGACACCCGCTTACATCTCCACAGAAAGGAAAAAAACAAGAGTCAGATAATCAAGGCTGACTCGGCCATAAAGGAAGGGAAACAAAGACTAGACGGCGTCATAATTACTCACAATCTTAAAACCAACAATGATGGATGGACAACAAACTGGTTGTCCATAAATAGCGACGATCTTCTTTTCGTCGATGACGTCATGCCGGGATGATTGGCTCACGGTTGCCTGGATTGACTCGATAATCCCGCAGATCTGAACGGCGGCCTGGGGCTAAATGCATCTTGTTTTTGTCTTGATTTGCGTCCGCCGGGCATTCAGAATTTAGGTAAACAAATACAACATTGAAACAACAACTCTACGGAGGTCCACAGCAAAATAATGTTTATAATCAACTGAAAAGTTTTGCGTTTTTCAAAATCGTTTGCGTATGTGAGACTGTTTAACTTTTCTTCCCCACAGCACCTGATGTTGAATCCCCACTTGAACGTCAGCACACACCTGGGAAATGGGGCATCCAATTTGCAGATATGCAACTTTGTTATTGCAGCTTTTTCTTTTTCTTTTTGTTTTTCTCTAAAACTATAAAATAAAAAGGAATCAGCTGGCAAACAACAGTATGTCTGAATTTGCTCCGAATTGAAAAATGGTTCGTCTCTGGACAGTGTTCACTTAACCCTAACCTACCCATAAGCAGGGCTCGAATTTGGGGGGGGGAAATCCACAAGACCACAGGACTTGTATCTCAAAATGTTTACTGGACCAGAAATAACTTTACAAGACCAGATTCAAACTGAGAAAAGACTTCCTTGCACAGTTTAACTTGCATTTAATTGAACAAGCACTAAGACTTATAAGAGAAGATTTACCTATTTGTCTTTTAGGGTATTAGGCCTTACTATATCTCTAATCATTACTCAAAGTCAACATTTGAACATAATTTGTTTCTGTTCCCAAGATATTATAGAGTGAGTTACATAAATTGTTATTGAATTGAAAACACAAGACCGCCGGACTTGTCCGGTCATGAGTTTACTGGCCCAGTACTAAAATCACTGGCCTCGGGCCTGCGGTCCAGTGTCAAATTCGAGCCCTGATAAGGTGTACATGTAGTTCTCTGGGCACCCTGCTACATGTACATGTGTGTAAATGCCTCAAAATGCAACATTGCAGAAATGAAAATCCTGCCGAATGCAGCAAAATGGTTTTCTGTTGCTCTGTGATTGAAGTGAACCGAATCCGACCATTTGGTGTGCAGACTGAACGCTCAGTATTGATTAGCACATACAGCTTTTTGAGTGGCAACTGTTCCTTGTAATTTGCGTAGCTTAAAGGCCTTACAATTTTATGATGGAAGTTTTTAGAGGGACATCACACACATTCCAAATTCATAGACAGATGTCAGTAGCTGTGTTCATCCAAGACCTGGAACTACACTGAGGCTACTGTCCCTGGTCTTGGTCTTGGTGCCCCCTTCAAGACTTTCCCAAGGTTTGTCCAATGGAATTGCCCTTTGCAAAATGAAAATGGCCTTGCCCTCTCAAAGATGAAATTCCAGGCCTGTTATCAACAACACTCTTTGAGACAACCCTTGGTACTAACCTGTGTAACGACTGACAACTGAACCAGACAGATTCAGGTTGCCCCTTGTAGTTGTACATGCCTCGCTGCCCCTTCAAAACTTTCCCATAGACTTTAAGATTTTTCCAAAGGAATTGCCCTTTGCAAAATGAAAATGGCCTTGCCCTCTCAAAGAAAAAAAAACTCCAGGCCTGTAATCAACAATGCTCCTTGGCAGTAACCTTTGCAACAACTGACAACTGAACCAGACAGACTCAGGTGGCAACCCGCTCACCTGGATTACTGTTAATCCAACACATTCACTTCACACTTGCAATATTAACCCTTCCAGTGCCGCCAACGTTCTGAAACGTAAAACAAAGTTTCCATCCACAGGCCGCCAACGTTCCCATACGTTCTACTAGTCGACCCAAAAAAATATATAAATGCCCTCTGGATAAAGAACGGCCAAAACACAACCGGCACGGAACCCTTTGAGCGCCGCCAACGTTCTGAAACGTCAGACTGAATCTTCATTCACAGGCCGCCAACGTTCCTTTACGTTCTACTACTCGAAATAATTTTTTTTTTTTTTGGATGTGGATTGAGAATTTTTAAAACAAGGCTGGCACTCTAAGGGTTAACTCCGTTCACTTGGTCCCACACGGAATCAATCACAGCAAAGATAACCTTCTTTCTCTATCACAAACAACCTGAGGAGTCTCCTTGAATTGTTCATGTGCTCCCAATTATCAATTTTTAAGTTAAATTTTACTACATTTTTCTGGGGGGGGGTGTACAGGTAGCACTGCACACATTGACATTTTGCACAGGCAAGCAAAGCACTGATATGAGACCTTCTTTTTCCCAATTATTTGTAAATGTTGGTAATAATTGTGTATTGAAGTCAGATGAATTTGCCATTTTAATTTTGGTCAAAATTGCTCAAGTTTACTTGCCATACTGCTGTATACATGTATGCTGTTCGCATTATATGCAGGGGAGCTCACTGTCGGCATGAAAGTCAATTGATAAGCCGTCGCTTATATTCAGAAACATTACAGTGTTACATTGCAAGGCTCAAAATATCCCTGTACAGCAGGACTGTGTAGGCCCACACTGAACTCATCATCAGGACGGTAACACCTTAGCACTAAAGCCAAACAAACCCAGCAATCTACTACAGTGAATCCAGTGCCAGATTCTAGCCCTCTTTAAAACAGCTTGAAATTCTTCTAATACGCTGTGAGTACATGCTGGAAATACCCCAGGATAGCAGGCCCATGTAGTTATTTTTTCGCGTCAGGCCAGTAACCCCCCACAACAAAGACAATTTTTATGTACTGTATGTACAGACCTTGGTCCAGTGGGAAATTCCAACACTCCTCAAAACATCTTTAAAATTCTTATAATACACTGTGAGAACATGCTCGAAATAGCCCAGGATAGCAGGCCCATGGGTAGTTATTTTCGCAACGGGCCAGTAACCCACACAACCAGGCAATCCACTGTACATACTTTGGTCCAGTGGGAAATTCCAACCCTCCTGTAAAAGACAACTTGAAAGCTTCCAACACACTGTGAGTATATGCTCAAAATACATGTGCCTAAGGACAGCAGGCCCATGCAGTTATTTTCGCATGGGGCCAGTAAACCCCACACAACCAAGGCAATCTACACTTGTACTCTGTACAGACTTTGGTCCAGTGGGAGATTCCAATCCTCCTTCCCACATCTTTAAAGGTACGACACATTGGTAGAGCTGACAAAATAGTCGCAGACAGTGTTCATGTTTTGTGTGGTCAACCATACATGTATGAAATAACAAACCTGTGAAAATTTGGGCTTAATCCGTTGTGTGAGTCAGTACAAAATAGTGAAAAGCCATGCACAATTTTCAGCATGTAAATAAATGCATTGTCCTTAATTTTGGTTGTAACAACCAAAATCAGCTTGGTTTTTTTTGTGTTTTTTTTTAAGGGTTTTCAGATACAGTTTTCTCAAATAAGACTTTATTTCAGTAGGGAGTACTTCACAGAAAAACAGTTCCGGTATGAACTTTACAATCAGTAAGCTTTCAAACTAAAAATTAAACAAAGGTGTTTTTTATTCTGACACATCCTGTATATCACCTTTAGCTTCTTACACTACACACTGAATGAGCTCATGAACTTGAGTGATTTCTTTTTCTTGCACATCAAGTACATTGAGTTGACATACATTGTACATGTACATTCCTTGTTGTGGACAGCCAGCCTACACCTACACACAGACACAGTTATGGGGCATACAAGCCTATCTCCTGCCACTGGTAATTGCTTCAACCTTGACCCTTATATCCTCAGGGGGTACGAAAGCGAAACTGGTTGCCTTCGACATTGGCACTATTACCTCAGCCTTGAAGTACTGTGTATACCCAAGTGATTATGGTAATGTCAGTGTGATCATAATTCAATGTGCAATCCTTTAGCTTTTACCAGAAGATGTCATTGGATAAACCAAGCGGTTTCCCTGATGGGAGGATCATTGGTATCCTCATTGGGGGAAGAGAGTCCCAATCGGGGCAAAACAATATATCTCAATTAAAATATTTAAAAAAAAACAATGTCCCTCAGGGCAAACTGACATAATTGCTATTGCCCAATGGTTCTCAATTAGGAATCCTAAATATCCCAATTGGGAGCCATATCCCAATTGGGAGCCATATCCCACTTGGGAGCCATATCCCAATTGGGAGCAATATCCCACTTGGGAGCCATATCCCACTTGGGAGCCATATCCCACTTGGGAGCCATCTTATCCCAATTCCCCGTTATGGAGTAGTAGGTCCTAATCGGGGTATAATCATGTAGGCCTAAGATATCCCATTTGGAAAATGATCTGGTGACAATGACCTTGGAAGCCCTAGTTAACCATGTACAAAAGCACAGTGTACATGTGTGTAACATAACAATACAAATTCAGTGCAACAGGGTTTGTCCTTGACTTCTTCAATGTTAAACCACCTGCTTTTTCGCTGATCCATTGCCCATGGTTTAGCCGTTACCAATATTATCAATTGCTCTTTAGTTATTCATTTAATTATTGCCATTATTTCTTAATTCTTAATTCTATAACTGGAGATGTTTCTTTCTCTAAGCTGTGTCTACACTTTGTTTAAATGTTGTATATTTAATAACTGCTATAATTTATTCATTCTACAATTAGTGTTGTTTATCTTGTTTTGTATTGTTGTAACGGGCACATCCATCACAAGCTTCGGCTTTATGGATGATGCCTCCATGTGCAAATGTGGAAATAAATTATATATTTACTTGATTTGATTTGATGGAACATGTGTCATCTTAATATTGCCAAGTACATCGTACAATGTAGACCGTGTAGTCTTTGCTGACAACAAGAGTGACCTTAAACATTCAAGGACCTTTTTGGGCAGGCAAGATACTGCATTAGTCATATGGAAAATTACACATTTTGTGTCATTATAATGCCCACATAGGCTAAATTCAAGAGTTATGAAAAATAACAGCTGAACAAGTTTTCAGTTGTGCCCCCTTTCTTTTATATCAAAAGTTGACAAAAATCGGGACAGTGCAATCTCCATAAAATATCAGATTTATGTGTTCCTCCATTGGGCTGTGTAATTAGAGAACTATGACTCTTATGCTTCTAAGTTGCCCTGTTCTTTATTCATTTTCAGATACTGTCAGCATTGCTGATCAATAATCACGCCTGCAGGAAGTCCAGGCTCTGTGGCTCTTTTGTTAACATAAGATTTCACTGATTACAGGTTATACTTGAAGCCATAGGAGCAATCCGTGTCGCCAGTGGTTGGCGTGTAGCAATGAGAGGCAACGAGGTGGCCAGCAGGACCTCTTGGAGGTTAGTTTTACTGGGGTCGATTTCACAAAACTCTTCCTAACTTAGGACTAGTCCTAGGCAATGCTAAGTGATAGGACTAGTCCTTAGTACTTGTCCTAACTTAGGACTAGTCCTATCTCTTAGCATTGCTTAGGACTAGTCCTAAGTTAGGAAGAGTTTTGTGAAATCGACCCCTGGCCCTCCAGTGTTTTAACAGCCCCTTATTAACCCTCTCACACTTTTGGCAACATTTTCAAGCGAGTTGACCAACCATTTGTGACCCGCTCTGCAAAAAAGGCCCGTAAGTCGCGCTATCTCTTAGCACGCAAAAGGGCTCGTCAATGTTGAAAAGGTGAAAATTTCTTACTCGATGTGATTTTTTGTTTATCCCATTTTTGACATCGTTGATGTCCACTCTTTCATAATTTGTGAGATTGAATGTTCATTTTGATCAATAAAGTTGGAAAAAACCCGTGTTTTGTGTACAATTTGTTCGTGGTTTGTACGATCGGTGTCCGTGGAATCAGTGGAAAGTTGCGTCTTTTAAACATCTGACACGAAATTATTTGAAACCCCCCTATTATAAATTTGGTATCATCTGAAAGCGGAGGACGTTGTCTTTCTAAATTTAGACATAGAAAAGGTTCAGAGGTCAAGATTAAAAGCAGGGTCGGTAGATTTATTACACGTAGACATAGAGCGCTTGTTGCTAGGGGCGTGGATCTTTGCTATCACATGCACACAGTGTAGTGCACTCATTGGTCAATGCGCGCAATGTCGAGTGCGCGCATGCGCTGTGAACGATATCGGTTGTTTATTCGCTGTCAGGTGACTGTCATATGACTGTTTATTAGGTGCGTGCCACACGAAAATTCAGCCAACTCAACCTCGTCCCCAGGGTGTGTCGAGCAGTTGTAAACAATGTGGTCGGAAATAAAGTAAACCATGGGGACGAGGTTGCAGTCAACTGTGTTCAACTCAACTGACCTGTACTGCTCTGAGCGAAAAGATTTTGAGAATTATTTACCACTTTTAGCCAAATAAATTAACTTTATTAGCCAACTGCTATTATATTTTGTATGGGTTCGAAGGATTAGTGTCTGACTGAAGCTTTGAATGATCCCCGTGATGCCAATCTTGTCAGGGAGGAGAGAGACATGGTTGGCTTCGTGGAAGATTACTTCGTTTACTTCCGATGTGAAAATGACGATGTGGAATCAGAAACCGATTCGGAATCTGATTCGCCATCGATGCCAACGGATCTCTTCTGGCCGACGAACACCGCGGAAAGGCGAGTGTATTCCAGTGCGAATAAAAAATTCCCCGTCTTTGATTCCTTGTGTTTATTTGTTTGTTCTATTTATTTGGGCAAGTTTTTAGCCCAAAGATTATTTCAAAGTAGATTAATCAACTTCAGATTTCAATAAGAAGGCAAACTACCTTGACTGTGCTAGATTTTAATGGAAATACTCGGGTTTTAAACTAAAGTATTTTTTTTTTTTTCACCAAAATGTTACATTTTTACCCCAAAATAGTTTCAACCATGAAAATACAAGATGGCTGAAGGGTTTAATGAATCAGCTTAAGCTGTTGCTTAAAAAAATACCGAAAAGTGGGGAAAAAAAATTTTTGCCAAAAAGCTCTTGTTTTCACCCCAAAATATTCTATTTAAATTCATTTGGTTTTCTAAAAAGTCCAGTTGGCATTAGGATTACTTTAAAAAGTTACTAAAACTAAATTAAACTGCTATAAAATCGTCGTAATAATGACCAAGTGTGTTTTTGCCATTTTAAAGATACGAAAAAGATTGCGAAAAAGCACAATATGCAAATTAGTTTTTAAAAAGTGCGATGTAGAGCGTTAAATAAAATAACAAATATTTTGAACTTAATAAGTCATATTCAACAATTGGTGAAAATTTCAGACGAATACTATAATGGGAATGTGCTCGTTGCTAGGGTCTTTCTTAAGAACTTTGTACTAAAATAATTTAAAATACAGTGTAAAGTTTACAAGGCTGTTTCTCCTCAACCTATTTTGACCAAAATGGCAATAATTTTTATGCAAATTATGGTATAACTCTGGACTGCAAAATGCTACAGACTTCTAACATACACCAAATTAAAGCTGAGAAAAGGCCCTTTCCAACCATGTATCTAACTCAAAAATAATTTTTTGCGACTTAAGGGCCTTTTTTGCAGAGCGGGTCACATTTGTGTATGGTCGCGCCTCCCAATGCTACTCGCACTTATTTACCAAGCACAACTTTCCACCTGTTTTCACGCACACCCAGTCTTCACCTCAGCTTTTACATCCAGAAGTGGACTTTGCTGAGTACCAGCGTTGATGTAGATAGATGTAGAACTGTGCACAACAATAACTGTGTACGTCACATGTGTTGATGCATTTACCATGTAATATCACGATGCAGACTAGCACATGTGGTATATTGAATGGTCTGACAGTAGGAGGGTCAACTGTATAATGTGCAGATGCATTCATCACATGATATCACATTGCAGGCTGGCATTGTTCATCCATCATTCAAAACCACAGTGGATGGTATTTGAATGGTCTGACAGTAGGAGGTTTGACTGTGTACTGTGTTCATCATCATATTGCAGGCTGGCATCTGTTTATCTATCATTGAAAACCATGGATGATGCATGTAATGGATGGTCAGAAAGTAGGTGGGTTTTCAATGAGAAAGACACTGTTGGGTACACTAGTATGGGGTTTAATCCCTAGAGCAGTGTCACAGGCCAAATAAATCGGCCCAATTTTTGGATGGTGTACTGGCAGGGCTGATTTAACCAGCCCTATTTATAAACGCATTTGTATTGGTCACAACAAAACATTTGACCTCAAAATGACCTGTTGTGAAAGTTCAAGTTGTGACCAAAATGAAGTCTGGTAAGTAGGCTTCAAACCTTGTGAGAGCCTCGACTGCAGTCATTGGTACTTTAATTTTGATTTGCAAATTATTGACTTTTTTTTAGATCAAGTAATAAACCACAAGGGAAACTGACTGGGTACATTTAAAATAATTTTGGGTTGAACAAAGAAAAATTTACTAGAGCAGGACTTGAACCTGCGACCTCCGACATTACACATGTTTAATACAGGGCACTACCAGGGTAAATGACTGAATACGGTAAACATGTATGTTTGTCATATAAAATTTAAAAAACACCAAAGTTGAAACATGAATCAACAAACAGCAAAATTGCATATACAATCCACACTGCAGGCCACACTGTTTGCCCTGGTCTCTGCCCTTAGTGCCCCTTTAAAACAATACCTTTTCATTGCCACACATGCAAAATGACCTTGCCCCACCATCTGAATACAAATTCCAAACAATGTAAAACCATTGATTATGGAATGCTAAAGCACTGCCAAGAACAAGAACAACAACAACAACCACACTCCACCCACTCACAACTTGGGGAGTATGTTGCAAACAGCACTGTCACAATTCTGTGACAGCAAACCATTCTTGGGGCTTCTGCACCATCAAGTGCAAACAACCCAGAGTGAAATAACAACAATTATGGAAGTGCAGTGACCCGAGTAGGCCAGGAATTTTGTATTGCAGCATGTTTGTGGTTCAGACCATGGAACTATAAAAAGCTCTCTGTTTAGACCCAGCTGGATGACATGACCAACCATGAAGAATAATCATAATGCATGCATCACCTGTTCCTAGATGTCAACGTACATTAATGTAATAATTAGGAGGAAATTTCTCTATCAATATCATTGATTGGTTATGATCAGAAACATCACTTTGTTATTCTAGGGATGGTAGGCCTACAGTGTACATCGTTGGTTTCTGGAATGGCACATTCCTTCGGGGATGGTACATAATTAGTTCTTGGAAAAGTACAATCATTCAAATCCTCTAGTTTTCAAGAAACACATCATAAAGGGACGGCACATCTGTTTTACATCATTGGTTAATTTGAAGAATACATTCCTTCGAATCCTACAATTTCAAGAACCATTTCCATTTTGGAAGAGTAATTCAATTTATTTTCTCTACAGTTTTCAATTTATAAATGAACTTCAGACCAACAAAGCTCTGTCATGGCATTTTAAAGAAGCTGCCACAAGTTTGAACACTTCACAGCTCCTGCCGTGTACGTACACATTCTAAACAATATTGCAAACCTGGTCATTCAATAGACACACAGGCAATTAAAATGTTCTCTATTATGGCTATTTTCCCGAGGGGTATTTTCACAAGGAAGTACTTGTCACCTGACAATGCTGGCTCTCCCCCCTAGAGCCGTGACAAACGCCATACAATTGAAATGCCAGTGGTAATCCACACTTTTTGTGATGTAAATTCCCCTGCGTTGTACAATTGTACCATAGGTCATTTAGATATTTGCACCCATGCAAAGTCCAACATTTAAGGCTTTGCTGGTATGCAGGGTACAGGAAGTGTTCATTTAACCAAAGGCACTGTATAATATGATGTACCTGACAGTAAATGTTGGAAGTACAGTTCAACTTGTTAACTGCCTGGGTGCAATTGCATAGAGCTGCTTAATGCTGAAAATATTACCCAACAGTTTTCTGCTTAGCAAAAAATGTTCAGGATACCAGTTAAAAAGTGTACACGTTACATGGTGTTTTGGCAGGTAACCTTAATCTGGTAAGCATAATGATGCTGTGCTTTGCTACTTTATGTGCCTTCAGAAGCAGCTCTATGAAATTGGGCCTTAGTTGGCGAATACATTGTGATCATCGCAGGCTCAAATCACGGAGATATCTGTAAATTCTTCTTGATATGTTCTGGTTTTTATTTCAAATGTTGCCTAAAACATGGTAAATTGGTAAAAGTCAGACATTTTATTCCAGTAAAATAGGTTTTTGTTTTTGTTTATCCGTTTTTCCCTGTTTTTTTAAAGGCCGAATAAAAAGTTTAGGGTCGAGGCGTAAAACTAGGGTCGGTCGGGGAACCGGAAACAGAACCCTTTTGGGGGGGGGGGGCCTAAGCAGCGCCATGAAATTGGCCAGTTCACTCAGGTCCTTTTGGAAAATGACTTTTGAACAAATTTATTATTTATCTTACAAGTTATATTTCTTGCAATAATATTGCTTCAACTCCTCTAAATGAAATCTGACTAAAACATTTAAAGTGTATCTGGGGAAGTTGAGAGTCATTGCTCACTGACAAAGATTAAGAAAACTAATTCACACTTTCCTCATTAGCGTGTCGTCTTAGAAATAATCGAAATGAAGTTAGATAAATCCTTCCTGTGTGAGTTCCACTCAAGCTCCACTGAATGTCCAGGGCCCAATTTCATGGCTCTGCTTACCGTAAGCAAAGAATCGGTGCTTGCGGAAGCAGGGAATTCCGCGCTTACGTCAAGCGTATTTCACGGGATAGCGGGGATTTTCGGCTTGTGCACGTGCGTACTCCACGTTACTAGGCATTCTACGCTTACTCAGCTAGTGCAGAAATTCGGCGCTTCAACAGTAAGCGGAGAATGGTCACCGCAAGCGCAGAATTCGGCGGTAAGCAGAGCCATGAAATTGGGCCCAGGTAGATTGAGTGATAATAAGCCTGGACCAATGGGTCTCATTTTTAGAATCTCTGCAGACATTTCACTTGTCTTCTCCTGTACAACATAGTGCTTGATACATTAGGTTTTGTCGAATCTAACTTTAGTGCAGTGTGGGTCACTTAAACTATGGAATCAGGATGTAACTATTAAGTTTGTCTACAGTCAAGACAGAGTCATTGTGGGGTAGACATACACTTGGTATTTGTGCCAACACCCCCCCCCCGACACACACACACACCCAAGTGTGTAATGACCTCCAATTGGAGACCTTTGTTCAACTCTTTGTCCTGACAAACGTGGACCCCCATTGTTTTCCTTTGTGATAGCAAACGTGGACCTATTGTCCCTTTTGTTGTAAGTCCTCGGTCTGAATGTCACTACAAACTCACACACACATTTGTGAATCCCGTAATTCGACGTCCTCGCTCAGTCAAAACACCCGGATCCCTTTTGTTAAAGTCCTGGTTTCAATGGTTAGACACACACACACAGTGTCACACCCCCATTCTATGTGAGTGAAAACAACCTGTCTGGGACTAATTCTGCAAAGGGAAGTACCACTTTGCCCTGATAAGTGATAGGAGAAAACGGAAAAGTGCAGAAAACATGATTTCATTTCAGCCAAGTTTTCATTCAAATAACCCATAGTTGTGTGGTGGTCCTTGCATGACACTGCACAGTGGCTGGGGCTGGCTAGGCCTGCTGTGTCACCTGAATGCTGCATAATGTGTATCAATGTTGTATAAATACATGTAGGTTGATCTGTATAATTTTGTATTTATATGTATACAAAAGTATTACACTCAGTTGGTAGTTTGGGCTACTGTTTTTTGACAATGTCAGTTGGTATGAGACAACTCGTTAATAACAAACTAAAGGTAAGTACTGTACAACTTGGATGGATTTGAGGCATTGCATAGCGAGGTATCAATGTAAATTCAGTGAGCGTAATAACAAGTGTGTATAATCTACTTTGCAGTGTAGGCTTGTTCTTTGAGAACTTGTCTTGCTATCTATTCTAGTTCTACTATAAACTGCATCTTAGGTAGGTTCCGCTATTCATACTAAATAATCCTACAGTAGCTTCTTGGAAGATTTCAAATACATGTCAATGTATTTGACCTTTGGATATGCCACACCATGTATTGCACCTGTGGACATGCAACACCATTATGTAGAGGAACCTGTGTGGTGGTCAAAGTATTCCAGGAATGAAAACAAGAAAGTCTATACATTATTACACTGGGTAGTTGTTGTTTCGATGAGAGAAAAGTTCACATTCCTGAGTTCTTTTGTTTACTGTTTGTTACATTTTTTTATGATTTCCAAGGATTAGGTATTATGTACAGCGAATTCCTCACACTGATTTGGAGGGGACAGGTAAGTTTCTCTTTTAAAGGCAGGGTCATAGCAGGCCTGGAATTACACGGAGGCCTTGGTCTTGGACTTGGTCCCCCTTCAAATGTTTCCCATAGACTTGAAGAGGATTTTCTAATGGGAAGTGCCCTTTGCGAAATGAAAATTGCTCTGCCCTCTCAAAGATGAAGTTCCAGGCTTATCAAAAATTGGTTTCTGTCAATATAATGCTGATTTATAGGCAAAATTGTAAAGAAAATACAATACAAGTCATACGTGAAAGTTTCAGCTGAATACAGTGTCTACTTGATGTGAAAACAGCGAAAAAAACTTTTCACAAGAATGTAGAATCTATCCACGTTTAGTGAGGTGACAGCGAGTACCAACTGCATCTCCGGCTGCAGCATTCGCGAAATGGACACCAACCCACAGAATTCTGAGAAGCGATTCATGCATCGATCGATCGTTTCTCGGATTAGATTCAATTGTACTGGGGTGAAAAATTATCCAAACCAAACAACTTCGAAGGGAATCCTTTTTCAAAATGTTTTGTACTGTCAACAGCTGCCGTGCTTCTCAACACATAACTTGTGATGGTAAATAATTTTTGGAGTATTTACCAATCTATGACTAAGGGCACTCATGTGTAAAAAAAAATATAATAAAATAAATTTCTACTACAAATTGAAAACGGGGACAACACAGGAACAAGGGGCTTCCTTCACGAGTGAGTATGTGGCGTTTGGTGCTTTTTTGTGAAAAACAAATTGCATGAATGGAAAAAAAAGTAAAGCTTGCCTTTTGCCTGGGGGCCAACTGGGAGTCCGGTGGGACTGGAAAGTACATGTGGAAGGCAACATGAGTACGCGGCAGTGCTACCCACATAGAACTTCTCATAAAATAGTGCATTTGTTAAATCTGTTCCAACAGTGTAACTTAGGGTAGGTCTTCCCACATTCTTTGAGCATACATTCAGTAAGTCTCTTCAAGTGCCCTGCCATGAATTCAATTCAATTCAATTCAATTCAATTCAAAGCAACACTTATTTCCACATTATCATCAAACAAAATAATAATATTACAGTCAATATAAACAAATGTGGAGGCACATTCCAATAAGTGGGGCTTGTCAAGGAACATCCTCCAAAAATGAAACAAAACAACAGCTTTACTAAGAGTAGCCACGTATGCGTCATGCCGCCATCAGTCAAAAAGGGACGACCTTCCCTCATTCTGCCAACCAGTATTGTCAGTGCATATGCCCGATTTGCAATTTCACATACAAGGTCTGTTTAGGGACAGTCTTTCCGAGCTTCTTTGAACATCAACGCCAAGTCCCTTTAAAATCTATCCTGGGCTGATAATTGATGCGGTTGTGCCTTCCCATGAAATTGTATCCAACCTCTACCAACGGGGCAGCTCTACTCATCTAGCCTCTACTACTTCAAGACCTGGGAGGGTTTCAAATAATATTCTTGAAGCGTAATTTAGGGAAGTTGTGCATAAAAGTGCCAAGTGCCTTTAAAATCTATTCTGGGCTGATAACTGGTGAGGTTGTGCCTTCCCACAACTTCTATTCTTGACCACAAAGACAATGTGTCATGAATCATATCCTGCCACTCAACCAAAATAATCAAGCATTTCTTTATATTTCTCGCCCTTGGTACGAAGCAGTCAAGCTTAAGAGGGGGAGGAAGTCTAGGTTTTCTGTTAGACTGATCTGCACATTGCATTAAGGAGTAATGTACTTCATTGGCTTTAGGAAGAGTTGGAAAAGTTCACCCGTTCTAATGTTCTAGTTGACAACAAACACGCCGGATCGGCACGCCAGACCGCAGAGTCAGGGGTTGAATTTAGGGGGAAAATCCACAAGACCGTTGGTTGGGCTTGTAGCTCAAAATATCTACTGGACCAGAATTTTTGTTGCAAGACCAGATTCAAAGGAGAAAAAAAACCTTGTTGACGCAGTTTAGCATGCATTTAACAGTCTTCCAAAGGAAAAATTCGAAAATTTGACTTTGAGCAATAAAAATCTACAACCCTACGCTGACCTCAAGTCTTGAAAAGTCATCTTCAGAGTAATTCCACTTATTTTCCCAGACAATCCTTCACCCTCAGTGAACCTTGCTCTAATTTGTCCCTAGTAGGTGTTGCCCCTTGTCAAAACCACCAGCTGATTGAAGTAGTCTTTACCTTTTTTTTATAAATATGGTAATTAGTGAATTAATAAGGCAAGGGAAGCAGTGGGGTGGGGGGTAAAAATACATAATTTGATGACGTTTATAAAAAGGGGTCCATAAAAACACATCTCCTGTCGGCTGTTTCGGGGGGGGGGGACATAACAGGAAAGATTTCGTTAGTAAATTGAAAAACATGTTAAGGTGTGGCAAGTCCTGAAGTGAAATGATTAACGTTAAAGGGAAGGTGGATCGAAAAACAGGGCATCAACATTTGATTTATAAATTGAAAAAAAAGGTGAGAGGGTTGGAATTGCTCGCTTTCAATAGATGAAATATAGATATATATGATGTCCAAACTTTGTTTCACAGTTTGCCCAAAAGCAATCCAGAGTGGCCACCATCCAGGTGCCTCCCTGGTTTGAGCACGTACCCAACATCGGTAATTGTCAAAGACTTTTCGTGACCCCACAATAAACATGAAATAACAAACATTGAAGGGGGCCTTGTCTCTTCAACCCCACCCCCAAAACCGCCAACCTTTGAAAAGGAAGCTACTTGGCCTGCACCCCCCTTTTTTTGACCAAGCAAACATTTTCCTGATTACGAATGATACAGGAGTAAGCTCCTATTTTCAATTTGCCCCACCCCACCCGACCCCCCTCACTTTAGTCTTCTGCCATTGCCCGACTAGAGGTATTGTTGTGTTCCAACAAACCTTTTCAGGTATACATCATAATTATATATAAAAGTAAATAACAAATAAACTGTTCTTGTGGGTTGCAAACATCTGTCTGACACACACACAAAAAACTCACACGTGGTACAAACATTGCAGTAAGCATTACAAGCAACTGTGCGATTGTGCAATATGTGACGCTTCCCTTTTTCGATGAGTGGGGAAAACATCTGGAATTTATAAGTCATGCTCCAGAAAACATTACAGGCCAGCAAACACTCGATGCCCACTACAAAATGTATAATCAGGATTTGATTAGGTCAAACAAAACAGACACTTGTTGCCAGAAACCCGCCCTACTATGTTAAAAAATAAATAAATAAATTATCACAATTTCACAAAATTAAAATATAATTTCCCGACCGGCCGGTTTTCTTTATGCATCCTAACGGAAATTACACACTGGCAAACAAATTATTTCCGGTGATAAGACTGAAAATTACATAAAGATTCCTTTATTAACATTAACATAATTGTTGCAGTACCCGCTGCCAAGAACTACCTCCAGCCATCGGGCTAGCTCTGTGGTCTAGTGGTAAGACATCTGCTTTAGCAATGCAAAGGTCGTGGGTTAGAATCCCACCCGAGTGATTTGCCTCTGGATTTTTTTCACAGAGCTCGGGAAAGTACTGAGTATACAGTGCTTAATAATACACATCGGCGAAAGGGTAAAACCAAATTTAAAATCTTTATCCCCGATGCAAAGATTCCTTTACACGCGAAATAAAGTAACATCTCGCAGGGTTCCAAAGAGTGAAACAATTTCACATTGTACCACTTGTGACTGGTATCCTGCACATTTTTGCTTAGCAGTAAATTCGTCAAAGCATTATTTTCTCACGAAGTTGGGCCCAGAGCTGAACAATTAACATTTCTACAGTCAGTTACAACACAATAGAGATCAGCAGCTTGCCCTAATGCAGTTCTAAAGCTAATAATACCGAAGACAAGGCCACCACCCAATTCCGATCAATAAACGGATGTGGCTTCCCATCAATAAATCACGGTCAATACCTACTTAATAACCTCCCATATGAACACACTCAAATGACATCACAGTCTGTGACAGTGCTAGTGCAAACATTATGCATTTCAAATGAAGTGGGGTAGCTAGTGGTAGCGAAGTGGGTTAAATTGATGTCACATCAGGCCTGGAATTTCATGGCAGCTATGGCCTCCAGTCGCCTCTTATCTTGGCCTTGGTGCCCTTCCAACGAAACTCCCATACTGTAGACTTTCAGATTTTACCCATGGAAGTGCTGATCGCAAAATGAAAAACGTTGATATATCAAGGCTTTTGGAATTCAGTCAAGAGTTGCTTTAATTTATCAAAGTCATTTAGTGTGTGGAAGACATGACTCACACCACCTCATTTTAACTGGCGAAAAAAAAAAAAAAAAACACAGGATAGAAGAAATGTTTTAAACAATAGGGTATTGGGTTGAAAAAAAATTTTCATGAGAGTGAGGCTGTACGGCTTTGACTATGACTGTTGCTTAGAGTGTTGCTAAGGATGTCCTATACTTCAATGCATGATGCAGCGATCCAGCTGTAGCCATAGCCATAGCCGCCAATTTGGACACAGCCAAAGGGGGCTATAAATTATTCTCCAACTGATATTTTGTGTAATAAACTAATGTTACAAACAGCGCAACACTCAATCAAGCCTAACACTTCACAAAGGCAACAGAGGCCATCGCCTTCATGCCCCTTGGTGCCCCTTGAAATGTTCCTGTCGATTTTGTTAAATTCCCTCACAAAGATGAGGAAACTAAGGAAAATAATGGCCAACCCTTACACTTCATATTCCTGTACATGTATTATGGACTCATTGGAATTTCCCCTGCAAGAACATACATTGTACATGTACCTACAGTAGTTTGATACTGTGTTTGTACAAGGTCACTATTGTTGTGAATAGTATGACTTCATCTCTGACTCTATGCATTCATGCACAATTAGTCATTTTGAATAGCGGAATTGATTATTGCGCTGCTGTATGCAAGTCAGCTCAGACGGTATGAAAGGAACGAAACAACCTTCGAAAATCTAATATATCTAATATGATACAATTGCGGTTTTTGTTGTTTTGTTTTGTTTTGGTGATTTTTTTTTTCTTTCTCGATTTTGACTTCTGCGTTCGGGAGAAAATAGCACCTAAGGGCATGATTCTTCACATACATGCCATACACGCCCAAATTACAGGCCGGTATGCGAGAATTGCAACCGACACAACAACAAAACAATTTGTTTTTTTGTTTTTTCACATCTAATCAAATTCACAAAAAAATCATAAAGATAGTAGGACTTTTAAAACCAAAGATAAACACCAAACAAAAAAACAGTCCAAGTGCCTTGTTTCAGTTCAACGTGCTTTGGCCAAACTTTTAACATTTGGGTCTAGAACCCCCCCCCCAGTTTCATAAAATCCTAGGGAGAACCCTGCAAATGGCATCTAGTCAATATTTCTGCTTTGAAATAAATGTGATTCAGTGGAGTTCTCGTTCATTACCACAACATGCGGTCCCTTTCTCTCATGCATAAATGTACAAAGTTGCCATTAGACACGCACAAAACAGCCTGGAAAAGGGCAGAGGGATGAAGTACAGTAGGTTAAATTTTTTAAAAGTTTGAACAGTCCGTATCATGACAGACATTTTGCCCTTTACATGCGTACACAGTGTAATAGAACTTACGCATTGGCGTCATCACGCCGCCATCTTAGAGGTAAAACAATGAAGAAACAATGGAAACCGCGCATATCTTGTACGCGCGTTGCAGATTGCCAATGAGCAATCTTCTTTCGACCTCTAGCCGAGGGCACCCTACTCAAATGACATCATAAGGTCTATAGTGTACAGTACATTGCAGAAGTGAGCATTGGATATAATGGTTCTTATCCATAAAGACCTAATGGAAAACTCACTTTGTTTCAATAACAATAGACTGTGACAAGCAATATGATATAATTTGTATAACTATGTTAAACTAAAGTATTTGAAGAAACAGTATCACCCACACCTAAAACTCAATATGGTTGGGACCAATTCCCACGAAACATGCACAGTCGATTCAAAACAGGGACATTATAAAATCAGGAAAACAGAAACGTCAAACCAGCCTGAGAACAAACTCCTCTTTTTCCATCGTGTATGTTGACTTTTGAATTGGAAATCTTGTGAGAGCGGACCTTCAAACGGTAGAGTCTAATTGGCTTTTTAATAATCATCTTACTGACTATCTCAGGCTAGAAACATATAATCTGAAATCAGATTTAAAGGGAGGGTATACCTTTGGTAACTACTCCAAAAATGAATGACCCTAAAAACTTACTTGGTAAGAAGTACTGCAGCTGTTGATAATACAACAATTTGAGAAGCAACTCCCTTTCAAACGAATGTGCTTTTAGAGGGAGGGATTCAAAAACAAACGTTTCTGCATGAAACGTCTCTCAGATTGTGTATTCCAGTTACGGATTATTCTTCCTGCGTGGACATAACCGCTCCAGTTTTTCGGCGATATTTCAAAACGCTACCACCTTTTTAAATGAAGTTTTCACAAATTTGATTTTGTTGTATATATCTACATCTACAACAGGGTTAAAACAATCGAACGGTTCCAAAACCAAATTTACATGTATACTTTGCCTTTAAACCGGAAGAATATGATCCCTGTTAATTAACGACAGAGCTTGATGGTATGTATTCGTCTATAAGAGAGGTGAAGGCAGGGCATACAGTACACACTACATAATAATGCAATAGACTACTCAATTAACAAAGTCAATATTTCCCTGAATGAAAAAGTTAGTAAATGTCAGGAAAGTGGGTGCAGCGCCTTCAGAACTGCCAAAATTATTTCAGGGTACAAAGGGCACTGGAAGGGTCACTACACTGTGATGGTATTACATGTAGCATGGAGTCATCATACAAACAACTCCTACTCTTTCCTTAAACTGCAAATACTGATTTCATTGATTAAGGTCAAAAACTACATCAGTCAACAATAATAGCCACAGGTCTTGTCAGCCATTTTCAAATGACTACACAAACTTGTACGGTTTTACATCTACTTAAAATCTGTTCATTTCAAATGTATGTCATCAGTGCACATACAGCAATCTTCACATTATGTAAACAACTTTTAAATCTCTAATTGTTCCCTTACAAAAAAAACCAGCTTTCAATTACATCTTGGTAAAATGAGCTGATAGTGCTCAACGTTTTTTGTGCAACTCAAGAAGACACAACATTACGAACAGTTATTACCAATGAAAAATCAGTCAATTTTCCCATAACAAACAAAATACAACGGTCAATTTACTTCTGATGAAATCAGCAGGCATCGATTGTTATTCACAACTTCAGAATCTGTTGATTTATCCAGTACAAGAACACAATCGCCGATTAGCTTTCGATGCAATTAGCCTCTCAAAATGCCAAGTAATCAAACACCCCAACAAGGTTTTCAAAATATATTCTATATACAGCGCTTCAGTTGCAGACTGTCAAATGAAAACGTGGGATGTACTATTATAGTGGTCATTGAGGTGAGTACTCTATTACACGCTATAAAGTCTGTGGTATCGGGCTCAAGAGATGGAGAAAATGCTGGCCATTCTTATCACAGCACTGAGCAATGACCGGGGTAGCTTAGGCAGATTGTCCGAGGTATAGTGGGTATTGGATTACTCTAGTTTGGACAAAGGGCTATCCAGGATGACCTTTCCTCGACCTTTCTTGTCATTTCTGCATTCGACCAAAAGACAGTGGGTTGCTCCCAATGCAAAACACTACTTTGTACTACATGTATGTATTGTCGCTGGACCACGAAGTGACCTATCTATCATAAATCACAAATTTTTTGCAAATCGTTTTTTTTTATAACTATTAATAGTATACTCATTACTGTTAGAATTTTCAGCAAGATTCAGTACCTAATACATACCGGTTTTGTAATTACTAGATTTGCCATTTTGTATTTCCACAAAGTGTCATATCTCGATACGACAATTTACCAATGACAAAGCTCTACCATCTACAGCGCTGTTCAGGCGCACGTGTGTGACATTTGCATTTTCACGAAGTGACCTATCTGGAAGTGCAGTAAGTTCCCACGATAGGTCTCAATATGCATTCATTTGTACATGATTTTTCATTTTCACAAAGTGGCGTATGTGTTTAGGAATAAATTACTAATTACACTAGTAGCAGGAATGAAAACATATTGATAGTTCTGTACGAATAAACAGGGCTCGAATTTGAGGGAAAAATCCACAAGACCACAGGACTTGTATCACAAAATGTTTACTGGACCAGAATTTTTTTTACAAGACCAACCAGATTCAAACTGAGAAAAGACTTCCTTAAACAATTTAACTTGCAATTAATTGAACAAGCACTAAGACATAATAAGAGAAGAGTTACCTCATTTGTCTTTAACCCTAACAGACTAGACCCTTGGGTAAACATACTGCCCAAATCCTTCAATATCCTTCGGATTAAAGTGGTAACAAACCTAAAGTGCCCAAATCCTTCAATATCCTTCAACTTATTGTAAGTATACATATTAGCCCAATCCTTCAAAATCCTATTTTGGCTAAGCTGCATAATACATAAAACCTTCTAAATCCTCCTATGTAAAAACAGCCCGGTAGCGCAAGTCCTGCGAAATCCTACCCTAACAAAAACTCATTTTAGCCCAAAGCCTTCGAAATCCTCCTGTGTTGCAGATCCCTAATAGCCCAAATCCTTCACAATCCTGCACTTTGGCAATGAGGATATTGTAGGACTTGGGTTCTTTAGGGTTAAGGGTATTAAGTATATTTCAAATCATTACTCAAAGTCAACATTTGAACATAATTTGTTTCTGTTCAAGATAATACAGAGTGAGGTACATGTACATGAATTGTTATTAAATTAAATAACACAAGACTGCCGGACTTGTCCGATCATGAGTTTACTGGCCCAATGCTAAGATCACTGGCCCCGGGCCTGCGGTCCAGTGTCAAGTTCGAGCCCTGATAAAGTAGTCAGCTTTATTTTTATCTTGAAAAATTTTTTTTAATAGTAAGCAGATTCCGAAACAGCAGTTTGAAAATAGTGCAACTTTAATCGTTATTTTCTCCAAACACGTTTTTTTTTTTGCTTGTGAACAAGATAGGTCACTTTGTGGTACGAGCGACGATATTATCCGGCAACACACAGAATAAATGCTCAATCATGCACCACTGCAAAAGAAAACCAAGTAACAATCATGTCTCCTTCTCTATCAACTGACAGACTTGCAAAAAGAAAGTGCTAAAAACTGAAGTAGTTTCATGACAACAACGAGAGCACACTAGTTGCAATGTTGGGAACAAGCAAAACAGCTCTAAACAGCTTTTTTTCTCAGAGCCACAATTCCTACACACAAAAATAGCAATAACATGAGGAACAAATAACATTCAAGTAATCCTGAGCTGAACAATTTGATGCATTTTAACACTCCCAAACTTCTGACAATTTTGCTTCAAATGTAATGTCAAGGCTTCGGAGGAGGGGGGTATGGGCACATCTTTGATAGCACATACACGTACGATCATTTGCATAACTCATTATTTATGTAGATAAGAGTTGGCTGGAATGTATTGGCCAGGTGAATGAAGCCCATTGACAGAACACCTTTGAGACAGACAAATCTGGCACAACTGATCATCCAAAAGCAAACATGCAAGTAAACCTCCATTGAAACCCACCTAATGGATTATTTTTATTTAATAACTATTGTAAACAAGAGCGTTTGGAGTGAACTATTGAACTTGCAAGGTATCCCGACAGGCTTGTTTCCGATGCCAATACACACACACACACACACACACCATAGTGACCATACCCTCCCAATGTTTTAACATCAATGAAGAATTGTAACTGACAGTGTGTTGACACTGTCAAATTGAAGTGGGGATAGGTTTTCTACATTATTTTTAGAACTGGGTGGGGGGAGGGGTCTGCCTTCTAAACAATGAAATACATGCAGGTACTTGGATGAACCTACAAAGTGATAGTTGAATTAATAACATTTTAAAAACAAGGGCAGCGTTCTCTCTAAACAGTGGTCCGCTGGCCAAATTGCCAGTTAAA